>CM052971.1:1200000-1800000 GCA_028554685.1 Agrotis ipsilon
GTTTTCTTGACCTATCTCAATTTTGAAATTGAGTCGTACTAAACTGCCTAGTCGTTTATACGTTCCAACATATGTATTACTACTACCTACTCTTCCAGTCGACTCGGTAGTTTTATTCAGTAGTATTTTGGCACAACTGCCTACACAATATGATTCATGAGTTTCTATTCTAACAACGGTGGAACCCGCCAAGTAGTTAAGATGTAAACATGCGTAACTAACAAGGTTCTCATGTCGTTTATTGCGATCAACGGTAAAACGACCGTACCAACCGGATAACCGTTTAATTTGTTACGCATCGAAATCGACCCGAACGCACACGCACCGTGCGTAGCCTACTCTTCTGACTAACTCGAATATGGAAAAGATTTGCTGGCCCTAAAAGAAATGCATTTATGAATAGTATCTAAGGTCGTGTCTGCAGTCATTGTGTCATCCATAATCGTCGCCCCAATTGCGAAAGTGTTGACTATTTCCGATTACGAATCGAAGTCTGTGATCCATAGGTCGTCCCTACAAGTCCATATGGAGGACGGATGAAAAAAAAATCCTTTTGTATTTTTTCTAGTCACCCGTAGCTTGTCTCCACGATAGTGAGTCATACGTTGGAACTTGACCCCGACATAGAAAATTCAAACCGAGTTCCTCATTTCCTAGTTATGGACAGTCTTTCGAGGAGGTAGAAATATACATACCTACATGAGTGCAGGTCAGTTATTTGGAATGCACTTAAAAAACACTCTTATTCAGTTAGACACGTTGCGGTCCTAATTAATTTTAGCCACTAATTTTCAGTATAAATAAGACGTACTGTAATAATGCTGAAAGTATGATACCTATTATATAAAATTCTTGTCAGGAAAGCGTAGTAGATCAAATATCCGAGGGCATCGACCTCTATTTGTCTAGCTTTTAGTCTGCTCCGATAAACTAATAGCATTATAGTCATCGTTCGTGACCTTTATTATAGAATGGCCTTTTATTATGATCACGCGTGATAAATATAAACTGCTGGATCTAATGTTGGCATTAGGCCAGAATTATTTTGACTGGTGATCGTGTCATTAGAAACCATTTTGTAAGTTGTGGTGGACTGACTTTCTCAAGGCTTCATTTCCAGCTTAAACAATGTTTCCCTTGACCCCTATTTGTTTGGGAATACCATTTCTTCGATAGGTACTTCTCTGTTAGTCATCAATAATGTGTCACCCCCCTTTCTAGCCATATCATATTTCACAGGGCCCATCCATCGTTGTTGTATTGCTACAAATTGACAGGAAGTAGGGGGTCTAGATAGTCTCGTATTCCACTTATTTTAAGTGATTTACAGTATCAGAGTAAGCAGTTAAGTACCTACTTGTAACTTAGGTTTGCTTAATGGCTAGTCCCGCTTACTTCCATGACAAACTAAGCGATTGTATCGTTAAGATTAAGTTTTCATTTGAAAAAAGTTCAAAGAGAGACTCTAATTCGAAAGACTTATTAAACTAAAATCTATACTATCCAATAAAGAGTTACTAAGAAGAAAAAAAGCTTTATAAACGCTATTAGTTGACGATCATCGTCTCCAAAAACCCGTCACGTCAAAATAATCCGATTTTATCAAACGACATCCTTTATCGGAACTTCCGAAGTACGTTCAGTCTGTCGATCCAGCCTAATTTAGTTAAGAGCCACTTCAAATCGTTGCAGAGGTCTTAATCTAGTTGAAAACTCGTCAAGAGCTTGCTAACTTACTGCAGACAGAAGATATTGCTACTTCAAACTAGCTTCGAGTCAATTGAAGTTATTATAATGATCAACTGGAACGAATTGGAGATAATCTTGACTAAGCAAGGTTTTTAATTAAAACAAGTAATGAGTTCATGCGTAATTAGCAAAAATATTCCTGCAAGGAACTGAAAGATTTGGATTGCCAAGTGTGTCTCATGCAGTAATGATGAATTGCAGAGATTGAGGTCTTGAGTTTTGGACTTTTGATTCTTAGAAGACTTTTCCGTCAGTTAGATAATTCTCTGTATCACCCCTTTTTTGTGGGGGGGGGGAATTATTATCTGGGTGGAGTGGTAGGGAATGTCGGACCACTGACGATGCGGTTGTTGCAGTGGCTGACCGATTAGCTGCTTTGCAACGTGACGTGTGTTCGATTCGGTGAGTTTCTGTGTTTGTAAACGCACTTACGATACTGGAGAAATTCCTAGTGTGGGGTAAGGTTTCTTAAAGAAAAACTTCTTTCCACGACTGTGTAGCACCTCTGTTGCCTTACGCTGGCTCAGGGTTCAGGGTAGTCTGTGGTTCAGGGCAACAGGCTCGTCCATATTTTAAGGGCTTTAATATAATTGGTTAGATGTGTGTTCTATTTCAGACACACCCTGTGCCTCAGCGTAAATCCAAATAAAATAATAAGATGTACCTATGTCATGTTATAAAAAAGGGTTGTAAAGTCGATATGTATTGAGTTTCTTGTAAAAGCAATTTATCGTTTAGGACGTACCTAGTGGGTGTGCTGTGTGATCAAAATAAAATAAACATGATTGAAGTGTCTACTTATCAGACTGATTGGCTGTACTGACTGATATGAAATCTATATTATTATCAAGTAGCCTGGCGTCCTGATTGACATTTTCGTACATTTTTAAATGATCGTCAACTGCCCATTTCTGAAAACTTTTTTGGTTGTCAAGAAGCTATGTTTTTTCATTTGTTTAAAAGCAGCATTGGGTTTCAACTCTCTAACTATCACGGTTCATGAGATACAGCCTGACAGACAGGCAGACGAACATCGAAGGCTTGATAAAATGATAAATGATATTTATATACGGGATAAAAGGGGCCCGTTCCCTTTGGATACGGAACTCTACAAAACATAGGGTCAAATATTTATAAACATAATAAAGGGCTTTTGCTAATCTATTTGATGGACTAAAAGATTTTTCCAGTCACCTTGCTTGGCAATATCTGAATCATGCACATGCATTTGTGAACTCATTAGTACTTAACTACATAATTAAAAATTGTCGTATGTCCCTGGGCCTGCAGTCTCTACATAGATAGCGATTCGATCGATACGTAGCGATCGCTAAATATTAACGAAAAAATTCGCATGCCATAACGACTGTCAAAAGTCTAGCGTCCGAGATAGCGAGCAAAGTCGGTAATTATCTTGGCTTTGCGATGTCGCTATGCTTACGAAAATTGTATTCATAGAGTGGTAAATTAATCATGTTTTTGTCAGGGATTCTAGGCTTTTATACCACTAATGCAGGTATACATGTGCACTAATGCTGTAAAATATTGGCAGTTGAAAAAAACTTTTATTTACAGGGAAAATTGAAAGATAAGATACTCTCAAAAATATATTTTCCTTATAAAGTTGTGCATAAAAAAGGTAAACCCTATCATGTTAACACTTTATTTCATCAAAATGTGTGAGATTCGTATGCCGTTTTTAAGAATAAGTACTCATAACCAAGAACTTATTCGTTTGTTTCCTTGCAACACCTAAGTAGACGTTCAACATGTCAAACAGGCAAACTGTCGTTGTCAAGTTTGATTGTACAAAAACATTGTTTCGCATAATAATATCATAATTATTATATTTAAAAAAACGGAAATAAAACGGTGTTTCCATGGACAGCGATAAAGGCGCAGGCCCGCCGTGTCCCAGCAACGTGAGCGTCAGGTAAGTACAACCTACAACGACTATTTCAATCCGTATTTTTGGTTCTAAATTGAATACTTTGTTTACATCCAAAGTATTCTATGCAGTGTCCGATCAACACTGATTTTGTATTATATTGATGCCCTAAGTCATCCAAGCCTAAGGGCGGGTAGGGGGCTTACTTATACTTACTACTGTTTTCTACACAAACCTTGGTATATTAATGTTTATCATTTATGTTCATTCATCGTCTATTGAGTTCTTCGCCAGTCAATTTCAAACAGCCTTTCATGTGCCAGCAAATAAATTTATGGCGCCCCCTGAGACGTGATGCCCTTAGCAATTGCTTAATTTGCTTAAGGGTTAACCCGGAACTGATTTTTTGTTTACATGATTAATATGTTTCAGTGTACGCCACGTGTTACATCTGCTCAAATTGATGCGCTTTTGGCGCAAGCCAATACCTGCTGATATAGGCTGAGGCAACCAAGGTACAAGCCGAGGCGTCGCTGCTAAATAGCAAGAATGTGCAGGCAGCAAGCAAAATAGCTGATACGATTGCTAATTGTGTAAATAAAAATAATAAATGATATTACTTGGTTTTTTTATTTGAAAATAGAGTATACCATAAAATGAAAATATCTAGTAGGTATTAAAGGTTCTTCTTCATGCGCTCTGTCCTTTGTCCTGTATAAGAAAATTAAAATTTCTTGAATATTCGCAAAATGGTTTTAGGTACACGTATCTGAATGTTTGTAGTAATTAACAAAATAAATCAGTCGATAAGTTACCCATCATCATGGACTTTACCATTGTCCACCGATGTGGTGTATTCTGATTTCTGTTATCTATATTTAATCCTCATATTCTGGACTGGATAATTATAAGCCAGCAGTATACTGCTGATGTTCCTGGCTAAGCAGTGTGTTTTTTTTATACTCCGTTGTGCCAGGGCGTCAATGTTTATGGAAGTCATTCAATCACGGTTCTAGAGGATATCCATCATCACCTAATGGGCAACCTCTTCTAGGCAAATTTTTATGTTCATTTATGCTTATTCATCTAGAAACAAAGTACGGCAGTCCCCACTAAGGAGCTCGTGAAAATTCTATATAGATTAAGAAATTGTCCATCCTTCAAATCCGTTATCCGGGAATTACGTTTTCTCCCCGGTTTCGTGCTGTTTGCCGCCTTATTAACACATCGCGTCTGTTCTCGAGCACAACGTCCCAACGCTCAAGTCCCACGCTAAATATTCTACCGGGCTTTTTATTATTTAAATACTATTTATTAAATATTTTCGTAATATAAAATCCTACTAATATTATAAACGTGAAAGTTTGTATGTATGGATGTATGGATGTTTGTTACTCTTTCACGCAAAAACTACTGAACGGATTTGGCTGAAATTTGGTACACAGATAGTTTATAACCTGGATTAACACAGAATAGTTTTTATCCCGATTTTATGTTCCCGTGGGATAATTTTCGAGTTGTAGCGGGTGAAACCGTTGGCAGCAGCTAGTAATCAAATAAAGCAATGGCGTGCAGTCTTGTCAAATTTTAACGAAAAAAATCGCCTGCAATAACGACTGTCACAATGAATGCAAGTCTCTACATCTGAGGTAACGAGCAAAGTCGGTAATTATGATGATTTTGCGATGTCGCTAAGTTTACGAAAATTGTATTCATAGTCCGGTTAATTATTAGTATTTTAGAAAAAAACTTTTTATTATAGGGAAAATTGATGGATAAGATATTCTCTAAAAATATTTTTTTCCTAAAAAGTTGTGCAGAAGAAGGTATAACGTATTAGGTTAACACTTAATTTCATCGAAAAGTGTAAGTTTCATTTACCGTTTTTAAGAATACTCATAACAAGGAACTTATTAGTTTGCTTCCTAGCAACACCAAGACGTTCAACATGTCAAACAAGCATACTGTCACTGTCAAGTTTGTTTGTGCAAAATCAATGTTTCGCAAATTTAAAATAACGGAAATAAAACGGTATTTCCATGTACAGCGATACAGATGGATACAGGCGCAGGTCCACCGTGTGCCAGCAGCGTAAGCGGCCGGTAAGTACGACCTACAATGACAATTTTTATTCGTATTTTTGGAACTAAATTTAATACTTTGTATACATTCCAAGTATTCTGTGCAGTGCTGGATTAAGACTACTTGATGCCAAGCAATCCCAGCGTATGGGCCCCCTACCATTTTTACTATGCTATCCTTGGGATATACACGCTTATCTTTTAAGTTCATTCATAGACGGAGTTCTTTTTAGTCAATTTCAAAAAGCGTTTCGTGTGCTAGCAAATAATTTTCCGGTCCTGTTTATGGTGCCCCCTGAGACGTTACGCCTTAAGCTGCTATTGCTTAATTACTTCAGCTAGGGTTAATCCGGAACTGATATTGTGTTTATATAATGAATATTTTTATGTTTCAGGTTTAAGCGTACGCCACGTGTAACATTGCTCAAATTGATGGATTCTTGGCACAATCAGACGCTGCCAAAATGTAGTCTGAGGCAACCACGGTACAAGCCGAGGCGTCGCTGCTATTTGCGCAGGCTGCAAGCAAAATAGCTGAAGCGATTGCTAATCTATCACAATTATTTTGTAAATAAAAATAATTAATGATTTTACATGTTTTTATTTGAACAGGGAACACAGAGTATATTAAAACTAGTATTTATGAGTTTTCTTCTTATGCGCTCTGCATCAGCTCGTCCAGAGCCTGCATAACAAAAATAAAATTTCATGAATATTCACAGAATGGTGTTAGGTATACGTATCTATTTATTTATAGTAAAATAACAACACAAATCAGTTGATAAAGTACCCGTCATCATGGACTTTATCACTGTATATACGGTTCGTACATCTGTTGGCGTTTTTTGGGATTAACAACTAAATACAGTTTTTACCACACCGAAGCATATGTCTATGATGTTCCTGGCTGAGCGTACTTCGGTAATTTGTAATCCGATGAACCAAGGCTTTGATGTTTATGGGAGTTATTAGCCACGGTTCTAGAGGTCCACGGTTTTATCAATCATCACCTAAAAGATTAAACATATAAAGAAAAATAATGGGCAACCTCTTCAACACATTGTTATTCTCATTCATTGTTACTTACCAAGCAACTGCTGCTTCATTGTTGAGAGCACTATTGAATTTGCCCACATTTGAGCTTGCTACTGGCCATCGTTCATTAACATTTAAAATATTTATATCAGAGTCACACTCCTGTAATATATCAAATAATCATGTAAAAAGGTACATACTTTTAAAGAACATTTTAGATTTTATAGAACGGAAGGTCAACTTACAACTTGCACATTACATGAATGGCCCTAAACCATTGTCCACCATCTGCATGGATGTGGTGTTCTCTGGTTCCTGCAATCTATATTTAGTCTTCATATTATGTAGCACTGCACATCCATTAATTCACTAAGGAGCCCGTGAAACAGGTCCTTTGTTATCAAAGGTATTTTCGTTTTTTCGTCGGTTTCTTGGTATTTGTGGCCGCATTAGGTACATTGCGTTTCTTTTCAAACAAAACTAAGTCCCACGCTAAATATTATACAGTTATTATTGTTTAAATACTATTGATTTAATATTTTCGTAATGCCAAAACACAATATGGCAATGGTAGCGATCGTAGCTATCTCCTAGCGTGCCTTCAAAAACGGTCGCAAAGAAATTGACATAACTTTACGAAAATCGTTATTTTTGCGAAAATATTGTCAAAGTTTGCGATGACACTCGATAATTTTGGGAGTAGAGACTACCAAAAATCGTTACAATTGGGTCGTTAGGACTTAGCGACCGATTTTTGACGCAAAGCGATCGCTATGAATGTCGAGACTACCGCCAGCCGTATCGTCCGTAGCTATCACTTAGGAGGCTGTCAAAAATGGTCGCAAAGTTAGCGATGACACTCGGTAGTTTTGGCAGTTGAGACCGTAGAGACTACCAAAAATTGATAGAATCGGATCGTTAGGACTTAGCGACCGATTTTTGACGCAAAACGATCGTTATGTATGTCGAGACTGCAGCCCCAGAGTACAGATGATTATTGCTAGTTCTAGCTGTGAGTCGGAATGTTAACGGTACTTTGTTGTTTGCATATTATTATCGAGTGTCCGCACAATGCGGAGATAATTTTATCAACTCGCTGATAATACGTTTGCTGCTTTTGCGGAACGGAATTCTTAGGAAGTGATAACATATTTTGTACATTGTGTTGAACAGTAACCGAAAACATTTCAGGCAAGATAATAATTAGTGCAATTATATTTGACGGCATTTCGTGTCCGGTAAGGACCTACGTCATGCGCTAGGTCAGGACGTCGCTCGTGACGCCTATTTAGCCACTCCTCAAAGCGGGGACTTACCGCAGCGATTGCGAAGTGCCCGAGATATAGCTTTACTTCATATTTAAAGAAACGCGAAAGTGTGTTTGTCAATTTTCACGTTGAAACCGCTAAATAATAATATTTGTAAATAATAGTTACTTGATATGCAAGGCTGCAAAGTTGTTTTCTACTTTAATTAACTGAGCAAGCGAAGGCCTCTTCGCTCGCGGTTTCAAATATAGAGTCCTGAGCGTAGCGAAGTTTTTAAAGATACCAGAGGCAGAATAACTTTGCTGCCGAGCGCATATTCTTCGCTCTGTAGTGAGGTGAAAAATCGTGTGTTGCACTCGGCAGCAAAATTTATTCTGCGTCTCGTACCTTTGAAAACTTCGCTACAGTCAGGATTCTACATTTGACCCACTCGCAATGTGTCTACCTATGACCCAGCCTGCCGCCCAGGATCCTGGATCCGCCACTGTACAGGATAAATGCCTACTGTGGGGCAACGTTAGTAGGTACAATATACAGCTAAATAAATCTGTTTTATAACTAAGAATACTAATATCCACTTGAATTGCCCAGATTCTGTATAACGTTTACATTTTTTTTTTATTAGCCTGTTCTGTCCCACCCCTGGAAAAAGGCCTCCTTCCACTCCTTCTATTTTTCGCGAGCGTCCTCCTTCCAGTTCTGACGGAACCTGTCCAATTCCTTCTGCCATCTCCTACGTGGCCTGTCACGACCTCGTTTATGTTTAATTAAATACCAATAAAATTACGAAGCATTGGCAGGAATCAAAACCTAATTATTTATTATTTATTTCATCGCTTCTGGCAGTAAATGACAACTATTTTGTTCTCATGAAGCACACTCAGATAAAGTGATCTCATCTTGACTGGAGAGGCTGTTCAATCGATTACCGTTAGTCGCACGTTAGAAATAAGGGTTAGTTCGCATGGAGACACGACCGCGCGAAGCGACAAATCATTTGAACATTTTCACCAAGAAGTCATTTGTTTCCAGGGTTGCGTGAACCTTTCTGAAATAGTGGTGCGCGGAGGACAGTACTAGCTTACATAACCGTCTTTTGCACATTGCAACTTCCAGTGAAACACCACAATTGCGTCGCTGTACACGTTGAGGTGTTACATATTTTTTTAAGGCGTAAGATAAAACGTATTCTATGAGTACCTACGTAGTTCAGACGTGTTGCCGAGATTTTATCAGGTCGGAAATATTGAAATTGTTTTTGATCCGGCCAGAAATCTCATAGCCGTACCTATATTGCAGTAAAATATTGTCAGTTTAGAGGAATCCTTAAAATTGGCACTCAATTTTTAAAATAGCGGCACAATCTCGCCGCGCCTGTGTGTGCTGTTCCTAAAGGGTTGGGGGTTGTAAAGGTCGCGTGTGACGTCACGATGACGTCACCGTGACACTAGCTATGGAAATAAATGCAAACTGCATGCCTCTGCGGTTAGTAATGGTCATTATTAAAGGACACATAACTCGTTTTCCCTTATTGTAAGCCTAGTTTATTAATACAGTGCGGTCAACCAATGAGATAGGTACAAATAATATGCAGCATTCAACCAAGTTTGTCAATATCGAGCAGTACTGTCCCAGTGGCAAACACCCTGACTTTGTAGATCGTGGATTCCAATACAGACGGGCGCATTACTTTTAGTATTATATCATCAATCCTCTCACAGCGTTTGATGAATGAAAATCGATCTCAATATGGTCTGAAGGCTCCGCTTCTGGCATGAGCCCACCAATTGCAAGTTGACTTGGATACGTTGTATATCTGACAGGGCACGATCGGTTTGAAAAAATAATTAAAGCCTAATTTAATACAAAGGTCGCGGAACTTACTTCAACTTACGAATTACCGTGACCCCGGAATTCAAAGGGCTTTTGAAGGACGCTATGGATTTTAGTCAGTACGAGTCTGATAGCCCTCCCGCTCTGCCCTGGCTGGGAGGACTCATTTGATGATTTTACCACGATAAAAACACCTTATAAAAAACAAAAAAAAGGTTTCGAAAGAAAAGGACCACGCTGATGCCTCTTGCCCCCGTCTAGGTACGCCACTGAGAAAACAAGTTGCATTGTATTTGAAACAGCTATCACCACACACCATAGTCACTGATGCTGTTACAATAACAGGAATAGATTTCCTTCCTCAAGGAAAATAATACGCAAATCACATTCATTTAGTTTATTCACAGCCTAAAATAATATGACAGACAACCAACCATACGTTTCATAAGAGAAATAAATAACATACAATATTATATAGTACATTGTTCACCGAGAGGAGAAAGTGACCGATTACCATCGAGGGTATAGTTTAAAGGCCGAGGCGTAGCCGAGGACTTTAAAATACCCGAGATCGGGAATCGCACTTTCTCTCGAGTGATACATAGTGCTTTATACTACACCTACGAGGAAAATAAATTACTTTCTACGAAAACTGAATCCTCAAACAACACACAAATTGAAAATGGCGCCAATGGCGTCTGCAATTTTCACATGTTCTTTTTTCAAATTGTTTATCCTGCCGCCGCAGGGTCGCACTGCCAGCCCGACATCATCCAACACACAGCTAGTGGCCAGTGTCATTTTGCGAACTTAGAGATAAAAACTCACTGTAAAAACTTTTTGGCTTTTGATATTTAGGTTACCGGCGCATAGTCTTACCCAAAATTAAAAAAGAAAAACCACGTTAGAAATGGATTTTCATACACTTTTCTCTCCCGCTCAGATGCGTTTTCTCCCCGCATATTTGGTCGATATGCAATGACGTACTTTCTACCGTAAATTTGATAAAGTATCAAGGTACTTTCCATGCAGGTGTAGTATAAACTATTTTTTTTTTAACTAATTAAGCTGTTTTGAAGTTTTCGAACGCGTGAACAGCTGTGCATACATGACATAAGGTTCCCTCTTTTACTTTTTTTTTTCTTAAATAGTTAAGATAGCACCAAAGAGAAAATTTTCCCATAAATAGCTGCCTATGAGTAGTTAAACCTAAGAATTTGATTGATAAAATACAGATAAAATTCAAATTCAAAAGTTAAAATTAAACAAATATGATATCAAGTTTGTTAGTACTGGCAAGTCTTATTTAGCGAAAATTTGCATCATTTTGCATACAATGCAATTTTTAGGTACTAAAGAGCAAGGCGATAGAGCTTCCTGTCGTATGGCCTTATATGGAACTAAATGCACATCTTGTTTTTCCTTACAATTATAGTAATGCGAATGTATTACGTTTAAAAGTCACAATGTTTTTATTTTACACTACTTCGAGATAGTAAACTTAAATTATTATTGTCATTATTATTTTGCAGTCTCACAGGAAAAGTTATACACAAAACAAAATAATTATATTAAATTATGTAGAATATGCTTATAAAATAGAACGAAATCGTCAACCTTGTCTTCCATGCAGCATAGAACATTGGTCGCTATGATTCACTTTTTTCTAAAGGGTCTATGAATCCATGTGCAGCTCGCATGCTTCTATTCACAATTTCTGAATAGAAGCATCTGTGAACTTTGACTTTGACTTTATCGGGAAGAGTTCTTCTCATAATATAGTAGATTATTAACCAAGGGGATAAAGCAGGGTCTTCTGTCGCGGGTGACGAATTAAATCGCGAGCGTAACGAAGGACTCGAGGTTTACTCCCGAGCGTAGCGAGGGTGTTAAAAACTTAAATCACGAGCGAAGCGAGGGATTTAAGACGAGTCCTGAGTGTAGCGAGGGATTTAAGTTCACCCAAGACTAAGACAGCTTTATCACCGAGGAAAATACTCTACTTTTCGTACCATTTGCGAAAAAAATAACACAGTAATAATATGAGATACGCATTTTAAACATTAATATTTAACATTAACTTATTTATAAAAATAAGTAAAAATAAACTCAACGTTTATGTATTTGAAGAATACAAAAACGCGGCAAATTAAAAAAGCAAAGGCATCAAGCTCATACGGCCTCGTCGGTTTTCGTAATTTTATTTAACTAGATGAAAATCCGGCTTCGCTCGGGTGGCTTCGGCTTACTCGACAATCCGAATTTTGCGGATATATGTTGTCGACTCGAAATCTTTATTTTTTAATGTTTTATTATTCTGGTTAGCTTTCGATCGAGTCTACCGTAATCTAAGTATTCCAAATTTAAATCACATTCTCTCCCTAGAGAGAGAATGAAATTCAGTACAACATTCTTTCCCTGTTTTTCATAGATTAAAAATGACTATTGTTATGTTCGCTTTTTGTGGCATAGAATGTCACTTTTTTGAGCAAGTGGTACGAAAATAATATTATTATTATGTTTGTATTGTGTCAAAAGTAATATTATATAGTTTACCTAGTATTTTTATAGCTTTTATCCTTAACCAAGAGAACAGGAAACATGTACAACTAATATCAGTCTAGCTCATAGATATAGAGCGTGGACTTAGCATTGCCTACCTGTTTATTTAACCATACTCTCGAGATGTACGGAAAAACAGTTGTTTGTGTATCTGATTCTTGGTTTACAGTAATTTAAAGGAAAGATATAGATGGTTAAACAATTGTGTTTATTTCTATTTAAGGAGCATGGTCTAGTTTATTTGATATTAGGGTAAGGAAGGCTCAGTCCATGCTCTATATCTATGTTGTAACTATAGATACAACTACGCTACCCTAAATAAATGCAGAAAATCCACTACCTACACACGTAATTTCATCCTGTCTTAAAACTAGATATTTTCTCATCCTAACGTATCTACAATCAACCGCAACTTGTGGTTACGTTCTGACCTCTGGTCTAGCGTAGTACGACCTTCAAATTGAGTTTAACGCCAATTTCCACTGGTTTTCTTACAAACATGTGCGGCTTACCGTACTGGAATAAAAAACTTTTTATTGGAAACATTATCCTCAGTTTTAAAATAAAAATACTGACCATTTGGTGTGTCAACACTTTGCAAACTTCTTATATCTGTACCAGGGACATAGTGTTTAGGTGGAAGAATGTTCGCAAAAGCTCTATCGACCCTCGGAGGAGGGAAGGCTGAGTATGTGTGTGGCAGTCCCGGATAATGATGAGGTGGGAATGTGATAGATAAAGGCAGTCCGTCATACATGAACCCTGGTTCTGGCCTTTCTACCCTGGAATTTCTAAGCGAAAAGTCTGCCTCCGGTGGGTGTAAATCTCGTATTTTAAATTGACCATTTGGTTTCGGCGGTAGAACGAAATTAGGCGGCGGAGAGAGAACTTCCTCAAAAATTTGCACGCCTTTATCAAACGGTCTACGCTTATATTGCAAACTTCTTTCGTTGCCCCCTTCCGCTACAGGTGGGACGAACCCCGGAGGAGGTAGGACCGATTCCGGTATTGGTCCTTCGACCCCTTCAGGTACCTCCAAATCTTTATCAGTATCTATGACGTGAAAATCAGCTAAATTTGGATTATCTACGCCTTTATCATTTCGAGTTTCTAAGTCAGTATCGTAGTTGTTACTTATAATTTTCTGTGATGTTTCGGGTGTCGTGGTGACGTACTCCTTAAGATATCTTTTTATTTCTTTACCATTTGAGTCTTCTTTAAAGCTGTGATTGTCATTATTGTCTAAATTTTGGTTACTTTTGTTAACAGTCATTACTCTATCGTCTTCGTCTTGAGTATAAATAAGTTTGTAACTGGTAAACCTTGATTGGGTTGCGTTTAATTGTTGATGTGCCACATTATTTAAAGAGTCAATTTCTTGAACTAGATTATTTTTTGTATCATATTTGGACTCATCTTTAACAGTTGCCTGAGTTTCTCCTTTAAGCTTACTTTTATTGTCTTCACTATTAATATTATATGAATTTTGGCGATCTATTTCAGTTTCGACAATAGACATAGCATTTTCAGTTGCAATATTGTAAAAATAATTGTTATTGTCCATGAATGGATCTTCAATAACTTTATTATTCCCTTCCACTACATTAGGAAGTTTACTGTAATTTTGAACTGTACTCAAATTTGGTTTTATATAATTTTTATGATTAGTGTCATGCTCATTGGCCTCTACACTTGAATATTCAGATTCGGTGCTTATGTAATTATGGTTTTCTGTGACTGTACTCATCTTTGAATGAATATTTCCTCCTACAAAATTGGCAAAATGGCTTTGTATTTCTTGCGATTCTTCTATTGGTGTGTTATTTCTGATGTTGAATATGCTATGAACTGTATCGGTTTTATCAGTAATTCCAGTTTTATCTTCATATCTATTGTAATTAACACTATCTTGATCTGTAACATTATTGGCAACGGTTTTATTAACATCCATGTCAATATAACTTTGAGTATTATCTGTGCTATGGTTTAGTAAGGGCATATTTTCTGCTGCGCTTTCTATGTTATGAGTGTCCACAGTTTTATTTGTCTGATTATTTTCAATAGCAGAAGTTATTACTTTGTTATGATTTTTATCTGTCTCAATTTCTTTGCTAACACTTGTTTCTGTAGGTTTTACACTGAATATAACGTTTTCAGAATGAGTTTGGGGTTGATTTGGGTACGGAGAAGTCCAGGTATGTTTAGATACAGCATTATCAAAGTCGCTATGAACATCTTCATCAACGGCTTTATTTTCATCTTTGGGTTTTTCTAGTTTTCTTATTTCTTGATGTATTTCTGTACTGGCTCTGTAGTTGTCATTTTCAATGTGATCAAACATGAGAGGGTCATCAAGCGGTAAGCCCTCAGGGATGTCCTCAAAAGTGAAATCGTGATTGATAATAAGTTCGTCACCGTCAGTAGACCTCGCTTTGGCAAATAAATTGTCCTGTGGTAGATAATCATTAGTATCTTGGACGATGCGGGGTAGACATTCTTCAGGGATGGTGTATATCTGGAAAAAGGTAAGTAGGTATTGAGACCAGCAAACTTTATTTAGAGAATTTGAGAAACCAACTTAGTTCAAGTAGAATTGTACTTCGTGTACTTTCAGTTTATTTTTGCTTCTCTAAGAAATTGGTCAAATAAATTATCATACCTGCGTATCATTGATGCTAGGCGCATAGTAATCCTGAACCTTTGCATATGCTGGTCTAGTCTTGACCTTGGGTCCTGTGGCATGTATCTTGTAACACTGGTGTCCAATATGGCCGCTGGTGTCACTACCGTCGCGGCTGCCTAGGTAGAAGGTCGCACGGTTGCTCGAGGGAGACAGCTCAATGCGACGTAGCACTGAGGAGTTTTTAGAAAAAAATATTCGTTAGTAGAAGTTTGCCAAAAAAGACACAGCTACCGGCAATCTTTTTAAACAGAAATGAGGACAATGGAACAAGAAACTTCAAGTACGTATGTCAGCACATCAAGAATTTTGAAATATTGGGGTAGCTAAATCAACTGTGTTACAATAACAGAAGGTTCCTGTACAGGAAAAAAACAAAAAAATGGAGTAGGTTGATGTGCTGGTGTCTGAACAATGGGACAGGTGCAGGCAAAGAGGGCGAGTACAAAAATCAGCGTCATCTGATGCTGATTTTTGTACTAGGCCTCGTCGGCCAGAAAGTGGAATTTGCTTTACATACATGAGGTAGTTTTATGTAGTTGTGCGTAGAGCAGTTTCGCGTCTGCACCGAACCCTCCAGGTAGTGTTACTTCTAGCAGCACCATCTCTGGGAAACTTCCAGTCCACATCACGCACGCCTGTGAAGATACAAGGAACAAGATAGTGACCACAATTATTGACGACGTGATACCGGCTGGAGCTGAAGAGTCAGAATGTTTGTCTATGGACCATAACGATATCGATGCTATATCGACACAATATCGACTTGATATCGACGCGATATTGATACGATATTGACACTAACCTCAACAACAGCCGCACAGAAGCAGTAAGTTCCATTGTGGTCGCAGTCGAAGGGTCCGTCAGTGTGAACTGACACTTGGACTGACAGCAGTTTGTCTTGAGTTGGGGTGTCCGTTGAGAGTGTGTTGTATGCACGAGTGGCTTGCACTAGGGCGCAGCCGGTTCCTGCAAAAAAGAGTTTTGTCATGTATTAGGACTAAAGTTTTTTTTTTACAATTGTGGAATCATGATATGTAGAATTTATGAAGTGGTCGGTAGAGTTAGGCCGTGTAGATTCAGAAGCTGGGCTCCACATGAGATCTGATATCTTTTTCACAGGCCAAACCTGGTCGTCCTGGGAATGTTACATGAAATGTTTTCGGTGGGATTTCAAATTTAGTTTTGACTGTTTTAACTTTCTTCCAGTACCAGTGGTTATGGCATGGCTATGATCTGCAAATAGTTGTTCTGGGTCCGGTATTTGTGTAGGTATGTGAGTTTCTATGTTTGTAAACGCACCAACGATGCAAGATAAATTCCTAATGGAAAAAAATCTGCCTACCTTCAACAGACACACTCAGAAGTTCTCCTGGCTTCATATCCATGATATCAGGTATCTTGATTCCCGGCTTCAAGGTGATGCGGTGCTCTTGTCTGCTGCAGCGAGCTGTCACATTGAGGTTTGTCTCTGAGCCCTGGGACCAGGCTGTTAGGGCTTCTAGAGCTACTAGAGTGTCCTGTAATAAGTAGATACATGATGAAAGAATTCAAACTCAAAGCATTTATTTAAAAATCTTTCACCCTCTCGCCAGATAGTAGGCGAACATGTTGTTAACTTTGAAGCACGCTTGCCTAGAAGTAGCCTATTTACTCTTGACATGCTCAATTGCTCATGGTTGCAGTTACTTAGGAAATACAGACACCGGCTATAATATATCTATATGTATACGAGTATATCTATTAAAGCTACGGCCCTTGCATCACCCATGCCCGGCAAATGCCTCTCCCAAATTCCTAACACCTCTAGTCTTTTCCTTTCAACGTGGACGTTATCCAGCTCTTCTCACCACCTTATAAAAGTTATGCGCAGCCATTTTCTGACAGTGTCAAGGCTCCATAAAGCAATTTCGGCTCATCAGTTCACTTACCTGTGTAGATATAAATCCCCCGCTAGTCCCCCGGTGCGCGTTGAGCCAGCGCGCGGCGGGCGGCGCGTCCGTGCGGGCGCTGGGGGACAGCGCGCGCGGGGCTCCGTGCAGAGCTAGCAGGGCGTAGGATGTCGCCTCTATTGAGGTCGATAGGCTGCCTGCAAAGTGACAACAATATTTTAAGAAACTCTTGTAAGGCTTTAAGCGACGTGGTCGCGGGACTAACGAGCTGTTCGCGGGACTAACCAGCAGGCAGCTACCGTGACCCGGTACTTAAAGGGCTATTGAAGAACACCGTAGATTTTAGTCAGTACAAGTCTGACAGTCCCTCCTGACCTGCCCTGGGTGGGAGGACTTCTTTGGTGACTATACCACGCTAAAAAAAACGATATCGACGAATTCGCTAATAAAATACAACACGATCATCAAAACACACTCCATTTGAACTAGTTTTTAGTTGCCCGCTCACCTACACGATTTCTCTCGTGTCTTGTGAAGTTAGTTTGTGTTGATATTCATTGGTTATTTATCATTCATTACTCTTCAACGTGGTTCAAGAAAATGTGCTGATCAGTTCAATTTCATTGATGACATCTTCACTAAATGACTTAGAACCTATAAGTGATTCTCTAATGTTTAATCAACCATCTGGGTATTTTGGAAGAACGTTATAATCTACTACGGTCAACCAAAGTCTCATTGATATCTGCTCATGAAATTATACCTAATGTTCGTTTTACTTAAAGCAACTTATCGATAGGCACCGTCTCAACATAAATAAAAAAAAGAATACTCACTGGCTTCCCACCAAACGTATTCTCTGCTCCTCATAGCCAGTTTTAGCAACTCCAACACCTGCCTGACGCCCTCGTTCTCCTCCAACGCTCCAACAGTTCTCCTCAAGCTCGCCTCATTGGTACTCCTCAGTTCCTCTTCATAGTTCAGCAGCTTCATGTAAGCATACGCCAAGAGGGCCTGAGCGTAGATCCTCGTGGGGGTTTTGGTCTTCAGAGGAGGAAAAGCGCGGAAGCAAGAGAGGGCGTTTGTGATGACGCGGTATGGGAGGGGAGAGGAACTCTCTATGAGGGCAGTGATGACGTAAGCGGTTAAAGCTACGCTGGAGATTTCGATTTCATCGTTGAGTCCGCCCTGGAAAGTTATGATTGATGTCAGTTAGAAGAGTTTCACAGTTTCTTATTGATACTTGTCCGAAAAAATTAAAAACTCACCCTTAGTTCTCTATGGAACACCCATCCTTCATTCCTGAAGCATCCATTTTCCATTTGCTGGTTGAGCAGCCAACGTTCAGCGCGGATGATTGCGGGCGGGACTTGTAGGTTTGGCCATAAAATCTGCAAAAAAATTGAAGAATTACATTGGCCGTGTTGCTTAGACTGCATCGTACAAAATGTAGTAAAATATTCTTCTATGGGACCTAAAACTATTGCAGTGTTTTCGAATAAAATAAAGAAATGTTTGACAGTAAGCTACCAAGACTGACATGCCCCTCCATCTTCCCCAGGCGGAGGAAGTAGATGAGAATTTCGACACGGTGTCTAAAATTGGACTTACTTTGTGAGCTTTTCTCATATGTCTGACAACAAAAGCCGTGAGCCAGGTGGATGAAGTAGCGTCCGACGCACCGAAGGCACTGAATCCGCCTGATGGGTGTACATACTGCAGCTGACGTGTGAACCCTGCAAAAAACAAACCATGTTACCTCCATGCAATAGGTCGAATAGCATACCACTAGCTTCTTATTAAGACACTATTTTATGTAACTCTTGATCTACCACTTCTAGGCAAAGTCCTCCACTCCTCCCTCGGTTCCTTTAACTTCTCTACTTTCACCACCACTGCTTTCAAAAGGATAAAGGAATCAATAAATCGAAGGGATAATACATGGACTATACGGGCTGGACCCTTTGTAAGACTAACGACCTTTCCCTTCTCGCGTAAAACAGATTTATCTTCCAACAGTGGGCTCGTTATAAGCTGATTCTAACTATCCTAAATCAAGAACAGTTCTACTTATGTTTAGCATTACTACAGCGTGGTTGATCACATACCTCTAGCCACATTTTCCCTGGCTGTAAGAGCGGCGATAGAGGTCGGATCCAGTTGGTTCAGCGCCAGTAAGTTGGTGGCCAGTTGTGCCATATTCTGTTCTCCGCAGCCAAGAGGTATGGTCAGCAAGGAGTCGGCATCCTGTTGGGAGTAAAACGAGTGGTTAAAGTTGGAAGACAAGCCGCATTGAATGCTGTCATATTGAGGAGTTCTTGACAAAACAAAGTTTTGAGCATTCATTTATTGAATATCTAAGCTTTTCGCCAGCTTATGCATATTTTAAGGCGAAAAGAGTCTTCTTAGAGATCGTATAAGGTGACGGTTCTGTGATGTTTGTTTAATCCGATGGGGAAATGGGCATGAGTTTATGAATGTCAAACTATCTATCTCGAATGGTCGACTTCTCGAGTCTCCTTTTTTAACGAAATTATATGAATGTGTTCATACGATGACTGTTGCTCAATTGTTATTACTAATTGAGCAACTTGTTGACTGACTACAATAATATGAACTACTCACAGCTAGTAAAGGTCCAGTGACATCCCCGACTGCCCAAACTGTCAATGTTTCAGTACCTGGCACAGCCTTTACAGCAGGCCAGTTCCAAAGTATTTCAGACCTGCTGGATTCTGTACTACCTAAAAACAAAAACATTTAGAAAAGTTGTCCAAGCATTAAAAAAAATTGAAATGCTTGAAATCAGAACTAATTTCAGACTTCAGATTGGATCTGGATCTTTTCTTCTACTTTTCCAGATAGTACTTACTGTTTCCACATAAAAAGATGGACTTCTGTTCCCGGACAGGCACACCTTCAGGAGCAACAGCAATGCGGATTATTACTTCGTCACTAGAAAAAGAAATAAAGTTATTAAGACCTAGAACTTGGTAAGGCTTAATCGAACAATTATAAAGAGTAACTTCTCCACCGAGAGAAGGAGGGAAGAACACAGAAGTGGAAAAACATCATCACCAGCCTACTATGAATGTTCTCACTGCTGGGACACAGGAGTCCTTTTTGTGAGAGGGAGTGGGTCAAATTCCACCACGCGGGCCTAGTGCTGGTTGGTAGATGTCACATGTCTTCTAATTTTTGGTTCTAGGACATCCCGGTTTCCTCACGATGTTTTCAATTACCGTTTTGAGAGCAGTGGTGATGAAATTAATTACCCAAAGTATAATGTACCGGACTAGGTTTGAACTGAGGAGTAAGGCTGGGTCGATACCAATGGGCCGCCACAGCTCTACTCTCATGGAACAATATGCTCATAAAAATGGCTCTCTCAAACTCCGAAATTGCAGAAGTAATGCTCACCTAACTCCAGTCCTGCCACTAGTAACATTTCCACAGTTGCCATCGCTGACGGCTTTAGCTCTTATCCTGATCCTGGCATTGCCGGCCACTCTCGCACGAACTTCAACTCGTCGGGCGATGGACGCACGAGCTCTTACGCAGGCTGTCTCCACCAGATCTTTGGGGCCTTCCACACGGGGGTCTGTTAGGATTTGAATTTGGACCTGGGGAAACGAGACAGGTTATTATTTTGACTATACTACTTTTACTCTCTTTGGTAGATACTAACCTCTAGACTAGTTACAGGTTCGCGGAATTGACTTATTAATATCAGGTAGCCCCGGAACATAAGAGGCTCTTGAAGGAAACTGTGGATTTTACTCAGTACGAGTCTGTCAGTCTCTTCCGTGTCGCTCCATGTGGGAGGATACATTTAATGATTTTATCATGATAAAAAGAAAAAAGTAACAGGATAACTGCTTTATGGTCTGAATCTTTTTAAGACGTCGTCAGCATTGTTAAATAAATCATCTATCATAATAATTATGCTTTGGAAATTTTATTTTTTCTGTCACTTTGTTTTTATATGATACGGTGTTTTAAAGGTTTCTTGACATTACAAACAAAGGGGGACGGCTGTTAATGGTGTGCAAAACAACAAATCTTCTTAATATATATAAATCTTGTGTCACAATGTTTGTCCTCAATGGACTCCTAAACCACTTAACCGATTATAATAAAATTCGCACACCATGTGCAGTTCGATCCAACTTGAGAGATAGGATAGTTTAAATCTCAAATTTTAGACCGGGTCCTCCACCCGTGCGAAGCCGGGACGGGCCGCTAGTAATTTTATAAGTTTATTTCAAATAATTCTTATAACATCTAAGCATAGTATTTAACCTTTGAACTTTATGTACATTCATGTACTATGAAATACTCTCCTATTAAAAACCTTCAAAGGTTCTCATTACGTCATTTTCCACTGCATCAAGTCAAGTGCCTTTAACCCCTCTAAACGACCCTTTAAAGGGCTGGGATGAAAAGTAATGCATTTATACTTACACTAAGAGGTTCATATAAATAGTTGAAGATTCTGTAGCGAATGATGGTGGAATCTCCTCGTCTGATGGGCTTCGGGCTATCGAAGTGGATGAAGAATTCGCGGAACACCTGAATATGGAAATAGATAATGCAATGAAAGGAGAAATAGACAACTATACCTTGGTTAGTAAAACAAAAGAGAAACGTGAACAATGCCATTGCTTGATAAAGAAGTGTTTGCATTCTGTTGTGTTTCTGTTATTAAGAACAAAGGAATATTAATTTGCAAAGTGGCTATGTATATTTGTGGGATTGTATATTTGTTACGAAGCGTCTTTTGTGCTTCAACGAATTTTGAGGGGGACTAATTAATTTAGAGGTGTTTATATGTTAACTAAATGGTCAGTTTATTTATAACTGTACTGTTAGCCTGTGTCATTCTACAGCTAGGCAAAGGCTTGTGCCTATGACATTCAGTTTATTTGATTGAAGGCTAAAGTACACCCTGGGTCTATGCATCGTCTGTAAAGGTAACGGACTCCGGAATGCAAAGAGCGTCAAGAGACTGACCTAAGGCGGGAGGACTTAGTTGATGACTAAGTCCTCCCGCCTTATTCCGGGCCACCGGGTTGCATTTTTTTTCTTGGAGTGAGGAAAGATATTATGTACAGTACTAACTTGTAACACAGCAGGTGCTGATATGGCCACACCGTTTCTTGAGATGCAGACGGCGCTTGCTTCATACCGTGTGATGGAGTCAGGTGCGTGTGCGACCGCCACTCCTGTGCCGTTGGAACCGATGCTTAGCAGACGCCATAGCCAAGCCTGAGGGTTATATTATGTAAAATTTTTGAAACGCTTGATTCAAAAGTTAAGATGACCGAATAATCAATACTAAAGTCCGTGAAAACTGATAAAATGACAAGAAATACAACTGCGTGCAAACTGTAACTTAGATAGATAGATAGAATACTCTTTATTATGCACACCATACAAGTTCAAGGTACATAAAATTACAAATTAAAACTTAAACATAGGGTGACACAATAGGCGGTCTTATCACTAAAAGCGATCTTTTCAAGACAACCTTTGGATGGATTAGGAAGAAAGAGAGACATACATACTTAAGTTTCTTTTTCTTATACAAATTGATAATAATTTATTACAAAAAAAAGAAAATTAATAAAGCAAAAACAAACTAAAAGTTAAATAAACTCCGAATAATAACTTGCGAGAAAAGATAAAACAGATTAAAAACATCAAGGTGCTAGATGATGGTATGCCATTTCTTGAGTGATTTTTATTTAAAAATCCATGTCTTCTCATGACAAACCATTTAGTTAGGGTTAGGCAAGAAGGTCAGCTATCCATAAAGTAGCTCACCTCTGAGAAGTCACTCCTGGGAACAGTAGTACCATCAGCCACCAACAAGGCGGGCGGCCGTGGATAACAGTTCCTGCTGCTCCCCTGCAGGTCACCTCCCAATAACCTCACTCCTGCAGCTGCCATCCAGGATGCAGTCAGCTCAAAGTTGGTAGAAGGAATGTTTGGGTTGTCAGAGTCTGAAAAGAAAATCTTAGTTAGATTTTCTTTTTTAGCTGGTACGTAATATCTGGATCTGATGGAATAATTCTGGTTCAGCTACTGGTACCACATGAAGGAAGTATGTTGAAGATGTCTGTAATTGGAATAGGACGATGGGACGGACCCGCTCACGGAGTGACCAGATCAATACTCTCAAATTGTACTGGAACAGGCATCGGAATGGTAAAGGGTGGTTTATTAAACCTGTATCGACTTCGGAAAAGCAAGTGCCAAGTGAAAAGCAAGTGTCAAGTGAAAAGCATCTGTCTGCTCTACAAAGCATTTTTAAGAAGTTACCCTTGTAAGGTCTTGATTTACGAAGGCCTCATCTCGGAGGACGTTACGTTGCACGAGGGTGTTCGACAAGGCAGATTCCTGTCGCCTCTTCTTTTCTTAGTCGTTCTTGACGAAATAATATTTTAAATTTATACTTACTAAGGAAACAGACTCCAGCTTGATCATACTGTGTCAAGTTTCTGTGACTGTCTATCAGTCTCCTCAGGCTTGACATGAGTTGTTCCTTTGCTGACTGAGGTGCTTCTGGCCACTTGGCTGCGGTATCTAGTACTGTTAGTCCACAAAGTGCTGGCCCAGGAGTAGAAATCTGGAGGGATACTGTGGACCCTGGTTGGGCTTGACGGTTCAGCCATGTTGCTTCTACCTGTAAACAAGATGATGATTTTGACTTGGGGACTCATGAAATATGGCCAAGCCTTGAACAGATTGACCAAATGGGTCACTCTTAAGGTACATACCTTATCAGTGAATACCTTAACAGTGACTCCATCATCCAGCAGGAGATAAACAAATAATGGGTGTAGTTTCGCAGCTTGGAAAAAGCTAACAAGAAAAGCATGGAAGAAAAGCCCATTGACAGATCAGATCTAAGAATATTTTTCTAACATACCTTATTAGCAAAACAGTCATCTTTATCAAAATGCTTGCTTGCACTGATTAGCTCTCCGTTATGATAGAAGTACGCAATCAGATGACTATCCGGACACATCTGATGGGAGACCTTGATTGGTAGCATGACCCTCAGTTGATGCCTGTCCAGCAACGCATCAGACACCTCAGCACTAGCATTCACTGCCGAAGTGTCTCTTTGGGCCAGGAGGACATCATGACTTCCGGTACTTTCAAGAAACTCAGGTTTCGGGAATTCGCGGAAAGGAATTCTTCGGACACTCCGGTTGGAGATTCCGAATTTTTGAGGTACTCTATTCTGGGCCATGATAACATCTCTTTGTTCGTTGACGTCGTCGCAAATACCGTTCTTTGGTGTTGTGTGAGCATGGGGTGCGGAGGAAGTGAGGCATTGAGTTGTGACTGCCCAGCGGAATATTACACCGCCTCGAGTTATGACCTGAATGAAAAAAAAAGATTTATTAATTTCTATCTTGGAGCCTTGGCACAGCCTTGGTGAGTATCCAGCTTCTACAGTAGAGACTTGTATATAGTTTGATGTTTACAGAAAACGAGGTGACTTACCACAAAATGAACAGTGTAAGGCTTAGAAGTAGCATTGGTGGTGATATACAGCGGCACGAAGGTCCTGGCTTGGCCATCTGGTTTGAGAGCGCCCAGTGCTGCGACCACAGTGGTGGGCCGACGGACTGGCAGGGAGAGTGGTACTGCTGATGTGGTTGTGTCGTTCGATAGATGAGCCTGGGAAACATAATGAAGCGAAGTTAGCTGAGTGACTCCGATATAAACAATGTACGTAATTAAAAGCGTAATTTACTAAACAGGCTTTTAAAGGCTTTAATAAACATCTTACCTCAAACCTATAAAAAGGCGCCGCATCTTCTCCTGCCGCGAAAAACACAACAGCGACACCACTAGCATCAGTAGCGCCCTCTGCACACATGCTCTCGCGAGACTTGCTGGTTGTCTGCGCGAGCGCAGCGTCGTGGGTGGACGGGTAGCGGCAGACGCGGACCAGCTCGTTCGAAGCCGGCTTGTCGTCCCAACGGGTGGCTTTTATCTGTAGAAGAACGTGTGTGTAGTAGAAGAAGCTGACAATTTATCGTGGGAAGCAGTAATGAACAAATACTCTGTCCTTGGTATTTTTTTACCGAGTGCCATGTTTTGCATTCATAAAGTAAATTTTCCCTGAAATAGATCATAATCGGTGGAACCCACGTCATCTAGGCCTACTCGTCTGATGTTATGGTGGTGTTGGTGGTGGCGTTGTTGATGTGGTGGCGTACAGCAGTACGAAGGTCCTAGCTTAGCCGTCTGGTTTGAGAGCCTCCAGTGCTGCGACCACCGTAGTGGGCCGACGGACTATGCTTAAGCGAACAGACTTCATAATCTGTTCGCGTAGAAGTAACCTTTTAAGATTAAGATTGAAGCTATCAGAAAACTAAGATTCCAGAAGATGAGGGACTTGACTATGCGTACAGTAAAAGTAAAGATTTACAAATGTGGATAGCAATAAGAGTATGTGAAGATACGCATTTGACGTTCTGTAGTTATAAAAGCCTACTATACTATACACGTGTTTGTAAAAATTACAATGACGTTGAATCGAGTTCTCTGTACCGTAAATATTTGAACAATTGAAGTCTCTTGAACTTTAATTTTGAAGTTTGTTTGTATCGTGTGAAAACGTCGGTCAATATCAAGGATAACGAGCTTTTGTTCTCAACTGTTAATAGATCTGCCGGGTGCCATTATAATGAAAATAATCCCACGCTAAGTAAGATTTTATTATTTGAATCATTTTTATCATATAAGTATTGTTTTCTTTAAAAATTAAAGAGAGCTCTTCACAGTATTATACTTATAGCTTTGTCTTAAATGCCTTCAAAGAGAGAACATGGTTTGTTATCCTGCCCAAAAACAAGCAGATCTCTAAGTTACCCGCCAGCATTTAATAGTTATTTGTTATACAAGAGTGCAAAGTTGATTTTTAACCGCGTGCTCAATTTTGATGACCGAGCAAGCGAATGATTCTAAAATTGAATCACGAGTGCAACGAGTGATTCAAAATTAGAATCATGAGCGATAGCGAGGGAATCAAAAGAGCACAAGGTGAAAAATCTTTGCACTCGAGTGCAACACGTAACTTTTCATCCCACCTTAGCGAGGAAATGACTAAATGCAAAAACAAATAAAAACAGATGTACATTGTACAAACACAAGATAGGCTTTTATTTCAGTTTAGGTATTAACTAAGACATTATTATAGAACAGAATAATTTTTAAATTAATCAATTAATTAAGTTACTTATTTTTATCTTGGTTCGTCATAACATAACAATAAGACGTGAAAGGAAAACCGCACAAAACAAATAAAAAAAGGTAAAACAAAGTACTGAGCCAAGAATGTTCCGGGGCTGAGATTTTAACAAAATAATAGAAGATTACGCTCCAAGGGAGGCGTATTGAATTCCGAAGCGATACTAAGGATTCTGGGGGTGAACCTCCGTCCGTAGCGCAGCGAGGAGGTTCAAGTGTTAACACCCGAAAGAAACGAGGGAATAAAGTTAAAAATCTTTAGTGAAGCAAAAGAAATTTGATGTTACCACATCAAATTTTAAAAATAGAATTTGTTTCCTCGACAACCTTCGAACGTCAAGTGGGCGCCACAGCAAGCGATCAGCTGTTGCGGTCACCGGCCGCCATTACTGCTGCTACTCTTTTGTTCATACGATGTTCTAAATTCAAATTTACTTTATTCACTAGAGGATAAAAACGGCTTTTACTCACTTGAGGATAAAAACGGCTTTTACGCTCAGATATCGAAGAGCAAAAGTACCCTTTCCGAGATGGGGGGATGAAAACACAATTGTTATAACTGCGATGCAGAGGAGAAGATTGCGAAAAATTACCTTCAATTTATATGGTAATCCGGGAGAGATGACCGCTCGGTACTTCGTGAGGAACTCCAGGGATATCGGTTTGTCCACCACCTGTGACACTACGGTTGTGTTCTGCCAGATTCTGGTACCGTCCTCCTGAGAATATATAAATAGAAATGTTAATTCTGACACAAGATCGTGGCACGAAGAAGAAGAACATCGTATAGACCAGAAAGTCGTATAGAAGAAAATCAAATTGAAAAGATTGTGCTTGAGACGATGAGTAAAAGGCGTTATTTCTATACTGTAACGCCAACAGTCTTTATTTAGGGTTCGTCGTTTTGAGGAAGAAAAATCAGCAGCATATGTACTCCAGACGCCTTATCAATTAAGCTACAGCAACTCCACTCGCCGCTGAATTTTCTCCCCTCAAAAATATCTTTATGATACGTGAAGTATGCGTTAATGCGTTTAAAGCTGTTTATAATTATTATGGGTATTCTTACTTGGAAGGAGAAGTCAGCAATCACAACATCTGGAGGATCAGCTCCATCTAGGCCTATCCTCTTAGCAGCTGCAGCGTGTCGGTGGCAGGCACGCGGCGCCCGCAGCTGCACAGCCGTGCGGATGCCACCGCCGCTGCCGCCGCCTGCACCGCGGAGACGGATCACCAGCATACCTTCCACTGCTTCCGACCATGGGTACCTGGTGAAATAGGAACTGCTTGCAGGGCTCTTTGATATCGAAGCAATTTATTGGGTTTGAGCAATATCTTTGTGACTTCTTCTATTTCTATTAATGGTGCGCATTCAGATTACATACGAGTATATGTATGTATCTGTAGTATTCGAGGCCAGTACCGTCAGCACGAGTTTTCAGTATTTGAGACGTAAAGTAAACTGGAACTTTGACAATTTCAAATTGTCAATTTTCAAGGAAAAAATTAGTTCCTTCTTCGTACACCAGAGGCGCTGTTCCATTTTTTCATACAAGAAACCCTGTAAATACTGGAAAGGCGCAGCAAAGTAAAAGAGTGAAAACTCGTGCTAGAGGTATTGTATACTTACAATACCCCTAGCACGAGTTTTCACTCTTTTTAGATGCCAGATCTCAGATTTTTGGAAGCCAGATCGCGGAGCTGACTGAGAAGTACACAGTGGCTCTGGATTGCAATAGGCATGTGCAACAGGGGGTTTTTCTTTTATCGTGGTAAAGTCATCAAATGAGTCGTCCCTCCCACTGCGGGACGGGAGAGGCTGTCAGACTTGTACCGACTACTCCACGGTGATCTTTCAATAACCCATTACGTCCCAAGGGTCACCGTTACCTTATAAGACAGTCGTACGACTCCGGCATGTTTTCTCCGTAGTTTCTGTTTTCTCCGTAGAAAAAACACTTGAGGACCACGTAGGACCTCCCTCTTTATGATACGTACCTGACACAAACCTGCCAGACGAGCCTGTCGCTGGTCCGCAGCACCTTGGGCGCGTGGCGCACGCTCAGCTGGAACGGAGGCAGCTCGTAGTCACCGACCCTGAACGCAGTGGAGCCCTAGAACGAATTTAGACATCGACATGACATTTGATAGAGAAAGATTGAATGGAAGAAATGAGACAAGTTCAGGGAAAAAACATTAGGTATACTGCCTTCCATCACATTATACTTATGCAACGACGATATATTACTAGACTCCTACGACGATCTAAGGAACAAAAAATATTCTGTCAACTCGCTGAGGTACTACGTAAGCGAGGGGAACTGCGTTGTGATTGGCTAACTTAAGGTCTGTTCTGTCTCAAGGTATGTTTACGGCTCACAGGAGTGGTCGAAATAAGACGGATATAAGACTTTTTTGTCGAATGTGTTGACAGACATCGGTCGCCTGTTATTATGTGTCTAGTAATATATCGTCGTTGCACTTATGTCTTTTTTTGTCTGATTAGCCATACATTTTGAGTACCTATACAACGCTAGCGGCTGACATGTAGGATTGACGGAGCAGTCATAGAAAATGTCTCTAGTACTCTCCTCTAGGTGGACCGGAAGGGACTGTCAGACTTGACTCATTCAAATCCACCCTATTTCTTTAGCAATGTTTCAGAAAGAGTTCTGTTAAGATAGTACCGCGTCTCAGGCAGGACAATTTTGCCCCTTTTACGGGTAAGATACTCGCACGAATGACAATATCGTATACAAATATCAACTCAAATCTACCTCTTAATGTTATGTTTATTAGTGGCACTATTTCTATTTAGGTATCATTCTTTTAACAACATACCTGTGACCCATCTGCCATCCTAGCCCTCACGGTCCACTTGCCGCTGGGCGCGTGTTCATCCAACTGGTACTGCAGCTGAGCGAGTCCAAACCGGGTGCGCACGCGCTTCCACTCCGTCACCCGCGACCCCTCCCACGCCCCGTGAGGACCCTCCAGCCATACCTCTTCGACCTGAAATAGGAGATGACATATTATGTAACCCATTGGAAATCTAAGGCCTATGTTCAGCAGTGGACGTCCTACGGCTGATATGATGCTGATGATGATGATATATTAATGGTGTGGACTAAAGTCGATGGCACTGATTGGAGCAGTGGTTAAGGAATTGATTGCTGTGTTGCTTGTTGTGGTATCGTTTTCCGCACGGATCAAATATTTATGTGATTTTTATGTAGTTTGTCCGCGTCAGGGTGTTTGCTACGGAGATTAAATGTTTGTAAACGATCCCACGAAACGGGAGAAATTCTTAGTAAGGGGCAACCTTTTTTTATAAAATCTTATAGTAGGTATGTATGGACCGTAGCAGGTCTCGAATTTGGTAGAGAATAAAAAAGTAAAGAAGGGGGAGAATTGGATAAAGGTGTTTAATTTTGACATTTTCACTCCCTTTGCAAAAAAAGAACATCTATGTAAACACACCCACGACTTAGGATAAATGTTCCAAGCGCATCATCCTTATAGAGTAAAGAAGAACAGCTGTAAAAGTAAATTAAAAATATTGACTATAAAACGCAGCAGCACCACAGCAGTTCTTCCTTTCCATCCAGAATCGGTAGGAGATTTGTTAGAAAAACTATTTTAATGTATGGCATCACAATTTACTGGTATATTTTATTTTTTGACTATAGCAACATCTGTACCTATCTATCAATCATATCTGTCATGTTGACACTCCTTCTTCACTAAAAATTATTAGAGCTAACATGGTGTAATTTACTAATTTAACAATTTATGTTTAACTTGCTTCTTGATAGAAGAAAATATAAACATTAAAGCTGCAATGAGCTAGTTTCTTTGCCGTCAACTCCATCTTCGATTCCCTGTCGCACTGACTGCAAGCCACACTGCATCCACGAGGTCCTCCATCTTTGAACAGGTTATGGGCCCAGGAACACCGCAGAAGAAATCAAAATCCATCTGGTGCTTGCAAAATCAGTGCGACGGAATTTGACGCCCAGTGTGTGCGGCCCACATGGCTTCGCCAGATAACGAGATTATTCCGACGACGGGAGCGCCACATGGTTCGACGATTGTGTTCGGCGGTGCGGCGGGCGCAATGGAAAAATTGGAAGGTGCGGGAAACTATCTCAATTGGAAATTTCAATGTAAAATGATATTGAAACTTGAAGGTCTCTGGGATCTTATCGAGAGAAGCGATAACAATGCACTTTCTGGCGCTGATGCCGCGCGTGATCAACGTGCGCTGGCTCGCGTCTGCTTAAGTATCAAAACAGGTCTATTTCAATATGTTCGAGAAGCAAAATCAGCCAAAGAAGCTTGGCAAAAGCTCAGTGAGGTCTTCGAAGACCGTGGCCTTTACAGAAGAGTATTATTGCTTCGTCAGCTCCACCGCATTGAGTACAAAGACTACAGTAACATGTCAGAGTACATTGAAAAGGTTATGTCACTTGTTCATCAATTGTCGGATATTGGAAAAACCATAGAAGATGAAGAAATTGCAGAAATTCTTCTAAGTGGTTTACCGCAAGAGTATGATACGTTGGTGTCTAACTTAGAAACCCTCTGCATTTCGTCGACGCTTCAGAGCGAATTGGTACGGACTAGACTATTACAAGAAGCTCACCGAAAAGATGAAACTTCTACTGCTACGGCATTTGTCAGCAAAAAGCAATTGGTCTGCAAATATTGTCACAAGGCTGGACATATCAAGCCGAAATGCTTCAAATTCAAGAGAGACAAGCTGCAGAAGAAGAAGAAGGAAGAAAATGAGCCAGTCACTGCCTACTTAGCTCACAGCTCTTCAAATCTCTATATTGACAGCGGTTCGTCGTGTCATATGGTTAAGGACAAGGAAATGCTTATTAATACAAAGGGAACCAGTACTCAAGTTGTCTCGTGCGCTAATAATGAACAATTAGTTAGTACCTGTGTGGGTGACATGAATATATGTACAAATAATGAGGTAAGAACCTTTAAAAAATGTAATGTTTGTCCCCAAGTTATCTGCTAATCTCTTATCAGTTTCTAAGTTAGTAAAAGATGGTTTTATAGTTATATTTACTGATGATGGTTGTTTTGTTTACCAAAATGGACAGTGTAAAATTTCTGGCAATTATTTATTTAAGGCTAGTTGCACTAATGGCATTTATAAAGTGAATGGGTATGTGTGTGAGGATAACATGCTCCATAGGATGCATTCTATGCTCCTGCAAGATAGGCAGGAGACAATGAGTGCTGCAGTTGCTGCCTCTGCCTCAACCAGTATGGAACTTTGGCATCATCGGCTTGGCCACTTACATCCTGCAGGTATGTGTAGGTTAAGAAAGCATGCATGTGGTGTATTGTTTCAGGATGAAGCACTGAAGAAGTGTGAGGCTTGCCTGAAGGGGAAGTTAGCAGCTGAACCTTTCCCTAATGCAAGTTCTAGCCGGACAACACAGCCACTGCAGCTCATACACAGCGACGTTTGTGGACCATTACCGGAGGCTAGCTATGGGGGAGCTAGATATCTTGTCACATTCACAGATGACTTTACAAGAAAAAGTTTTGGATACCTTATGAAGAATAAACATCAGGTAATGGATTGTTTTATTCAGTTTAAAGCCTTAGTTGAAAAGCAACTTAATTTAAAAATTAAATGCTTGCGAACTGATAATGGTGGTGAATATTTAAATTCAAAATTTACTTGCTATCTACAGCGAGAAGGTATCATTCACCAGACCAGTGTTCCTTATTCACCTGCACAAAATGGTGTCGCTGAGCGTCTGAACAGGACTCTCTTTGATAAGGTGCGTTGCATGTTGCAACACAGTGGCCTCTGTAAGCGGTTTTGGGGCGAATGCGTTATGGTTGCGCTTTATTTGAAAAATAGATCGCCCACAGCTGCTTTGTCAGGGCAGATTCCAGAGGAAGTTTGGTCGGGGTCACAGGTCGACCTCAGTCACCTCAGGGTTTTCGGTTGCACTGCTTATTCGTTGTCACCTAAACACAAATGCGACAAACTTGATGCTAAGGGGAAGGAATTTATCTTTGTGGGGTATAGTGAAACACAAAAGGGTTTTCGCTTAGCTGATCCATTGAACCCTACTAAGGTCATTGTTTCGCGTAATGTAGCATTTATTGAAAATAAGTTTTACACTAATACTGACCATCTTGTTAAGCCTGTTAGCTCACATGAAGTGGAGATCAATTATTATAATTTTGACTGTGATAATAAACAAGAAAATAATTTAATCTGTGATAATAATCAAGAAAATAATTTAATCTGTGATAATAATCAAGAAAATAATTTAATCTGTGATACTAGTCAAAATAATATTTATTTACATAACAAAAGTAATGAATCTAATTTAAATAATGCATATAATGAGAATTCTTTTAATAACAGTGGTTCTTTTCCTAATGTTTCAGATGAAGAGTACTGTACGGGCAGTGAAGACGACTCCAGCTCCGCTGAACTGTCTGCAGGTGACACGGGTGCTGAGCCCTTGAGTTCGCCGGGTGAGACGTCAGTTCGAGAAGTAGTCGCGACGAGTCCGGTGACTGTCGCTTCGCGTACTGGTCGGCCTATTCGCTCTACACGTAATGTACAACCTTCAAGATTCTTAGATTATGATATGAGTTATTTGGTAAACGAGAACCCACTCGTTGATGAACCACTTACCTACGAGGAGGCGATGAATTCTTCATGCAGTGCACAGTGGAAAGACGCGATGAAACGTGAGTACGACGCGCTGGTAGCGAATAATGTATGGGAGTTGGTTGAGAGGCCAGTGAATGTAAATATTGTCAAGTGCAAATGGGTCTATAAGGCAAAGTATGATGCTTCAGGAAAGTTTGATCGTTTTAAAGCTAGACTCGTTGCCAGAGGTTTTACTCAACGAATAGGTATAGATTATAATGAAACCTTTTCTCCCGTAGTGCGTCACTCTACGATGCGAATTCTATTCTCCATAGCTAATCAGTTTGATTTAAATATAGATCATTTAGATGTCGCCACAGCGTTCTTAAATGGCGATCTAAATGAAACAATTTATATGGAACAACCAGTAGGTTTTTGTAGTAAAGATCCTAATAAGGTTTGTTTGTTAAAGAAAAGTATTTATGGCCTTAAACAGGCAAGCAGAATGTGGAATTGTAAAATACACAGTCTACTATGTAAACATGAGTTCATTCAGTCAAAGTGTGAACCGTGTGTCTATGTAAAATGTTCTGGTAATGACATTGTTATAATTGCATTATATGTGGATGATTTTTACCTGTTTTACAGTTCCAATAGCTCTAATAAAAATAATTTAGTTTCAATTCTTGAAAATGAATTTAATGTAAAGAACTTGGGAACACTTAGGAGCTGTCTAGGTATAAATGTCACTAGGGATAGAGTGAAGGGTGTTTTAAAGCTCGACCAAAGTGAATACATTAAAAAACTGCTTGTTCGATTTGGAATGGAACATTGTAAGGCCGTCTCTACACCAATGGAGGTTAACTGTAAGCTACTTAAAAATGAGGAGTCCAGTTTACAGGATGATGTTTACAACTATCGTCAGCTGCTTGGTTGCTTGATGTATCTGTCCGTTTGTACACGCCCAGATATATCTTATGCATGTAGTCAGCTCAGTCAGTTTAACAACTGTTTCGACAGGACTCATTGGTTAGCTGCTAAGCGGATTCTGCGTTATTTGGCAGGTACAATTCATTACTCTTTATGTTTTCATAAAAGTAGGGATTGGTTTTTAAGTGCCTATACTGATGCGGATTGGGCCAATGATGTAACTGATAGGAAATCCTATACCGGTTTTGTCATCAAATTGGGAAATGATACAGTTAACTGGGAATCACGCAAACAGAGGTGTGTAGCATTGTCGAGCACTGAAGCGGAATACTTAGCGATAAGTGATGTATGTAAAGACGTTTCTTTTATTCGAAATTTGCTGTCAGAAATTATGCCTGCACAGATGTGTGATATTAATTGTAATTGTATTGTATATAATGATAATCAAAGTGCTCAAAAGTTGTTAGAAGTCAGAGAATATTGTCACAAACGAACCAAACATATAGATCTGAGGTATCACTATGTAAAGGATCTTGTAAACAAAAATGTAATAAGTATTATGTATTTACCTACTGATAAAATGCTTGCGGATATTTTAACCAAACCTTTAAGTAAAATTAAGCATGAGAAATTTCTTAAAGCTATGAATGTGAATTAGTATTGTGGTTAATGTGTTCTTTGAATATTTTATAATATGACTTGGAATGTGAATTATGTGTCTTTGTGCATGTTAAATTTAATAATTATTTGAGGACCTATTTACCTAATGCATAATTATTAATTATTTGTTGTAACATGCAGAGATAATTTTTTTTTTTTAAATATAGAGTCAAATGTTTTGAAATATAGAGTCACATTTTCTTTTAAGTAGAGTCATATTATTTTTAAATGTAGAGTCATTTTGTTTTATTTTAACATTTGATTCTGTATATTGTGAGCCATAAGGGGAAGTGTTAGAAAAACTATTTTAATGTATGGCATCACAATTTACTGGTATATTTTATTTTTTGACTATAGCAACATCTGTACCTATCTATCAATCATATCTGTCATGTTGACACTCCTTCTTCACTAAAAATTATTAGAGCTAACATGGTGTAATTTACTAATTTAACAATTTATGTTTAACTTGCTTCTTGATAGAAGAAAATATAAACATTAAAGCTGCAATGAGCTAGTTTCTTTGCCGTCAACTCCATCTTCGATTCCCTGTCGCACTGACTGCAAGCCACACTGCATCCACGAGGTCCTCCATCTTTGAACAAGATTGAGATACAGGGGCCTTAGCCTAACAGCGGATGATAGCAGACGACAATCGTTATCGTTCATCAGTCACCAAGACATTTTCAACTTTATCTATACCCCAGCGTGTAAAGTTGAAAATGTATTGAAGTTCACAGATCGTTATCGTTTGTTTCGTTCGTTGTCGATCAGCAGTTTTTAATAGATTTTTTTTATTTGTATAAAGTTGAAAATGTATTGGTAATGATAACGATTGTCGTCTGCTGTCGTCTGCTGTTTGACGAAGGCCCCTGGGCAAATAATAATACTGGCAACTTCAATATTGATGTACTGGGCAATTCCCAGGTTTAAAACTTCCGCCACTACTACTTAAGCAAGGCTTCATAAATCGTTCAACACCATTACATCCATTATGAATACAAAGACAGCCAAACAAACAAAAACAGATCATAAACCATTCAATAAATATAAACCTTGACCACGACTATAAATGGCTTTTAAACCATCACGAAGTAACGAACCACTTAAGATTAATAAAACTGAGATTAAGATGAATCATCTTTACCGTTACAGCCTTAACCCAATGACCCTGATCCGAGATCCGAGCTTTAAGGCTCGTTTACACTGAGAGCGAGAAATTGCAGAAAGGCGTGAGACAGGGAGACGTTATTTCTCCGAAACTGTTCACGAACGCGTTGGAGGACCTTTTCAAGCTCTTGGAATGGGACGGACTCGGCATCAACATCAATGGCGAATACATCACTCACCTTCGTTTTGCCGATGATATAGTCATCATGGCAGAATCGTTGGAGCACCTCAATGGTATGCTCAGCGACCTCAGTATCGTTTCCCAACGGGTCGGCCTTAAAATGAACATGGACAAGACGAAAGTCATGTCGAATGTCCATGTGGCGCCCGTACCGGTTGTTGTTGGGAATGATACTCTCGAAGTTGTAGACCATTATACTTACCTTGGACAGATTGTTCAGTTAGGTAGGTCCAACTTCGAGAAAGAGGTCGCCCGAAGAATCTAACTAGGATGAGCAGCGTTTGGGAAGCTACGTGATATCTTCTCATCGAAAATCCCGCAGTGTCTCAAAACAAGGGTGTTTAACCAGTGTGTGTTGCCAGTGATTACATATGGCTCTGAAACGTGGTCTTTGACTGCTGGCCTTTTAGAGAAACTAAGAGTCACTCAACGAGCAATGGAAAGAGCTATGCTCGGAGTTTCTTTGCGGGATAAAATCCGGAACACGGATATTCGGCGAAGAACCAGAGTCACCGACATAGCTCGTAAAATTTGCAAGTTGAAGTGGCAATGGGCAGGCCACATCGCTCGTAGAACTGACAACCGATGGGGAAGAAAGGTTCTCGAGTGGCGACCACGGACCGGAAAACGCAGCGTAGGTAGGCCTCCCACTAGGTGGACCGACGACATCGTGAGAGTCGCGGGCAACCGATGGATGCAAGTGGCGAATTGTCGTTCGGCGTGGCGGTCTAAGGGGGAGGCCTATGTTCAGCAGTGGACGTCTTCCGGCTGATGATGACACTGAGAGCGAAGTTCGCCAGTTGGAAAGCTAGGTACTCGTAAACCGTGCCCTGATGAGAAGAGAGACCCCGCTGAAGGGTACATAATCGTAGGTAGGTACCGATTTTTTTTGGAAGTGTGATAACTAAATAAGATTGCTTTCCTCTATTGTACGCGATATAAGTTTCATTTCCTTTTTATTTTTATTGGAGTGGGGAAGTCCTATATCTGAGGTATTTATATTGGACTCAAACCAACTTAAAACAGTTAGAACTACCGTTTTTTCCAATGTTATGGGTTTTTTATTTTCTAAATTATTGTAGACTAGCTGTTGCCAGCGGTTTCACCCGCTACAACTCCAAAATTATGCCACGGGAACATAAAATCGGGATAAAAACTATCCTATGTTAATCCAGGTTATCAACTATCTGTGTACCAAATTTCAGCCAAATCCGTTCAGTAGTTTTTGTGTGAAAGAGTAACAAACATCCATCCACACATACGAACTTTCAGTAGGATAGCACTCGTTAGGCTGGATTTTCAGGCGAATATTTCAAAGTCAATCTATACAATACAATACAATTTTTAATCAATGTATTAGGAACCCCAAAATTTATAATCTATAGTATCGCAGTTGTTTTTAATTCGTTCGCGCGTCTATACAACTGCGATACTATAGATTATTAATTTAAACTAAAATTCTTATTCGAGGCGTCTTCTCGTGTAAATGATCCATAAGAATAAGTTTAAGCAAATATTGGCAGAACATACAATGTCGGTGTGGAAGATTAAGATTTTGCACGTTTGAGGAAGAAAGTGGTTTTTCAAGTATGTTTGCGAACTCGTTCAAGATAATTTCTTCGCTTTGGCTGGGTGGTCTTTAATATATCTGGTTTCTTACGACTGCTTTCTTTTATAGTATTTAATTTCTTTATTAGTAGTGCTGGTGTAATTTTGTAGTACACTAGTGGCCGTCACTTGAAAACAATGTACCTGTTTACTGGTGAAATAACTTTCCAAATCGGTTCAGTATTTTCGGAGATTAATTCTTACAAACAAACTCACAAAATTTTACTCACTTAACAAAATCTTTTTTTTTATATTATTAAGGTTATTTAAGGTAAAAACCACCAATGGCATATTACTTATACAATAAAAAAGTAATCTTAAAGTAAACTCTAACTAAAGTATAACTTTTTCTTACTCTAAAAAACTAAAGTCTAACTTTTTCTTATAGATTTTTTAAAATATAGATTGACTGTGTCTTGATGTATAAAACTTTGGTGCATTTCAGCTGTAGGTACGTTTTAAAGTAAAACTGACAGAAAATAATATACCTACAATACACTATTCTTAACTTATTCCCCTATATAATGCTGCACAAAACCAGCAGGTGCGTCCTGCAATCAATTCTATTGAAGGAGATAACTAACTCAACAATGTCCGGATGTATCGAGCACCTGTTAAAACGACAGTAAAACTCGATTTCTTTTGATCACAAAATGCATGCATTGAAGCCGTGCGCCTGCGCTGCGCCTCTAAACCCTATTATAAAACGCATCGCAGTTGAAAAGCCGAAATGTCTTGCATTGTCGTGAAGCTGAATCGATTTGTTATGCAAATCGGTGTGTACCTACTGCAACTTGCGTAGCCATTGTGTTTCTGAACTCGTTTTTTTGGGTGTTACCTAAAACGTTTGTATTGTTTTAGCTTAATAACGAGTTATGGTTTTTAGTTGTTACCAAGTTGTAGACTGTAATTTGGGCTGGTTTTATGATTTTGCAGTTTCCCAAAACGTTTAATAAATTATGTAAAAGCGATAATCCTAGTTCTTTATTGTCAGTCTTGCCTCTATAAAAAACCTGCAAAAAATCTATTATAATAAAAATGAAAAAAAATCACGTTTGTTGCATGCAATCCCCCTTTAATAATTATTTTATTCAGTGATTTTTACCCGACTGCGCGACGCAAAGGAGGGTAATTTTATTATCAGTCTATGTATTTTTTGTAATTTTGTCGATCTGTGAAAATTGTAACCGTCTAACTGTAACGATTCATGAGATACAGCCTGGTGACAGACGGACAGACAGACGGACAGCAACGAGTTAGCAATAGGGTCCCGTTTTAGACTTTATTTTTTCGTGGTAATATTATCAAATGACTTCTCCCACCCAGGCCGGGACGCGAGAGACTGTCAGACTTGTACTGACTAAACCTTACTATTTTCGAAAATACCCCTTACAAAGCGGTCCTATAAGCAACACATAGGTATTACTATCAGTAACTGCATCCATCAATATCGGTGTTAATGTGTCGACCGGTCCGGGGTTCCATCTCAACGGTTAACTGTACACCATTCGTTTTGTGTATCACACAATGTACAGTCGCTCGTTTTTTATCGAGTATAGTTTACAGTTTCATTTAGTTTATTGGGTGAATGATTACTGTTTACTATTGTTTGTATGTAGGTCGGTAGCATAGTTGGTAGCTAATGATCGTGTGGGAGGTAAATTGACCGGTTAATTTCAATTGATATGTTGTGTTGAAGTAGACTTATTTGCTTTGATCCAGTAGGTAACTCAATCATCAATCAATTTTAGTGAATTCAACATCAAGAGAATTTAGCTTTTTTTTTAATTTATTGATCAGTTTCACATAATTATGTGACATACCAATCAACACAGGGCCCGCGTGGTGGGTATTTACACCCTCTCTCAGAGAGGAGGCTTGTCCTAGCAGTGGGAACGTTATACGCTGATGATGATGAATATTTTCATTAAAATATATGTAAACAGAACTTAAATGTAATACAGTTTCTTATTTTTTGGGTGAGACATATTTAGCTTTTCCCTTAATGCTATTGCTGATTGATTCATAATTGTGCACTAATATAATTTAGTGATGTTTTTGTGGAATAACTCCACCTGTGAAGCTCAAAAGACAGAGAAAACCACAATTTTGGAAAAGAAAGTACCTACCTAAATTATAATACACACTTACATTTAATCGCAGTGGTATCGGTCCCGACTTACGAGTTGTAGGTCGTGGGTTCGAACCCAGCTTGGCGCATTACTTTGTGTAATTTATTTCATCACCACTGCTCTCAAAAACGGTGAAGGAAAAGATCGTGAGGAAACCGGCATATCCTAGAACCATCAAATTCGAAGACATGTGACATCTGCCAATTCGCACTGGGCCCGCGTGGTAGATTATGGCCCACTCCCTCTCACAAGAGAGGAGGCCTGTGTCCCAGCAGTGGGAACGTTATAGGCTGATGATGACTTACATTTAAATCCAATATCGGCAACAAAAAAAGTGAAATTGCATTAAAAGTATAAATAATATTTATAATTTTATGGTCACAAGAGAAATCCTCTATATACAGGGTGTGCAAACAAGTTTCAAGTATAAAGTATGTCAGTGGTACTTGTCCTTATGGCGTTTTTGTACCGAAGTGGGAAGGCAGGTTTCATGCAGGGTTTTTGGCGAGAACCAATCTTCTTTGACCAAAACAGTCCAGTTTTATGGGTATTTTTAGCCCGCCTGATGGATAGTTGTGTCTTCAATTTTACGGAATAAAGACAGAAAATTCCATCATTTCTTGCAAAGGGGTTTGAACATTTTTGTATGGGGAGTGTATCTGCCATCCAGGTGGCATCCGCCAATTTGTTTATTTCTCAAAATGAGGACCATGCATGAAACATATATAAATTGATAGACTATATCAATAAAAACATAAAATGAGGAGGCAAAACCTCGTAAAACGTAGTTTGCAAGTTATTAATATCAAACATGTAAAAGCAGCGACACATTTTTTCTTTATTTTTTAATATTTTGATGTTTATTGATCAGAAAGGATACTTCAAACCAATAAAGTTTGTAACGAAGAATGAGTAATGAGTAGAATAGTATGTAGAGTTAAATCATATTAACTGGTATATAGGACTATCAGAATTCCTAAGAAAGACGGAGGAAACAATAACTCAAAGGTACCAAGCATCTCCTTTTTTCTCAGCGCCAAAACCGTTTTTTTAAGTAATGGCGACAAAAATATTATAGGTTCCTTGTTGAAATAAAATTATGTTTGTTTATGCAAGTAGATTTCTTTACAAACGAGATGAAGCTTGTTTCGTACTTGGCTACTTTGAGAAGAAACTGATGAAACAAACTAAGAGGTCAACGTCTCTTTTAAAGTCCAGACCAACGACAATATATTACTAGACTCTGCATGCACGATCTAAGGAACAAAAACTTTATTCTGTCAACTCGCTGAGGTACTACGTAAGCGAGGGGACGGGGTACTGCGTTGTGATTGGCTAACTCAAGGTCTGTTCTGTCTCAAGGTATGTTTACGGCTCACAGGAGTGGTCGAAATAAGACGGATATAAGACTTTCTTGCCTAATGTGTTGACAGTCATCGGTCGCCTGTTATTAGGAGTCTAGTAATATATCGTCGTTGGTCCAGACATACAAATTGTCTGGACTTTAAACTCTTTAACACATTGACTAGGGAATACTAAAAACATGGAGGAAATCTGATAAGTATAAACAAGTTGGGAAACTGTGTCACTAGCACGCCAAACTTTGTATGATTTACGTACATTCTCATATTTGCTGAGGACGGCACTTTTTTGCTGAGTCAATGTTTAATTTTTTATTGCAAATGACTCTTTTCCGTATAGTTGTTGCTCTTTTTTAGTTCAAAGTGGTACCTAACTGTATTTTTGACTTCACTGAGTTTTTTCTTTGTAATTATTTGCATTGCCTTTGGGAAAAATAAACAGTAATTTTGTGTTGTGGTCCTTTGTGTTTGATTTTAACGTTTCTAAGTCAGGATGTAGTGTTGTAGTTTGGTAGATGCGTATGTCCAGCAGTGGATTATTATTGACTGAGTTGATGAAAGAGTCAGTGAGTCTTGGGGTGCTAAAATTGTGTATAAGTTCCTAGAACAGTTTTATTTTTAGAAGTAAAAGAGCATGCTATCAATTAATGTACAACTAGCTGTTCCTAGCGGCTTCGTCAGCTATAAATTGAAAATTATCCCAAGAGAAGATAAAATCGGGATAAAAACAACATACCCTAAATATTTATCCAGGTTACAAACTAACAGTATACTAAATTTCATTTAAATCGGTTCTTAAGACAAGTTTTTGCGTGAAAGAGTAACAAGCATCATACCATCCATCAGACAGATCAATGTCAGGAAGTCTTGGGTTTGTGGATCAGTACATTGTTGACGCTAATCGCTGATGCAGCTAGTATGTCTTATATAACTTATTTGGGGTGGTATAGTCATCAAAATGATTTATTTCTGGGTGTAGCGGAAGGGACTGTCAGACTTTTACCGACTCAAAATCTTTTTCCTTCCATTGCCTTTTACGTTCCAGTGTATCAGTTCACGGTATCCTGCTTACACAATCTTGCGATCCCGTAAGCCGTAAGCCTCTTGAGCTTCTGGGTTTCAGGAATTGCAGTGGTTTGTGAATGCTGTGGTGGGTTAGAGCCAAAAACAAAACAAAAGAGCAGCGACCCGGCAGGTTTAACATTCATTAAGTTAGTTTTCCGGCACCTCTTTTGAGAGCGACGAAAACCTACCTAATGAAAATCGTCACATTATACCTACATATTTCCAAGATAAAATAATGCAGATGCGTACCCAGAAATATTTAGTTTGGCAACCCCATCGTATAAAATAACAGGCAACCCTGACCTTAAACATGTATTTACTATACTATACAGAGAGACGTAGTACGAGAAACGTCTTATATTTATATACAAGAGTAATCAACAGTTACAAGTTGTAGGACCGCTTCGAAAGCAGGACTGGTACTTTTACATGGCGTCTTAAAATGAGAATTAAGTTGGAATAGACGCAGTGAAAATAATAATGGAATTTTTGTAGGCTCCTAAGACGATGAATTTACATTTTGTTATGTTTAGAAAATGTTACTTTTGAGTCTAAAGTAGTTAATTTATGTCAACTAAGCCAATAACAGGCACATCTGAATTGTCAAATAAAACTAGTACTAAAATAGTTATGGTGCTACATTCCCAGTCACAAGACATAAAAACTGTGAAAGTACCGTAGGTTATCATTCGAAAGTGTAGATCTCTATGGAGAAGAATGAGCAAGAAACTCCATGGATACTCTTTTAGTCTGCCGAAAGCATAGCCTTCCTCGATAAACGGACTATTCAAAACAAAAGAATTTTTGAATTGGAACCAATAGTTCTTGAGATTAGCGCGTTTAACCAAACAAACAAACAAAGGCTTGTGCTTTATAAAGTAAGTGGAATTAATACTGTGGCATAAAAAATATCTAACGTTGTCCAACTCTCGGAATAATTCTACTTATAAGTAACGATTGTCACTTATTTAGATCCTTTTGACACAAATTAAGATGACAATCCCTACTAATATTATAAATGCGAAAGTAACTCTGTCTGTCTGTTACTTTTTCACGCTTAAACCACTGAACCAATTTGAATGAAATCTGGTACAAAGTTAGTTTGAGTGCCGAGAATTGACATAGGATAGTTTTTACCCCGAAATTCCCACAGGAACGATAAAAAACGTTATGCGCGTACGAATTCGCGGGCAAAAGTTAGTACCAAATAAATAAAAACTCGCGAATTATCCAGTAGCTTAACACACCAAAACTGATATAACTCCAAAAAGTCAGATAGGAAGTAAAACACTCGATTAAGTGACAATGTACGTATTGTTGTCATTCTCTAAAAGCGATCCGTTAAAAATTATTCAACAATACAACATTATGGAGATGTAAGGTCACTCGGACCTTGCTAGAGGTCGACCCTGGACGGGATCATGCTAATAAATATGCGTACTACGATATTTGTGATGCGAAGCATGGAAACATAGGACGGTAATGACTTACCATGTCATCAATTTGTTCCATTGTTTCCATGACTTTCAACGTTTACAATTTTGAACTTGGGTATTTATATCACCGGGTCAAAGAACTGTTTTAATTATAATGATGGTTGGGTCGTACGAAAAATGATGCTTTTAGGCTACATAACAGAAGATAAATCGTGGAACAATGTGACGTTCAAAAATTCACGACATAATGTCGATCATGATCCATGAATTGCTCTTCCCAGAAAATCTGTTTCATTCCATCAGTTTTTTTTAATTAGTCAATTATACTGACCCAAAAGATACTTACCGATGCCAGTTTGTGTGCTAATATTTATTTCTAAAGAATATTTTTTTCGGATGCAATAACACGGTCAGTCATCTAAAAAGGTCAATCCGTTAGCGGGTGCCACGTGCTCTTAGCGCTCTAGCACTTATGCAGCTGTTAGCTGTACTACGGACATCAGAAGTTCCCACAATCACTGACCCCAGAACATTACCTAATATTCCTCTAAAACTTTAGCTACTCACCAATCCCTTCGACGGAGCCAGGTCTTGCCGGAGAGCTAGCACGCGCAAACGCATCAGTTCTCCAGGGCGGTAGCGCGCTCTCTCCGTAGACAGCACGACCACGCGTCCGCTGGAGATGCGCACTGGCATTCGACGCTCCCATACGCATTGCGCTTCAGGGTACCTGCGTGGAAGATGGTCTTTTAATGTCATAAAGGGGCGTAGAATCAATCCCATCCCATCTCATTTCATGTTATTTCAATGTTCGACGTTCTAAAGTGCCTCTTTGATGGCCTAATTAAAATGAATGATTTGACTTCGACACTTCAGTGTGGAAACGCGCTAATACCCTGCATACTCATCTCTTTAATAATTTGTAAAAGTGATATCATAATTTAAGGTGAAGTCAGCGGTTCTAGTATGTGAAAGGCTATTGGTTTTATTCGACCTAGATCTTTAGGGGGTTTTCATCAGTAATTAGATTGCTCAACTATAGTATTGATCAGGATTTGGATAGGGGTCCTATAAACAGACAGCAATGATGTATACCTACTATAATACCCTAAAGGATGTAGGTCGATATAACCAGTAACCCTGTATAGCTGTATTATTTTGATCTTAGGCTAGAAAAGAGATGGAGTCTTCCATAGCTTCATCATCTCTTTTCAAGTTCTCATTCTTACCTGATGTTGACGATCAAATCAGCTTTCGTATTTGGCAGGGAAGGCACATTGATGTCCACGCATCCACCGTCATCTGCAAATAAGTTATCGATTAAACAACACAATATATCAAGCATGTAATCCCACATTTAGATGCAGGTCTACCCAAACTACACCAATCCTTTTTAAGCGGCTGCTTGTCACGGTTTCTGTTTTGTGTATATAATGTGAGTTCAAATGTTCTTAAAGTCACCCACGATATAAGAATTCACTGTGTGGGGTAATAAAAAAAGAAACAATACTCTTTTCGTAGTCTCATGTAGCAAGTAGGAGATGAGACTTCGAGAGACCATCAACCGGATATAAATCCAGATTTCGTTTGCCATTGAGAAATTGCTGACGGAAAGTCCAAAAATACTTTGCTTGACCATAGAATTGAATACCATTCCTCAGACTTATCAGTAATCCTTACAACCATTTGACCGACGGAGACGTCACAATTTCTAGTAAACATTGAACACGTGTTATGAATTACAGTTCAAAGTCAAAGTCAAATCATTTATTCCAATAGGCCATCAAAGAGGCACTTTTGAAGTAAGTTTTACCTGAAAGTGATGACGAGGCCGTGACCGTCTGTCGATCATCAGTCAACAAGGTCAGCACCAAGTATGCTGACCCATCAGTGTAGAACCTGGACACACACGCACGGTTCATACCGCCAGCAGTCAGAACTCCTGGAGCCAGGAAGAGGTGGTTCTTGTCCGTACATGGGCTTCTGGAAAAGAGATGGAAGGTTTTTAATGAGTTTTTCTGGGTTGCTTGATGGGTTTTTAAGTTGGGTAGGCAGAACTAGATAACGCAGTATTTTGGGTTCGAAATTTGGACCAAAAGTTCCAAAAATTTAAATTGTATCGAATGCTATCTCCATAATTATGTTTGAATGTGGAATAAGTCGCGGCCAGGAGCTAGTAATATTGACAGTTATACTCGTATATGAGACAAGTGAAAAAAACAAATAATTTAGGAGAGCAGTTACAAAGTTTAAAATTGCAGAACAATGGACTTAAGTAGAAGTTTTTTGCTTGGTCGTAAATGACAAAAAAGAACATTGTATATACAGTAGCCATGGGAGTAGGTGCATTCAAAAAAGTAGAAATGTTTTAAGTCGGATGGTATTCATAACAAATAGACCCAAATATCGGTCCTTTTAACCTTTTAACCGTCAATAATCCTACCTTCCGACAAAAACCACACGCTCCAAAATTCCCATCAGATATATCTTCATCGATGTTTAGCATACCCACGCACATACCATGAGCGTTTTTACGTCTGTCTCACGTCTCAACGTCCTCTATACCACAGCATGATACATAACCAGTAGACTAACTCAAAGTTTTACTGAAATTCGTGGGTGGCTGGGTTCACCAGTAAATATTTTCTTCACACACTTAAATATATTGTCTTCGTAAACAGTCTGGACTTACGAATAACTTGAAGCTCAAGACATTATGCAAGAGGGGGAGGAGTGTTGGAGACACCGATAGAACGGTAGGAATTTGGGACTATAGCTGATTAGGTGGACCACAGACGATCTTATCAAAGTGGCTGGAGAAAAATGGAAAACTAATAAAAATCGTCAAATGTGGAAAGATTTGTAAGAGATCTACTTTCGGAATTGGCTGGTTAAAAATTCAGGTTCCTCCAGGATCTCTTTTGAAGCCTGCTTAAAATTCATGTAGATGTTTTGCACGACTGTCATCTCAGTATGCACTTACTTTCTAGCCATATCATGCTTCCCACAGCCTAGATCATTACTTTGGAATTCCTCCATGTCTTCACCTATAGTTAAAATACTGCTATTTTAATCATATAAATACCTACTGTGACTAAACAAAGGGAACAATTATGATAGAACAAAAAATGATGAGATCAATTGAATAGTCGTTTCCTCGTAATGCCAGTCATAAAAATCAAGGTCCAATCGACCTTGGATATCACATAAATATGTTCTATGATGATTTAATGATGTCCTGTAATTCTATGTAAATGATTTTCATTTTCCTTTGTCATTTGCATGGCGATTTTATGATGGGAGACTAAGTGGAGCTATGACATGCTTTTGCACAATTAAAACTGTTAAACTATTAGCGAGAATGTAAATTCAGAAACAAATCTGAAACATGCTCTATGATTTGAAGCTGTATCTGCGTTAACTTTAATATGACAGAGGTTTTGAAAGTGCATCTTAAAACAGGATATGGACTTTTTGGTAAACTATGGGCAAAAATAATTTATTTGGGTACAATTGAGTGAACTAGGTGGGTTGACTACAAGTAACAAAGGAAATTGTGGAACCGCGTAGAATAGGTTTACGTCAAGACGTCATTTGAAGTTGTCACGCAAAAAATGTACGTGTGATCTTGTTTGCTATTTATTTGTATCTCCCAGTTATAAGATCTTCCAAAATCTGTTTGATATCGTTACCGTCTATAATCCACATCAGTACTTCGAAAGCACATCAATAATGACTTTAATCAAGTATATTACATTACCTCGTTAACAAACAACCTATTCTGCTAATTCCGGAACCCGACGCTACTCTAATCAGGTTTCAAATGACCGTCTTATGAATGCACTCGTTAACTTGTTCTTAGAAACACGTACATCTGGATGTTATTAATACAAGCAGGGTTGTGCCTACTTAGTTACACTTACAGCTTGTTTGAGTGCTTTTGATCGATGCAGTCGAAAATAGCAGAATGAGTATTGAAGGAACTATACGAGGGTTTTTTTTTTTTTTTTTTTTTTTTATCGTGGTAAAATCATCAAATGAGACCTCCCACCCCGGGCAGGGCGAGAGGTACTGTCAGACTTGTACTGACTAAAATCCACGGTGTCCTTCAATAGCCCTTTATGTTCCGGGGTCACGGTGATGGTATAAGACCCGCGACCCCGGCAGGCTTTAGCCCTCTGAGAGGGGGCCTCGTCATTATGCTGACGCTCTTTGAGGCGCGCGTGGAACACGACGCGCCGTCGACCCGGGCATGGTCCATGGTCGGGCGGCGAGTTGCCCTTTACTCGCCGCCCGCATGCCCGCGCCTACGGTGGCCGGAGATCGTCTTGCGACGTCCGACGCCGTGGGCGTCCACCACCGCGGGTGGGGCGGAGGGAGGACCTTGTCCTCTCTCTCACGCGGCCCGCCTCCTCCTTCGCGAGCATGACTGCTTCGCAGAAGGAGGCGACCGCTTCCCACTCCGTCTCGCCCCGCAGCATGGCCGCGACCAGTGCTGGGCGCGAGAGGTCTCCGCCTATCGCCGCCGTGAGGACACGTCGGTGCTCCGCCCAAGCGGGGCAATCCTGCACCGTATGCTCGACTGTGTCCTCCGGGCGATCTACGCAGTGGTGACACCCAGGCGTTTCTTCCTTTCTCATAAGACACAGGTACCTCCCGAAACATCCGTGTCCGGTGAGGACCTGCGTCAAGCGGAAGGTTAGGACGTCGTGACGTCTCTCCAGCCACTCCTCAAAGAGGGGTCTTATCGCCGCTATTGCGGCGTGCCCGAACTATACGAGGGTTGGACTTGAACTGGATGTTTATATTTAGTTCAGCTCTTGTCAGACTCCGTTACCCGATTATATTATTATTATCCATAGACGTTCGGACGGGTTCGCAAAAAACTCTATAATTTGAAGGACTATAATTCTTATTACGTGGTAGTCATAGTTATCACGCCAGGATTTGATGATGAGATCCAGAAGAAACCGTGAAAGCTTTTTAAAATTACAGCAATTTTTTTACGCAAACACACAACGTTTAAATCAAGTCTTTACCCACTAAAGAGGCCTGGCTTATTGGTACGAGCTACAGGAAAGGAGGGGTCAATACGAAAACATTTCGAACTCTTGATAAAATTCAAATGCGCATGGAAAAAAAATGTACAACTACACACAAGGAATTCTCTTTTATAAAAGTAGTTGCATTTGAATATTGGCATTCTCATTTATAAGTTGTATTCCTTTTAATGCAAAAGAAGAACGTGCGGATAAGTAATTAGATTAATTATTATTACTCTAATTAATAACAACAATGAATCCTAATGTTTATACCCATTACGCATGCAATCCTTGTGAGGAAAGCTATGCTGCTTGTCCTTATGACTCTCTTAATTTGATTGGTAAATAATGCGCATTCAAATGGTACTTTGATACGGGTTGATTGAGAGTGACATGATGAAATGACTTGGTTTTTAAAAGATGTGACACCTCTTTAGTCACTGGTGCGAAATATGGATGTAAATGTCACTGCCCGCCAATAATAATACTTTGCCTGACTTGGGAATCAAACCCGGGACCACATATCTGCAGTCGCACTTGCGCCCACTAGACACGAGGCAGTCGACCAATCAATTTGTGTTTCCAATATTAAGTTCTGTCGGGATGTTTCTTTCACAGCCAGACTCCGGGCTAGTACAGCGAAAAAAAAAACAACAACACTGCCCCACTTGAAATGGGACTCAATGAGTCTTTGTTAAGTGACCTGACCTGTTACCATTTCAGCCATTTAGACTGAATCCGGTGCATTACATCCCGGTCTACTTTGCCATTCCCTTGGATAAACGACTCGAGTTACGGGAAATATTGGTATGAGTGATCCAGCAAGCCTTATGCATGGTACACACCTGGAGAGACCACTGAAAACGCAAAATAAAGTTTTCGGTTTGGTTCTACTTAAGTACAGACCAATTTACTCCAGTCTTAGACACTACACTTATAGTCTGTTCTGTGCCACTAAGCCGCTCTTCACAACCAGCACAATATTAAAAGTAAACAGCATAAACCAGATCGTCTTCCTGAATACGCGACGTCAGAAGAGGTAAGGGCTGAGAGCCAACCCTTGGGGTATGCCTATAGGGACATTGAAGCTGCAAGTAATTTCCGCTGTAGACTGGACTTAGGTCCGGCTTTGACAGTACGTCGCACGGATTCACCTCCCATACTTGCCCAGGCACATGTTTTTCCTTAACGACCTACTACAAAACCTTATGGGTCACTTGGTCATATGCCTTTTCGAGGTTGCAGAACACTACAAGTTGGTATTTTTATAATCAAGTTTATTATTTCCGGACTTGCCATTAAACTGAATTGTTTCTACGAAACTTCATTGTTTTTTTTCAGTCGCATTTAACATTTTTTTACCCTTTTATTTTCTAGCACATCAATTTTGTTTTTAACTTGGTAATAGTAATAGAGTCACGTATTACTCTTTGAGTACAGAATTCAGTCCTAGGTAACATTAAAACTTCATCACCATATTCACTGTTGAACATAGGCATCTCCCATAGATTTCCAATAGGATCGGTTGTAAGCGGCTTGCATCCAGCGCAATTTATTTATCCTTTATTTCAGGCATCTAAAAGGCCCATAAAATACAATACACAAACATATAAAACAATAACTATAAACTAATACATATTATTATTCTAAACAAATATACTTAAAAACTAATCCATGCAATCCTGTGATGTTCAGATCTTTTGACCACCTTGCAGGTGGACACCTCATGTTGCGCTTGCCGTTACCTGGTCTGCATTCGAGAACCTTACGGCCCCATTTGAACATCGTTCTGCATGCTATGTGGCCGACCCACTGCCACTAACTTGCTAATTCTCTGGGCTTTATCGGCAAATTTGGTACGTCTACGAATCTCCTCATTTCCGGGACTTTCAGGGACCGAGCATAGGCCTTTCCATAGCTCGTTGAACTATATTGAGCTCTCTAATGAGGCCCATGGTAAGAGACCACGTTTCAGCGCCATAAGTCATTACTAAACGTTAAAAAACTTACCCTATAATATTTGCAAGATTTTCAGCCTCATGAGCAGTAGTCTGGGCTGTCAGACTGTGCTGACTGCTGACAAACCCCAAACATAACAGCAGGCAAAACCACAACATTTTCATATAGTTCAGAATACTTGAAGTTACAATCACTTTTAGTTCTTAATTACTAAAAAGTTTTTAAGCATTTTAGCAGCAGGATGTAGAAAGAAAGTTTATTTATTTTATTATTTCCTGTGTTCTAATTACGGTTTAAAATGTATTTAGGAAGTGCAGTAGTTTTGAAAAATGGAAGTAATTTATTTAATGTAGGTAATCACTTATATCTTTACTTGGTAAGTTTAACTTTCTGACTGAAATCCATAATTTTGTACGGTCTTTTATTGCGATTTTTAATTAACTCTACTTTGTTAATTACTTTTTTTAATTTTCAATCTCATTAATATTTAATCTCATTAATTCAATACACTGATAATGGTACCACTTAGCAACGATCTGTTATAGTTCTTAACGATTAACCTGATTTTAATTTTAGAGTCAAAATTCTTAGTTATTTTTATTTAATTGACAAACAACGGTTATCCGTTTATCTCGACAGGCGCCATTTTGTTTCAACTCGCAATACGTCCGTCAGGGCGCGCGCGCGCAGCAGACTAGTTGTTAAACGCATGCGCGTAAGTAAGGTCGTCGCTCATCGCGAAAAAGAAAGGAGCGCTCAACAGTTTTTCGCTTCCAACTTTGTGGCATAAAGTTGGAAGCGAGTTTTTTTTTATTTAATTCTACTTTTAACTTTTTCTTGGAATTTCTTTTGATATAGGTATCATCGAATCGAATAGCTAAGCTTTAATATACTTTTGGGAATAGGAATTTTGGGATTTCCTTTTACTTTCTTAAGTATCTACTAAATCTTTAAATGATTTACTGTGAAGGTATTACCTAAAGCATAAAATGCAGTTCTAATGCTTCTTCTTTTTTCTACTAAACACAAATATAAACTGAAACTTTTTGAAGAAGAATAAAACATAATTTCAAAATGTTGCGCTCCCCTGGCTAGGTCAATAGGTCGATCGTCGACCGCTCCCTATACAATTAATTGTTCGCGCTCGATTGTTTTGCCACCACACTTACAAGATCGTTTAGGAATGTGTAGCAGTTTATATTTGAGAGCATTTGTCGACGCATAGCCTACGTTCTTTATATTTTTATAAAGGAGAATGACTCACAATCTAAGTATGGACTAATTGTTGGCTAGCAGTCTACCGATCTGTATCTATGCAGACTTATAGGGTAGTTTACTGCATAAATAAATTGAAATTCTGTTTAGTAAGTCATTTAGAGTATTGTAGAATAGTGCATAATGTATTTTTTTATTTACGTTTACGTAACAAAAGAAAAAAAATCGAGTCAATAATTTTTTGATTTATTTTAAACATTTTTTAATAATTTTATGATATGTTTTAGGACTAATACCTATTTATTTTTAGTAAAATACAGACGTTAAAGACTAAAGAAGGAATTCTTACCTACACTGCACTGACTTGCACTGACTGTGCGTGTGCTTTCAATAGCCCTTTACTTCCTATTCCAGGTTCAAGAGACGGGACAGTTCCACTACCCCAGGTGCTATAACCTACTTCAAGCAAAGGACTATCTATAAGGTAGATAGTTCTTCCTGCATTGCCACAATCACAAGTCATAACACACTATTTGTAATAACATGCAAATAGGATTGCTGGTCGTGATGTGAATTGTGATTAGATTTCACTAATATTATAACAATTACTTACACTTTCGATCCTTATTGGTTTAGCAATTTCTTAGTTCCTTTTATGGGCTAACATTACAATTAAGTTTAGATCATTGCTAAATCGTCTTGTTGGTCAATAATTTAATGGTTTTTTTATTTTTTTTTGGGTTGGTAACATTACTAAATGAATCTCTTACTCCTCCCTTACTAACAAAAATCCACCCTTTTACTTTAACTATAAAAAAAACTATACGCCGAAATAATTGATAGATTTATGCCTATTTATCGTATCGTTAGAATTTTAGTCGCCCAAGATGATCACGAAAGTGATCATGGCGCTTGCAACTTGAAATATTGGCAAAATAACAACATCCCGTTTTAATTTCCAAATGTATTACTGAATTTGTCATTAAAAACTTTTGTCTATTATCAACTATCCAGGAAATGGTAGTAGCTGTGGCTTACATAATGAAAAGTAGCAGAAGAGCTGCTTATACTTAAAACTTAGTTTCTGTACAATACCAAGACTTAAGTACAGGAGTCAGGAAGCACACATTTTAAAAGTCTGCTTGCTTAGCCTGACTACATTTAGGCCTGCCTCTACAAGTTTACATCACTTAAAATAGAGCCATCCATCTTTACTTGTTGTTAGCTTGTATTTTGTATTCTACTTGACTCCAAGTGAACACAGGCAGTCAGGCCAGTTACGCCAAATTCATCTTAGTTCCAAGGTTTTGTCACAGATGGCGTTAACTTACATTCTAACTTAACTATAATTATTGTACACACTCTGCTATTATTTTCTATTCTTTGATCCAGTAATTTAATTTTCTTTTAAACATTTTGAAAGTAGCTCATAAGTTTTTCAGTTAAGTAGGTTATTTACGTTTTCAGGTAACGTTAAAAATAAAATCGTCTGGGTTTGCAATATTGCTTTTTAAACTCTGAAACTAAAACCATTGAAACATTGTAGGTACATATCTCTAAAAACTTACAGCACAGATAATTATGGGAATAATAACGTACCTAACACTACACAAACAAGCCACTAACAGGGCACGACAAACTCCCAAACCTCGATTAGCATGACAATAACAGAGATTCCCATTCGAAACTCGATTAAAAAGTTGCCAACGATATCATGGTCACAACAGCCCATTATATTTTGAATGTATTTCGGCCATTATTGGTTCGCAATATGGCGGACGCGGATTTGCAGTTAAAAGGAATTAACATCGTAGCAGATCGGTTTTATTTTCTTTATTGTCGACTATTATTGTTGTTATGTTTGTTGAGAGTTAGTTTTGGTTCCTAAATATTTTTTCTTTTTCTTTAACTTTTCCCAGTCTTGTGTAACGTGTAACACTAGGACGTTCCAGAACCTTGGGTCTTTAGGTTCTTATGAACCTTGGGTGCGTTTACAAACTCACAACACACAAATACGCAGATCCGGAGCAACTACTTTTAGATCATAAAAATATTTGCTTCGTGTGAGAATCGAACCCGCTACCCGCAGCACCCGCAGTCCAATCGCTCAGCCACTGCGCCACTCGTATCTAAAATGTAGAGCCGGAGGCTGTTTTTCACATTTTTTTTTAGTTCTCGTACAAAATTAAATGCTTGAAGTAACTGCCAATGCATGTGCAGGTACGCCATAAGGACGGTACAAAGCCAATCTCACGATTGAATTATTTAAGAACACCTTATTTATCATCGTGAGGAAACCGGCATGTCCTAGAACCATCCAATTCGAAGACATGTGACATCTGCCAATCCGCACTGGGCCCTGGTGGATTATGGCCCACTCCCTCTCACAAGAGAGGAGGCCTGTGTCCCAGCAGTGGGAACGTTATAGGCTGATGATGGTGATGATGACCTTATTTATGTTACTTCCTATAATCCACATAAAAGACTTTGATTAATTGATGATGATGGTGACTTTTATAACGAATGTAAGACATCAGAAGAGAGAGATTGGTTTTGTGGTTGGTGGGATCCACCTTCTAGCAGTCTCCCACAGGCAACGGTACCACAGGCTACATGAAACCTATGGTGTCAGTTGAGCAATCCCACTGGCTGTGGTAGACCTCATCAGGGCCGCTTGGCTCGCGACTACCATCCTGTCGGAGACTGGCGTCACCGTCTAGCAGACTTTACTGTGTTTAAATCCAGTTTTTTTCTGGGGAACTTGCTCTTTTAGGTCTCAGTAGACTAAAACTATTCCTTTCAATTTAATATTGTTGTGTTCCAATTTCAAAAGCGTGCGTGTCGGTGAAGTTGTAGCCACTTGAGACGTTTTAACCTCGTCTCAATGGTTGCCAAACTCTTTTCCTTGAGAAATTTGTGCTCAATATACTTAGTAGGTACCCACCGATATTTTCAATATGTTTGAAAAATACCGTATTTATAACCGTGATTGGCTAGCCTCAAAATGTAGCTCTCCCTAGCTTATTTTTCCGAATCACAGTGCAATCTTACTAATTGTGTCAGGATTCTCCCAAAATGCTGCATTTTTGTTTCCAGAATTTTGTTGTTACAGCAGTTACACCGAAATTCCGACTGCTGCTAGTCCCAAACATAGGTATCATGTGTATATACAAATGAAATGCAAATTAATTAAATAAAAGGCGAGCGTACTCGTAAAAACAGCTAGTGTTGTAAAATAAAGCCAAGTGAAAAGTGGACAATAATAATTAATTTTTATTTCGGCGCCGTCGACTGGGTGGCCAGCATTCAACGCTTTGGAGTGTTGCCAGGTGGGGAATTCCGACTGAATTTTTAATTGTGGCAACATTTTAGCGATTGAGTTCGCGCGTGTTTGGGATGCTTAATTTATTTTTGTTAAATTCTTTTTTTCTTCTGTTTTTTTTTTAATTGTGCGTGTTGCTTGTTTGATATTGGTTACGGAATTTAATAAAATTGAGATATCGATTTTAAGTGCTGAGGTATTGAGAAATTAATTGGACGACGATCTGTTTCGTGGAAAGCGAAATGCTTTGTTTGGTAAAAAGTTTTTGCATCGTCTGGGCTTTCGTTCCGAGAACACAACAGCGGTAATCATGTGGAAAGCAAAAATAAACTGAATTGCATGAGAAAATAGTTCCAATTGAAAAATATCTGAATTCTTCGACTTCAATTACTCATTATTTCCTTTACGAAATAAAGGGAAATTTTATTCTTTGTACACAATGTAGAATCCCCATAATTATAATAAAATTTCATCGAAAGGAAATTATGGACTCATTTTTTTATATTGTAAGCGAGTTGATGTAACTCATAGAGTCTCCCAAACGGACATAAGATTAATAATTAGTGATTGCATTTGTAGTTGGACTGTTGTTCCTAATCCTAATGAGTTGTCAAAACTCATTATTTCGGAAATAAGAGGTTACATTGGGGATTCCACCGTAGGTGCCCTGTAGTTTTCTTATCAGTGACAAGTTATAACTTGATCAAAGTTTGATTCGCGAATTCGCTTTTTGAACCAACCCTGGATCTACGACTTTTTAAAACCGGGACAAAACTGATGACACACATCTGGAAAAATTTGAGCTCGTTTTGCTCTTTGCTGCATTGTTCTTATGCAACAAAGAGCGACGCGAGCTCAATTTTTTCTTTTATTCGACATTTCAGATTTCTCTTATCATTTTTATAATTTTGGCGGCCCCTGGAATCTGGCGTGTCCCACCTAGATCCAGCTCTGATATCAACTCTTCATTATGCTACAGTTGAGCGATTGTGTCCGTATGTAGCAAGACAAATAAGTATTAATTACTCCTGTGTACCGTTGTCCCGTATCAACAGCGGACCTCATTCACAATCGGACATGCATGGCTACTGTAATGCAGTTACCTGCACTGCCAACCTCCTTTAAATGCGCCTCGTTAATTACAGCCTCGCTACGTTCGTATGTTTAATTTAATTAACTGATTCCGTACTCCGTTGCTGAGTTGTTGCAGATGTTTGTTGCTGAATTTTCGTATTTATATTGCTTTTTGGAGAGGGAATTCGGTGAGGTTTATAGGGAATAAGAGATCGGATGGTGGTTGTGTTAAATAAACTAGTGTGAATATGTTGTGACGAGTATGAGTTTCTTCCATGCCAAATGACAGCCGGGACCGGTCGGTCCCGGCTGTCATTTGTAGATCTAAACAATAATTGTTACCAGTAGTCAGAAGCTCTAAAAGTCTGACAACCAGTCTTACCCAAGGGGTCCGATAGGGAGTCGCTTCTTGTAAAATGCTGATATTCAGCTGCATTGGACAAGCCGACTAATAAATTTTATTGGTCGGCTTTTAGTCTTTAGGAAAAGGCTAGGCATATGATGATGATGATTATTTTATTACGGAACTACTAAGTTTTACTGTTTGATCGCATGAGACACGTTCAAATGCTGTCTAAACACATATGCATGTGTTTAGACAGCATTTACACTAGCATCTACACTGACTACTAAACTACTCTTAATTTAATAATCCAAAATTGACTACCAAAGAAAAAAAAATTTAGTTTTTATCGTGAGTTTGTTGTTTTTTTCTTGCAAAAAGTGGCATCGTGCCACTCGGATAATACATGGTCAAAATTAGCCCATAATTTGGACATCTTCAAAAGCAGAGGTACCGCCGTGTCATGGCTTGTATATGCAGCAAACTAACGCCCTAAAAATTCAACGACCTGAAACCAAAGAAAGAATTAAACTAATCTTTGGCGTTATCAAATAGAAACGTTCCGTAAACTCCTGTTTAACGTCAAAAGCACAGTTTTAGAAGCTGCTCAAACTGGTTTTTATACTCAGCTTATTCACTTTTCTCCAGTACATAAAAACTCACAATTTTCTCAGTAGAAGCCCCAATAGCACAATTTCTATAACAGCTCGGGGTCAGCTATTCGATTTGCCGCAGCTCGACGACTCATATAGTCGAGCGAGCATTTACAATCGCTTGCAATATGCACCTTGCACACGGAAACGAAAATGCGAAACAATTTCCGAGACCGGGTCCGTTTGAGCGTCAAATGGCGGATTTTCCATAAATTCATGGGGCGGACTTGGGTTGGGGTCGTTATTGCTTTTTTTGTCCATTGAAAAACCAACTTGTCACAAATTCAGTTTTCAAAAGTCATTGGGCATTTTGACCTGATACAAGATCATTATTGAAATGTATGTGTGTAGTTTGAAATGGCTGGAAATTAGGTAGTAGGTAGTAGTTGATATAGATGGGGGCAATATATATCGTCGATTAAAATATGATGAAGGCCAATCTAATAAGTGTAGTCCGGAAAGAAGGTAGATGGAGAGAGGGAGTCTGCTACTACAGGCCTCATCATCTTCCTATCCTATTCCTATTCCCAATATCCTATTCCCAAGGAATCTATTTCAAGCTAGTAGTTCTGGTAGGGCTTAGTTCATCCTAATATCGTCACAAAGCATTCAGTGGTGCGTACTCTGCGATACTATTTTTTATCGTGGTAAAATCATCCAGAATCCTCCCGCCCAGGGCGAAAAGGGAGGGACTGTCGGAATTTTACTGAAAAAATCCATGGTGATCCTTCAATAGCCCTTTACGTACAAGGGCCACGGTTATCAGTGAGACAGTCCCGCGACCTCTGAGAATCTCTTGGCCCACAGTAATCTGACTGCCAATTTTTTTGCGGTGATACAAAGCTACGTTCAAAAAACAAGAGGTATTTATCCCCCAAGTCCGTCCCGTACAGTTGGAGAGTAGTGACTAGCGACGTAGTGGAGTGAATCGGGAAAGCCGCGTGTTTCGCCCGCGGCGCACTATACGCCTGATCGACGATGCGAACCCTCTGGGGCTTGTGTGTAGCCTGTGTTTATACCTCTTTGTCATGGTAAGCAGATCTTCCCGGTGATGGCGGGACCTATAATTTTATTAAAATGGCTGAAGTTGGAAGCCTTAGTTTACATGAACAGCGATGCATAGACAGGAAGGTTTAAGCTCAGTTTTAGTGTAAAATGGACCCACATTGGTAATTGGACTCACTTTGATAACTTGGCCCACTTTAATTAATATATGAAACCACTTTGATAAGAAGACTCACCTTGATAACTGGACCCACTTTGATAACTGGACCCTCTTTGATAACTGGACCTACTTTGATCACTGGACCCCCTTTGATAACTGGACCCACTTTGATAACTGGACCCTCTTTGATATCTGGACCCACTTGGGTAACTGGACCTACTTTGATAACTGGACCCACTTTGATAACTGGACCCATTTTGATAACTGGACCCACTTTGCTAACTGGACTCTCTTTGATAACTGGACCCTCTTTGATAACGGGTCCCACTTTGATAACTGGACCCACTTTGATAACTGGACCTTCTTTGATAACTGGACCCACATAGATAACTGGACCCCTTTTGTTAACTGGACCCACTTGGATAAGTGGACCCACTTGGATAAGTGGACCCACTTGGAGAGGTGGACCCACTTGGATAAGTGGACACACTTTGATAACTGGACCCCCTTTGATAACTGGAATTCCATCATTCTATTTACTAACCGTTATTACGCGGCGCACCGCGGCGTCGTGAGACCGTATGCATTTCATACAGTGTTAACAAGAATAAGTCGTATAAGCGATCAACTAACCATTTCCTACCTTGTTGACTTGTGTACCTTTAGCGGTGTGGCCGAAGCCAAACAGCGAGCTTGACGGGTCTCGACGCTGGCGTGGCGTTTCCTTGGCATTCTCACTAACTATGAAAAAAAGTAAATCGTTACAAAAAACACGCTACGCCACCACGAGCGTGTAGCAGGAGGATGCGCGTAGGAAACGAGTCGCGTCACGCCGAGCTAGCTTCGCAGCAAACTGGGCTAGCGTCGCGTCATGCCGAGCTTGCTTTATTTGGCAAAGCCTTTAGTGTCGGCAGGCAAGGTACGTACGATGTTCGTATTACGGGAATTTTCCGCGCGACCGCCCGACGCGCCTGCATCGCATCGATAGGATTGCATCGTAATGTGTTTTCATATAATTATTTATAGCTACGAGAGCTTTTGTCGTAGGCTTTTACATATATTAATATTTAATGTTATATTCTGTTGTTGTAGTTCGAACTTAGCGGAAAATTAAGCGGAAAAATTCAGTGACGTCATTTTTACTGTTTTACTGGCTATTGTCTTATGAAATCTTATGTCAATGCGACTGTTAGAGCCATATTTACCTATAATGTTGCGCAAGAGTCCATCCAAAGGTTTTCTGGTACGAGTAGAAATCGTATTTTTATATCGCATAATATGAGTTACCCAGGGCAGGGATGGAGGGACTGTCAGACTTGTACTGACTAAACTCCACGGTGTCCTTTATTAGCCCTTTACGTTCCAGGGCACGGTAATGTGATAAGTCCTGCGACCGTGGCAGGAACCATATAGAATTAGCTAATTTTGTTAAAACAGTTGTTTAAAAATGTGTTACGAGATACAATATATTCCATTTATGTCTATCTACCTTCTTAGAAACGGTTTTGTCGTGGGACAGGCGTCATGGAAACATCAGGAAGTTTTTCTTAAGCTGTCCGACCTTCAACTCACGGCAAATAAGCCAAATACAAACATTCTGAAACCCGTGTTAACAGACATGGTAATATTTACTTATTCAACATTATTGTCAGCCCTAGTCCTATATCGCTCCTGAAAAAGTAATCGAAGCTTCGTCTTGAAATACGTGTATACGAGTATATTTACCTTCGAATACTTGAAGTGTCATGTACACACTTGTCTACTTTTTTTAATAAAAGCCTTCAAGGTTAGTATGAGATCGAGGGTATTCATTATTCAAACTAATTTTCATCCGTACACTCACCACGTAGACTTAGTTGAGAACCCGTGCCGTCCGGCATTTGCTGAATTGCGCATATTTGGCGTTGCCGTGAGCGTGAGGCACACAATATTAACCGTCTTACTAAAAAAAGATTTGAACACTTTTACCGTGAACCCGGAACTAAGCTTATAGAAAGACACCGTGGATTTTACTCTGCCCTGGGTGGGAGGACTCATTTAATTTTTTAACAACTATAAAAAAAAGCACGAATGCTTCGCAAAAGAAGGTGACTGCTTCCCATTTCGTCTTGCCCCGCAGCATGTCCTCAACCAATGCCGGGCGAGAGAGGTCGCCGCCTATCGCCTCCGTTAGGTCACCTCGGCCGTATAATAAGGTTAAGGACAATCCCATCACAAATTCCTACAAGCTTTCATTACACCCTATCATTCCACAAACTATATGTATAAAGAAACTAGTACATTGATACAGCTGTGGTCTGCCCAGCAGTTTGGCGCCACGCAACCCATCGATTGATTAATTGGCTCGTTTCCCATCTTCCTAATTAATGAGTACGGTGGCCATTAAAAATATTACTCTTTTGCTACTACTGCCAGCTATCGGGAGTCGTGGGGTCAAAGGCAGCGTGAGTTCTCGTGTACCTAGTGGTTGTGGGGTGGTGTTATGTGGTGAGAGATCGGTTTTTATGATAGGGAAATAGTTTACATTGATATGAAGTCCCCCGACGTCGTCGCTTGCGATAGTCGCGGAACTTGTCGCGAGTAGACGCGGATAAAAACTGCGAACAAGTTAAATGTCGAAAGACATTGTCCCACAAAGTTGCGGGGACATGCTACGTAAAAGCCCGGCAACATGATTCTACGACATACCCCTAGTGAAAACGCGGCTTTAAATATTTTCAAAAAATGTTTTTAGAGGATTTATGGAAAATCAATAAATTTGTCCTGACGCCTTTGGTGGAGTGAAAGGAACTGTCAAACTTGACAAATTATAAAGCGACCTGTTCCTTCAGTTTCAGTTTGCGTTCCAGGACCGTGATGCCCTCTCTAGACAGTCTCGCGACTGTCGCAAGACTTGTGACTGTGAATACTTTTGTAGCTCGCACATTTTATGCAGGAACACCTGTTAATTAAAACAAAAAGGATTAATGATGTAAATTGTGGTAAATTACTGCGTGGATTTGATTGCGGCAGCTTTTCAACTGAATTTTGTCTGTCGCTTTACAATTTATACAAAATATATTTTTGGTTTTGTCACTTGTTAAATTGATTAATGAACGTTTGCCGGAATTTGTTGTATGATAAAAAAGTTGTTTTGCGATCGAATTTTTACAAACAATCCGCGCGACCATTTATCCTTTGAACACCATTTTCTATCTCAATTCCAAAACAAACAAAAAATAAATTCAGCTTAATGCCAAAAAAATATTGAAAAAGCCACTAACAAAGGCCAAATATTATTTTTTGAGTGTGGCAACACGGCTGTTATTCATCGTTTCGGATGGATATATTGGCATATTTCGCGAAGCTCAAAGCTGGCAACACCGGGTGATTTGTGGGCGTTGCTGGACTACTACAAATTATGAATCTTGGACACTGGAATGTGTATTGAATATTTGGAATGGTCGCTAGTATATTTTAGGCGGTTTAGAGTTATAGATGTTCGAGGGAGATCGTTTTTCATTCGGGGATGTATGATTAGGATTTAGTGGTTTTCGCAATGAGTAGGATATAACCGAAGTTGATATCACGTTCACATTTGCGGTTATCTATCTACATAATTCATATTGTAATGGAAAATAAATTGACATGGATTACATGTACTTTATCCCATTTATTATACATTTTGAAGAATGATAGGAGTTTTAGAAATATTTAAGAGAAACAGCACAAAAATAAAAATAATTAAAGACCTCATTTCCTCCACAAAAACGTAATACGAAAAAGTTTCTTACTCCCGTTCGGTAGATAGCCGTATCAAGTGGCTACAATTATTTTTAATTGCTATCGGAAATAGATCCTTATTGATTTTAGCTTTGTTTTTATTTTTAGTGGCGATAGGTCAATTTGCTGGGCGGTATGTAGCTTTTGGCTAATGTCTTTATAAGATGATCGTATAGTTATATTTTTTCGGTTTTCCGATAAAATAGATTGTACTCTGACAATATCACAAACGTGTTAAACTTAGAAGGATATTTAAATTAGAAAGCTAAAGCTACAGATATATTTATATTGTAAAAAATGAGTGGGATACATTACAGGTCTTTTCAATGGAGGCCATATACTTACGTTAGGATTTGCATGATGGTTTAGACCTTGCATGCATAACCGACCGCACGCATAACCGATACATTTACCGATAACTGTACAGTTTTACCACATACACGCTAGGGCTTGCCTGTCGGTTATACATGCAAGGTTAAAACAATCATGCGAACCCTAACGGGTACCCATGGTCTACACCTCATTAAACCACATTTCTATCAACTTAAAGTTTTAAGAATTTTCTAGAAAGAAAAAAGCTCTTTCAAGGTATAAAAATCTTCTTATTAAGACTGTTTCACACTGAAGAATGGCTGGTGTGGCCACTTGACCGCAAAACATCCACCCGACGTCAACCGAAGCGTCCCGACGTCACCTTACAGTTTATAAGTACAAGTGTTTTATAAGATTTTTGTAAGAGCAAACAAGAATCTCTGATGAACTTAGAACTGTTTGTTTATTATGATGAACATTCTTTGTTATAAGTACGAGTATAGGTGCTTTGGTGAAGTCGTTGCAACTGATGAGCTTCAAGTATTGGGTAATAATCTAGGTCGGAGAAATTGTTAAGTCAAGTCACTTGAGTTGCTTTGAAACGACCAAGCATCACAAAATCGAAGTGTCTTTTAAACAAAAAGTTAATTGAAAAATACTAATTTTGCTGTAACTTTACTTTTCGAAAATATTATATGACCGCCAGTTCCTGGTTTCCATGCGTGAGCACCGTCAGTGAGTCACACAACTCGTGACTTGATTCTGACTTTAACTCTTTTTTGGGCATTCGGACGGCGAGTAACGGTGACCCGCCGTTCGCCCATGGACCATGCCCGGGTCAAGAGCTTCATGTTCCACGCGCGCCTCAAAGAACTGTCAGCAATGTCATGTGACGGGGCCCTAACAGAGGGCAAAAGCCTGACGAGGACGCATTTTGCAATAACCCCTAAACAAAACAAATACTGCATCTAAACATAAAACCCACTCAGTACAAAATTATCCACTCAAAACTACCGTCCGCCAACACGTCGAGTTTACAAATCGTTTGCAAGTCCACAGCTCGCCAGAAGTTAGAGGAACAACAAACAAAATTTAGAATTACCCTCACATGGTCCCGTCTCATTTTAGTCCCGGTATTAAAACCTACTTTATCATCTCTCCCGGTTTTAATTTGTGACGTCACTTGTACGTGCGTGGGTCACGTTGGCACGTCGTGCGGTTTGAGTTGCTTGTGTAACTGGTTGAGGCGACTGTTGTGTGACCGTTGCTGTGTCAGTAAATGTGGGCAACCCAACAACCAACTTTGAAAAACACTTATACCAACAACAGAGGTTAGGCCACCGATTCACGGACTGCTTGAAGCAGTCAGTATTATTTCAAGCTGCGAAACATGTCTTGTTTTGCCTTCCATCTTCTATGTATGTTGTCTAGGAATTGTACCCAAACCGAACCTCGGGTTGCCCATGAGTTGTTGGTGTCTAAAACTAGACAGGATACTTTTAGGGGCGCCCCGAGGTTCGATTTAGACCCGTTGGTCTAGTGGTTAGTGACCCTGACTGCTATGCCGGGGTTCGATTCCCACCCAGGACAAATGTTTGTGTGATGAGCACGATCATTTGTTCTGTGTCTGGGTGTAATAATATGTATGTATTTAGAAATATATAAGTAGGTATGTTTATCAGTTGTACCCAGTTCCCATAACACAAGCTCTGCTTAGCTTGGGACTAGATGGCGTTGTGTGATAGTTGTGGATTATTATTATTATTTGGTTGGTTCGGTTTCACACATTTTTGGGGCGATATTTTGGGAATTACAAACATTTCGCAATGACGGATTTAAACAAGTTGTGCCGGTTGTAAATGATTTGGAGAAATAGCATATAAAATAGAGTACATAATAACATGCAATTCTGTGAATATTTTTATAGGATTCTTGCTGGATTAATGCCAATTTAAAAGATATTCCTTTTATTACAAATCTTTCCTAGATGTTCTTTTTATTACAAATCCAAATTAGTTTTATTACTTTGTACTAAATAGAAAAATTCCTACTTGAAATATAACTAACATTATACTAAAATTTAATGGTACCCTCAAATAGCAGCTGTTGAGTCTACATTACCTTTTAAATAGCACTTTAAGTTCTAACGACGTATTTACTTTAAGTATAAAAAAATAAGGTCAGAGAAACCTATTAACATTGCCAAAAACATTTTAGGTCATTCATTGACTGGAAATAAACTTGTTTCAGAACTTTTTGATTACACACTCAATCGTAAAATTGATATTCTTTTCTAGGAACAACTTGATCAGTTAGAAATAGTTTCTTTTGATAATATATTTTCTTTGCTTTAAAATAAATATCAACTGTTTTCATGAAATCAAAATAAGAGGTAACTCATTCTGACTAAACGGATGTTATTTGGGAAAGATAATTATGATGGTCTGCACCTCGTGTAGCGTAGCGTGGGAATAGACTTTTCTAGCCCCATCGTACACAAGGCGACGCAAGTCTCCGCTACCTTACGACTTTGGTTTCCAGGCAACTACCGCAATAAAAACCCGTAGAGGTTCACATAGGCAAGCGTCAATGGATACCAAAGTCGTAAGGTATAGGAAACTTGCGTCACCTTGTCTACTAAGGGGCTTAGGCGTAACGCAGACAGAAGGCGGCGACGCGAAGTGTTATAAGGTGCAGGCGCGGGATCTGCGCACAGACGCGGGATGATACGGCAAAGAGTACTACTATACAAGGTTGAGCTCCTTGAGTTATGAGCTCCACGGTAACTGACAAATGCTTGCACTGATTGAACAGGTCCACTCTTTGTGTGGTCTTCAAAATACCATTTCAGACATTGACCTTCATGGTCATTGTATGTCCTTTTCCTGTGAGTTTGTTTCGGCTGTTTCTTCTCAGAGTAGGCAGGTACGAAACACCGGCCCCTTCTAGTTTTATGAAAAGGCGTGTAAAAGTGTTGATATAACCTACTTGCATAATTAAACATCATTTCATTTCAAGGTACTATTAACTGAAAATAACACTTATTGCACATACTTTCGGAGTTTCGGTCATCTTTCAGTTTATCGAGCACTAATTCTATTTGTATCATATAATTCCAATCACTTTCCATAAGTGGCAGATGAATTATTAGTTTGTGCTAATATGGTTAACAATCGGATGGACTGGCCTGTTGGGTTCGGTTCCCACCCAGGACAAATGTATGTGTGATGAGCATGATCAGTTGTTCTGTGTCTGGGTGTAATTTATCTATAACATGTATGTATTTCGAAATATATAAGTATGTTTATCTGTTGTCTAGTACCCACAACACAAGCTCTGCTTAGCTTGGGACTAGATGGCGTTGTGTGATAGTTGTGGAATATTATATTATAATCGCTGTAACAATTGGTTGCTATAAACAATCACATAATAAGGCCTCCGTGTGAATCCGCGGCACAATAATTAGCCGCTGGTCGCGCCACAATCACGTGCTGAGCGGTCGGTTGTCGCAGCGCTATGACTTATGTTTAGCTTTAATGTTTCACGCGTTTAATGAGGGTACTGCTTCTTTTATTAGTAACGTTATAGCAGGGGTTGTAAACTGTGTGTGACATGGTTACGTGTCTTTGTAAATATAAGCCATTTTTGCTGTTAAAATTCGTAGTTGATCTGTCATGAGTTCTTAAACTACAACCGGTTGGTGCAGTGCCTGAGCGATCGCTAGCTGTGTAGCATGTCGCAGGTACGATCCTCGCACGGAACAAATATTTGTATGATTAGCAAGTAGTTGTTCCGGGTCTGGATGTTTGTGTATATGAGTTTATATGTTTGTAAACTCACCCGCGTTACAGGAAGAAATTCCTAGTGAGGGGCATAGCTTTTTTTTTCGCGGTAAAATCATTAAATGAGTCCTCCCACCTCGGGCAGGGCGGGAGGGACTGTCAGACTTGTACTGTCTAAAATCCATGGTGTCCTTCAATAGCCCTTTATGTTCCGGGGTCATGGTGATGGTATAAGTCCCGCGACCGAGGGGCAAAGCTTAAAAAAAACTCGCTGTCTAGTTGGCTTAACTCAAAATACAATGTCCGGTTTCAATTTTCAATGGGAGGTAGCTTGCTCAATTTTGCCAATAAAATTATTCTACTCGTGTGGTCGCTAAAAACTTGAATGCAGACCTACCAGTAGCCTAACCCTTAGCACGAGTTTTCAGTAAATGAGACGTAAAGTAAACTGGAACTTTGACACTTTCAAATTGACAATTTTCAAGGAAAAAAATGGAACAGCGCCTCTGGTGTGCGAAGAAGGAACAAATTTTTTCCTTGAAAATTGTCAATTTGAAATTGTCAAAGTTGCAGTTTACTTTACGTCTCAAATACTGAAAACTCGTGCTGACGGTACTGATTATTTTTTTGGTGGTGATATCATGGTAAGCAAAAATTAATAAATCAAAATGTTTTTCTCTATTTCGACAAACCGTAGTCACTCCTCATTTGGAACACGTTTCCCGCTCAGCTCAAAACCAAAATATGACCGAATAATCAATGCAGCACGCTCAACACTCGATTCACCGCAGACACGAGTGAACCATGTAGGCTACACATGTATAACTGAATATATAACACGAACGTAACGTTTTTAATGACATGACCCGTGTTTCTCTATAAATAAATCCCTGTATTTTTTTGCAAATGGACACAAAATACGAATTCGAAATTGATTTCCTTTTTATATCTTTTTTTTTCATTATGCCGCATGGATGACAGCTATTTCATCAGGTTTGTTTTTTAAGGAAAATATTTTAATGTGTAAAGTTTTATTTTTTTTAATCCGTTTTTTTCTTTTATTGCGTCCTGTGATTGAGTACCAGGGATTAATAATGGACAGCGTTTTTCATAAAGAGTATCAATCACCCAATATTTTTTTTATTATTATTGTAATAAAATCATCACATGAGTCCTACTCAGGGCGGACCGACGGACGCGTCGCGACGCAAGTCCCTTACGACTTTGACATCTATTAACGCGTGCCTATGTATGAACCTCTATGGATTTCTATTGCTATAGTCATCTGGCTACCAAAGCCGTAAGGTATGGCTAGCGCACACCTCTGGAAGCGCAGCAGAGCGCACTTTAAGATTACAATTCACTTTCAGCCTTAACTACCTTGACATATGGTCAATATAAGAATAAATTCGGACACGGTGCGACCTCAAGCTATCACAAGAGAATGCGCGTGACCGTATATCAAGAGAGATAAGGTTAATATTCAATTGTTTTCTTAAAATGCGCTCCGCCGCGCCTCCAGTGTGCGCTGGGCCTTGCGTCGCCTTGAGTACGAAGGGGCTAAAACGAACCTCAGTATGAAAGAGCATTAACCTGTAAACCGAAACTACACAACGTATAGTTTGAAGATAGGTACTTAATTCGTTCCCGGTACAACTATTTCCGATGCTTAATTATTCACTAATGAATATGGACCACTGAATAGGTAAGTTCTACTAATGGCACTGAGGGAACATTTGCTTTTTAAGTCGTCTTTAAATACACAGTCCAGGGGCCTTAGTCCAACAGCAGACGACAATCGTTATCGTTCATCAGTCACCAATACATTTTCAACTTTATACCCTAGCGCGTAAGTTGAAAATCTATTAAAAACTGCTGAACTATAAAGAACGAAAACGATCTGTGAACTTCAATAGATTTTCAACTTTACGTGCTGTGGTATAAAGTTGAAAATGTATTGGTGACTGATGAACGATACCGATTGTCGTCTGCTATCGTCTGCTGTTTGGCTAAGGCCCCAGGTGATTCTGTCATGTGTAATTTAGACACTTAGTGATATTCTCTGAATTTATTACATAAGATACCCTTTGCACCTCGAAAAGCTTTGATAGTTTTCGAGGTACCAGTTAGATGCTTGAAAACATGAAATGAACCACTTATCTGTTCCATGTAGGTTTATAATTACTTGTAGGTTTCATGTGTTGCAAACACTCGTATTTGGCGCTATGGCTGAGCGATTGATTGGTGCGCTACGTGTAGCGCTTTTGAACCCCGCTCAGAGCTTTTTGTGCGGCCTACTTGTTCCGGGTGTGGTTGTTTGTGTATGTGCCTAATGTTTTTAACCGCACCCACGATTAGCCTTTATTTTGTCTAGCCTTTTCCCAACAGATGCAGCTGGATATCAGTATTTTATATGGAGCGACTGACTGTCGGATCTCCAAAACCTCATGGTAAGGCTTGTTGTCAGATTATAGAGCTTCTGACTAACAGTGTCGAGTGCCAAAGATCTACTAATGACAGCCGGGACCAACGGCTTTACGTGCTTTCCGAGGCACGGAGGTAAGCTTCGCCGTCAGATCATGCACCATGCTCGAGTCGACGGCGCGTCATGTACCAGACGCGCCTCAAAGAGCTGTCAGATACCTGACAGGGCCCCCATAGAGGCTAAACGCTTACTGGCGTCGCGGAACTGTCTTATCATGTAACTGTGACCCTGCAACATAAAGGCCTATTGAAGGTCAACCGTGGATTTTAGTCAGTACAAGTCTGACAGACCCTTCTGCTTCACATTGGACAGGAAGACTCACTTGATGATCTTACCAGAACAAAAAAAGGATAATCTAATTTTTATGTACCATCATCTACTTTGCCAATACAATGTCTCTCCAAATCCTATTCCTGGCCACAAGGTCGATGAATACCTCTATTACATTATATATTAGTCAATCAAGTCGAATACTAGTGTTGTATTTCGCGGGAAATAGTCTCGGGATATAGAATTTTCTAGTTTAAATTTTCAGAATAATCTTTGTTTATCAAAGGCTCTTGCTGACCCCACCCGCGGTGGTGAACACCCGCGGCGACGGACGTCGCAAGACGATCTCCGGCCACCGTAGGCGCGGGCATGCGGGCGGCGAGTAAAGGGCAATTCGCTGTCTGACCATGGACCATGTCAGGGTCGACGGCGCGTCGTGTTCCACGCGCGCCTCAAAGAGCGTCAGCTTAATGACGGGGCCCCCTCTCAGAGGACCAAAGCCTGCGGGGGTCGGACTCAGTACAAGTCTGATACATGCAGGGCGGGAGAAATCATTAGAAAATTTAACCACAGTTTCTATCAAGGTTTGATGAGTTGTATCAAATTAAATAAATAAACTGTATAGACTATACTCTAGACTTATACATCTACACCTACAGTTCACACATAATTACATTTGGTGTGAAGTACTAAGTGCCGACTGTCGCCCGCCATTAAATGTAACTACAGTACTTGATGTTAACGAAATTGAGGCGAGTGGTGGCTACGATGGATACTGTTACATTGTACTGTGATAGGTATTAAGTGTTGCTTGTGTTAGGCGATTATGTATCATGAGATAAAGTAAGTACCTAAGTTTCTCACTCGTAGAAGCAGTGCGTGGAATAAAGGTTTAAGCAATGCGCATGTTTGTGTATTTGAAGTTTGTCAAAATACTATTCGAAATTTGTTATAGACGAAGAAAATAAATCAGTTTATTTTATCTTCTCTTCCATTTTTCTTACCAATGTGACTAAGATTTATGAGGAACGATAATGCCACATTCTAGGCGTTGACATTGATTGGATACGAGAAGCGGCACAGCGTCTTTTTGAATTCCACCTGATTCATGTCCTGACTGAATACGGTTGTTTTGGGAGGTTCTTGTTTCAGATTCGGCGGGAAGAACTACGCTTGGGTGTTACCACTGCGTGGACCGCCTGGAAGATATGTTTGAGGTCTGTCTTGTTTCCGCAGAGTGCTGCCGTTGCCTTAAGGAGGTTTGGGCTACCTCACGCTGTTCAGGTTCTTCCTTCTGCGGAGCAGCAATTCTACCGATGCTGATGCGAATGGGAGATAACAAATCTTCCACCACCCATACCCCAGCTATCGCAGGACACTGGGGGGCAGGCTTGGGCAGCTCACCGTCCAATGAGGTTGCAAGCCCGGGTCGGCGAGCCTCATAGAGCGGTCAGCTACATGACAGGTCCCATTTGAGGCCAAATAATTGCTTTGCAAATTTATACCTAGCTATTTCAGTACCACATAAATTACTTATTTGCTTTATTAATTTGAAATCCACAACTCAATTTCCACACACTAATTCACCTCACGAAATTAATACGTCACCTGATTGACACCATCATTCACACCTAAAATCGGGACGGCTATTTCCAGCACATTTCCCGCTGATAAACATCACTATTTGTCCCGATGACTCTAATTGTTGAAACCGAGTCACCCTCGGCGAGTAGGTATATTTTCGACACTGATTACAAACGTCACGTTGCAAATACGTCGTGTGTTACTGATTTTAGGTTTAAACATAGAACGGGTTTTGAGGTAATTGTATTGTCTAGTCTCGTGGTCTGTTATGTTTGAAATCCAGGTCGGACAGAGTTATTGGGTTTTCCATTAGAAATTTCTCAGTAGCAGCCACAGAGTTTGGATTTGTGCCCGTTTGATGGCAATAGCATCGTCCCTTAACCTCCAAATAGATCGGAAACATCACTGGGGAAATGTTACCCACATTTACTATTGGCTATCTAGCCCTTTGGCGATTACAGTCGTGGCATGTTTTAATAATTATGCGTATAGTGAGTTACAGAAATTATTTGTAGTTTAGATCTTTAATAACAAAAATATTGAGCATTTATGCAAAGGGGTTCAGAATTTCCCACGCGAACATAAACTCTCTTTTTTGTGTTAAAGTTGAAAATCATTTAAAGAAAGACAGATTGGGGTAGGTACATTTGTTGATATCTGTACATGGCATACGCCTGAATATGAACCCTAACGAATATTCTATTATATGAATCCTAAAGAATACTTCACTTTATCTTTAGATCCTTTCACCAGCTATGTGCGTTACAGCACTTTACTTTCAAAACAAGATGTCTCCTCAACGATTCAAAAATCACTGTTAATTTTCATTCTAAGAAGACTGCACGAATCCATTGGCCGTATTGATTGCACAAACTAGCACTCCCAATATCTTTTTCCACGTCCCATTTTATTCATTGTCAAACTACGGGAACTGTCGTCCAACTTCTCCAAACTTTCATTCGGTTCCGGGATCCCGGATCCCGGTGTCTATTACCGTCACTAGTGTCTGCAATCAGTGATGAGTCTAATTGGTAAAACCGAGGTCGCCGCAGTGTTGATTTAGATCCTGATCAACGCTACTCGCCTCAAATTTGGACAAGCTGTACTGGCCGGTAATCACAAAAAGCAGTAACTCAAACGCAGGTAAGTTTTGAGAGAAAAAGGATAGCTTTGAAACTGTACGTCTTATTTCGTAAAAAAAAATATAATGAATTTTTGTTACTGGCCACAAACAAACTCGCCTTTCCCAAATTAAACAGTGCAGAAAGGTTAATGCCTGCTTCGATTCTTAAATACTCTTTTCACCTTCAAGTTCATACATGTGATGGCCTCCCATGACGTCTTATAGCGTGAGTAATTCCACTGTGGGAACGAGATGGCGCTAGACGACTGGCATAGCTCTGTCTCTTTTCCACATTGAAACTTATCACGCTTTAATGGAAAAAGGTCCATGAGGTCCATGAGGACCATGCCCGGGTCGACGGCGCGTCGTTGATAGCAAACAGACAGGGCACCCTCACAGAGGGCCAAAGCCTGCCGGGGTCGCGGGACTTATTTTCATCACCGTGACCCCGGAACATAAAGGGCTATTGAAGGACACCGTGGATTTTAGTCAGTACAAGTCTGACAGTCCCTCCCGCCCTGCCCGGGGTGCGAGGACTCATTTGATGATTTTACCACGATAAAAAAAAAGTTCCAGGAGGTAATACCCACACGGCGCTGCCGGTTACTGATACTACGGTCCTGACTTTCTTGAAACATCTCCCCGATATGGTCTGCCAATGTCCTTTTAGACCTCGCCTCATCTCCCGGATTTGCCAACCGGGTAAGTGACATCGGCTTAGTAAAAAAAAAACAGATTTGTCGATTTATTTGAGATACTTACCACTTTCTGCTTAACGTGGGTTTTGTCGTTCGATATTCACTAGGTCGCGGAACTTATACCATCACCGTGACCCCGAAACATAAAGGGCTTTTGAAAGACACCGTGAATTTTAGTCAGTACAAGTCTGACAGTCCCTCCCGCCCTGCCTGGGGTGGGAGGACTCATCTGAAGATTTTACCACGTGAAGGCACTATTTGGAGTATAAATTAGAAGGGTTTTATATGCATTTGGGGTTTATAACTGGAACTAGGAATCAGGATTGTTTTGCAGTTTAACCTGCGGAATTAATGTTTCTGACACATGATAATTATGTTACGCAATGCCTTTCAGTGACTAGGTTGTATTGGTTTTGTGTGACAAACTAAACGTACCTAAACAGTTATTTCGGGAAACCATGGTCGTAATGGACATGTTAACGGAAATGTATTTAATCCGTCATTGTATTAAATTCCTAGGAAATTAATTTAATTCCTAAAATTGCCCGAAAATGTGTGAAACCTAACCAAACTTCGGGGTGTCTATTTTCAAAAGCACCTTTGAAATTAGATACCCGCTCGCGTATAGTTGCCCGCAGTTGAATACAATTCCTAAATCATACAACTCTGGTAACAGACACACGAATATCACACACTGCAGTATTTTTAAGTGCACAATGGTTTTGCTTTTACACTCAAACTAGGTCTGAAGCAAAAATGAGAACTAAGACGCAGCGAGCTTACCCAGAAGGAATTAGAACTCCTGCGCAACGACCGAACACATTAAACACTGTTTTTTTGTCAGCGCTGGACTCTTAAGGAGAATGCTCCAACCAGCCCGCGAAATTCAAAATTTCTTGCGTTTTTTTTCAATTTGCAGGCCATTGCTGGGTTTTATGTTGATTAAAATATTATACGCGGTTGTAAGACGTATGTAGTTACAGAATTATTATCATCGAAATCACCAATACAACCGTCCAAGTTCATAAAACCCTAGGAACGAACAAAAAAAAAACAGAAAAAGTCATTCCTCTATTAGTCCTAATTTAAATTGCAAAAAAACGCAAGAAATTTTGAATTTCGCGGGCTGGTTGGAGCATTCCCCTTAACGAAATGGTGGTCGATGCCCAGGTGAGCAACATTGATTTGGCTGTAATGTCAACGTGTTGGGTGGAGTTAGTTAAACACTAATCCAAGAGATGGCGCCACGCTACCATGAAGCGTTAACAAAGAATAGAGAATTTCGGCTTGCAAGTGTGGATTGCAATGGCCTAGTTGGTGGCGTCTGGAGTACCTATCCAGAAGACGCGGGTTCGAATCCCACTTGCAATCTAAAATTTTTCTTTCCTCAAAAATCATCTTCACAATATTGACATTTAACTACAGACAGTTTTTTTTTAAACTATGTTGTTATTGACAGTTTCATTTAGGTACCTAATTCATCAATGTAATTAACAATTTCCCCGAATTCTTTCAACCAGCAACCATCTGACAACACTTAAAATAATTTTAATGAACACTTAAAAAAATAACAGCTATAGGTAAAAACATTTCTAATAATGATTATAAAGTGAAATAAATAATCCATTATAAAGCATTGTAAAGCGAAAAAGGATTCTGCAACGATTCACCGACGACCGGTTCACCATTGGACGTTTCGTCGACAGGACGATTCACTTATGGACGTTTCACCGATAGACTCTCAAGTTATTACTAACTATTAACATACTGTGTCCAAGAGACTGTGGCACATTCTATGGCAATGTAAGTGATTCTTGCCTCTGCCTCTAGCCTCCGGCCAAGATAAAAGTCATTAGTTGTCTCATAAGAAGCAGTCAACAACTATGCAGAAGCAAACAAGTGAGCACTCGGACCCCACGATGACCCCAGGATTTTAACTCCTCCAAAATATAGTTCAAAAATGAGCTATCTTTCTCAAATTCCTAAATGACTTAACAGAAGCCATTTAAATTCTCAAACGCCATCAAATCCCATAAAAATAACGAGGTCTTAGAAAAACAGATAACTTTCAGTGATCGAGTTTTTAAAACGATTATCGAGTCGCTAAGTGAGACATTATGATTAAAACTGTCGTCGTGAAAGATATCAATGGTACATTACGAGAATTAAAATGGATTCTCGATTCGTTTTCAGGTCTAACGGTCCGAGGGTCTTTTATTTAATTTATGATTGTCTCCATTATAGGGACGCGCTAAGCTTGGACGTTTGGGATTACGAATATTTTTTGAGATAATTTTGTTTTAAATCGAATGTGTGGCATTTAGATTACACTAGCTATTGCCATTTGCTTCGTTCGTTACTACTTGAAAATTATCCCATGGGATCATGGAATAGAGATAAAACTTATCTTATGTATTAATCCAAGTTAACGGGTCCCTCTTTAGAGGGCGAAAGCCTGCCGGGGTCGCGGGACTTATCTCATTACCGTGACCCCAGAACGCAAAGGGCTATTGTAGAACACCGTAGATTTTAGTCAGTACGTGTCTGCCAGTCCCTCCCGCTCTGCCCTGGGAGGGTGGACTCATTAAAATTTGATGATTTTACTAGGCTAAAACATACCTATCTGTTAATCCAAGTTCTAAACTATCTGTGTACCATATTTCTTCCAAATCCGTTCAGTAGTTCTTGTGTGAAATCGTAACTAATATCCATCCAACCATCCAACCGTCTATCTATCTTCACAAACTTTCGCATTTTAAGAGTAAGATTGATAGAAAGCCGCTTTAGGTGTTATAGCATACTAGCTGCTGCCAGCGGTTTCACCCGCTACAACTCGAAAATTATCCCACGGGAACATAAAATCGGGATAAAAACTATCCCGATAAAAACGATCCTATGTGTTAATCCAGGTTATAAACTATCTGTCTACCAAATTTCAGCCAAATCCGTTCAGTAGTTTTTGCGTGAAAGAGTAACAAACTTCTATACATCCATACATACAAACTTTCACGTTTATAATATTAGTAGGAAGTAGGATTCTGAACAGTGAATAAATTGCACTCGTGAACGTTACAGCAATACTGCTTCAAATCTAACAAAGATTAATGAAATCCGTGTATTTTTACAATTCCGTTTGAAATCCGGATGTGAAACGGACTCGGTGTCATCTTATAGCAAATTGTGCCATCGTCGTCGACCCTTTGTAGAACTAATTCTGTATTGATACAAGACTTGCAGCTCGTTATTTGCGTTGAGGATTTTACTCTCCAGAATAAAATGATCCTGGTGAAAAAGGCATATTAAGTGATAGTTATAAATATGATAGGATGGTTTTTTTAAGACAGCCCGCCACCCAGGTAGGCTTTGGCCCTCTAAGGAGGGGCCCCGTCAGATTTTTGACAGGTCTTTGGGGCGCCCGTGGAACACGACGTGCCGTCGCCGCGTCGACCAGAGCATAGTCCGTGATCGGACAGCGAGTCACCTGTTACTGACCGTCCTCCGCATGCTCGAGGTGATACTGATAATATACATTGCGTGCGCGATGACAGCGCCTAGTCACCATGTTATTGGGGACCATAAGATATTATTCTTGCCAACAAGATATTATTTTGATACCTACACATTAATGCCAAGTTTTTCTTAAAAAAAAAACATTATGTACTTATAAGGTTGTTGCATATACTTGACACTCAATTCCATGGGTCCACCGTTGGTTCACAGCTCTGTCACATCTAGTCCCCATCACAGACTTCACCCTTTACATAATTATAATATTCCTAATGCTGGGACACAGAACCTTTACTATTTACCGACGAGTTGATAATAAATATATCACCATACGACCATCCGGTCGACAGTCACTCGAATACCGAAGCACCATAAAATGAACTATCTTCATCTCATTTTAAGGTGTCCTAGAGCTAGTACCTAGCTAGTAACTAACTAGTACCTAGGTACCTTCTTATCTTTAACGCTCGTGTTTTACGATCTAACTAGAGTACCAGTGAATAGAAGTCGATATCACGTGTCGAGACGAGACGAGAGTACTCGAGGACTACGTACAAAGGTAGAAGCTATGCAATAAATAAAATGAGATGAAATTGTCTTGTGATGGCGCGGAGGTTAGATCTTGAGCGTGGGTTTAAAGATGAGTAGGTTGGTTTTAATAAAAACAGGAACTTTATAAAACGGATATACTGATATAATTATGAAAGGGTTATTGTTATTCAAGAGCACTATAGGAATCCTTCAGACCTCGAACGAAACATAAGTTATTTTTTTTCCTTTTATGTTTACGTTGCTACATAAGTTACCTACAGTACTACTGACTACTGAATACATTCTAAAGTATTCTGAGTTGAATGTTGAAAGCGTCGAAAAAAAAAACATAACAGAAATGAGCTTTTTTTATGGATTGTTAAAATCATCAAATGAGTGCTACCTTCCACGGTAGAACGAACTTGGCTGTCAGACTCCAACTGACTAAAGGGCGTTATCACACTAGCGGTTTGGAAGCGGTTGCGGGGCGGAGCGGCCGCACAGCGAATGCATTGCGAACACGCCGCGGTTGCGCAGCGAATTCGTTGTGGACGCGCAACGGGATCGCCGCGAACAGCAAAGTGGACGCCATTTTGTACTGCCTCGAACAAACGCCAGAACGGCCGCCGCACCTCAGATCAACGAGGAATTCCTCCAGCGCTGAAATTTGGCATATGATAAGAGTAGGTGATACAGATTATAGATGCATAACAATCCAATTTTTTTTTACCCAAGTTTTTTTTTTACCAAATCCTGAAAATTGCTTATAACTCTCTGCGAAAAATTCCTCAGCCTAATCTAATAATGGATCTTCCCAAATTCGTCGATGCTTTCGTTTTCGTTTCCGGTGTCTTCGAAGTAATAACGTCAATAGCAATGATTCCTCGTCGGAATCCATTTTGTTACTGAGTGTACAAACACGCGACGAAAACGAAACGCATATGCTACGCGTCCGCGACGTCGTCGCTGCGCAGCCGCGGCGTGTTCGCGACGGATGCGCTGCGCGTCCGGTCCGCCCCGCAACCGCTTCCAAACCGCTAGTATGATAACGGCCTAAAAATCACCCTGTCCCTTCACAAACCCTTTATGTTCCGGACAGTCTTATGACCCCGGCAGTCGTTTGACGCTATAGGGTCAGTCAGTCTGCTGAAAGTTTCTAAAGGCGCTCTTGGTGGAAAAAAAATACGTGAACACAGAATAAAATAAAATACACGATACTACATTTCAGTTACCAAGTTTTAATTTTAAGCTCTCTACTTACTGTTAAAAGCCGTGCTATCCTTTGTTAAACTTAATTAAAATCACCATATTAAGGTATTCAAACTATTTCGAGAGCGGGAGACATTTTTATCACAGTTTTTATTTCAATTACTTTGACAATTAAACTTTTGTCATTTAAGTTTGCAACGTTCTCCTACTCGTTGAAATTAACTCTTTTGAATAAGTAATCATTGTAAAACGTTTCCCGAAGAAATGTCGTGTTTTTTCTGTCCTGGATTTTCTGTGCTTTTTTATTGGCGAGTGTCCGAGATAACTGTTAAGTCCTGAAATAACTTTGCATTGAACATCCGTTTTATGGGTCCAAGTAAGTGGAGAAAAGTTTACTAACCTGGTAACATCGGATATCGGCCCTCGTAAGCGCGGGTTTGAGGTCGTTGAGTATAGCTCGCCGTCTGATCAAGGAATAAGTATTGATAATGAAATTCAAAGTCGGGGCAACGAAAAAGTCACCTCCACTTCACATATGATGTGATTTTTGTGTTTTGCAGCCATATAAAGCCACATCTGACAAAATTACCGATAGATTCTTTCATAACAGTCTCCTTAACCGCGATCGACTCAGAAATGAGGAGATTTGTAGACAAATAAAAGTTGTTGACTTAGCCCAGCGAATTAGCAAATTGAAATGGCAGTGGGCAGGCCATATAGCACGTAGAACTGATGGCCGATGGGAAACCACGCACGGGCAAGCGAAGCGTAAGACGTCCACCCATAAGATGGGCATACGATCTTATGAAGACCACAGGATCACGCTAGATGCAAGCCGCTTCCAACCGGTCCTATTGGAAGTCTATAAGTAGCCTATGTAGTTCTACAGCGGATGTCTTACGGCTGGTATGATGATGATGATTCTCCTTAAAACCCACAACGGTCATAAATTACACCATTTAAAATCCACGCATTACTTTTCCTAATAAACAACTCATCATCATAAAATCATCAAATGAGTTCTCCCACCCCGGGCAGGGCGGGAGGGACTGTAAGATTTGTACTGACTAAAATCCACGGTGTCCTTCAATAGCCCTTTATGTTCCCGGGTCACGGTGATGGAAATAAGTCCCGCGACCCAACACATTGGCTTTTGCTGAATTTTGAACCGCTAAAACTAATTTACTTTATTGATTGGTGATTACCGGGGCAGAGCAAACAGAGCCCATCGTAACTCAGTTATAAATAATTCGACAAACAATCAATATAATCCGCGCCCAATTTACTTACACTATTCGGTTAATTATGAATATTAGCGACCATATTTTTTTGGGAAAAATTAGGACAAGAAATAGTTCGTGTTTTATTTAATTAATCTTTAAATATTTTCTTTCTAAAGAAAATCTTTAAAAATTCACTACGCATGCGTTAATGCGTTTAGTATTTATAAAAATACTAGCTGATCCGGCAAACTTCGTACGACCTCAGAAACAATAAAAAAAAAACCTTTTAAAGCTTCCCTGGACTTCCCAAAATAATTCAAAACCAAAATCAACCAAATCGGTCCAGCCGATGTCGAGTTTTAGCGAGACTGACGAACAGCAATTGATTTTATATATTAAGATTAATTAAACTTGTCTGATAGAAAATAAGTCTAAAACTAAAAAAACACATTTTTTTATATTGTTTCATTTTTCAGTGGAATGTAACTGACACTACGATTAAATATTTGGAATTTATCCGTTGTGCTTTTTCAAATAATTATTTTGTATCCAAATTCAATTTCTGAAAGTATTTTGTATGACTGTGTAGTAATCTGAAACAGTATATAAAATATAATGCAAATATGGTAGTTGTAAAATTGTTTAAAATGCATACCAATTTAAGGTTAAGACCTGATATAAATAAACAAAATGAAACTATTTTTTCTTTTCTAAAACAGTATTCTGTAAAGTAATAATAATATTCCACAACTATCACACAACGCCATGTAGTCCTAGCCTAGCTAAGCAGAACTTGTTTTATGGCTACTATTCACCTGATAAACATACTTATATATTTCTAAATACATACATATTATAGATAAATAACACCCAGACACAGAACAAATTTTGAAATGATCATGCTCATCACACAAACATTTATCCTATGTGGGAATCGAATGTACGACCCCCGGCATAGCAGTCAGGGTCATTGACCACTAGGCCAGTCATTTACATAATCCTGTTTAAGAGTAATACCTAATACAGCGAATCGTATACGTAATCATATACGTATTTGGAACGTTATGATTACGTATATTTGTTAAAACGGAGTCTCATATTCATCAATACGATCTGTTCCATTGCGGATAAAATTCCCAGAATATCCGCACCACGTTAACACGCATGGACTCCCTAGCATAACCGATAGTTAATATCGTAATTCGATTAATTGAAGCATAAACTGAATAATGAAGTAACTGTTTGCAGTTCGGCAGTGTGTGTGATGTGTGGGCACAGGTGTGTCTTTATGGATAATTATGAAGGTAGGGTTTCGGATAATGAGGGATTTTATTAAAATAATTATGCCAATCATTCTTCCAAGAAGAAGAATACTTTAAAGATTAATTTGGTTGGTTTTGGTCAAAAATCAACACCATCACAGATACGTAAAAACTAAACGCCTAAAGAAAATTTTATAGCAATGTCATTATTTGTAGTTTTTATAGTACTTTTAATGATAGGCTTTCACATTTTTTTTTCAAGATTGCGAAGAAATGACAACTTGTTGAACCGAACCTTTTTTTTATGTGAACTATTAATATTGAGCTATTCATCGTTATACAGTGCTAGGGCCCATGTCTATAGATAGCCGAATTCTCGTGCATACTTCAATTTAGCCATCTCCTTTACAAAGTCCTCGATGCATTCTTTACTTAGTAATGAGCGAAATTCAGCAGGATTATCGTGGATATTAGTAGGTACAGGTTACAGTGACAGTCCTTCCCGCCCCGTCTTGGTTAGGAGGACTCATTTGATGATTTTAGCACGATAAAAAAAGGATTACATAAAGTTATCGTTTTTCAATAATATAACGTATTCGACGGTAAAATAGCTCTTGTATGACTATAATGCTCCATCACAAGAAAGCTTCTCTCATCATCATCTTCCTGCCTTTATCCCATTTACTTGAAGTCGGCGCAACACGTTTTTTTTTCTTCCTTTCTCCCATATCAGACGTCACCATATCATTTATTCGGACTTATTATATATCTCTGCATAACATAGTAATAAAACAACCATGTTGTTCCAGAAACTACCAAAATTATCTGTTTAGAGACCAGACTTACATAGTATGACATCCTAAATGTATCTAGAATGGCGGTCGTCTGACATGTGAAATATTACAACCAGTAGCCAACGTGAATGTTAAGATAGATGTCTCTACTTATGAATGGATGTTTGTATTATGTAGGTCAAAGTAATTCTTGTTTTTCAACCATCTTTCAGGGTCTTTAAATATCTTTAAGCGCTCATTTTTAACCGACGAAAAAAAAGGAGGAGGTTCTCAATTCGACCTGTATAATTATATATATAATATATTTTTATATGTATGACCCCGCATAACTTTTACTTCAAATAGTTAATTTATATGATTGTTTCTTTGGCGCCGCCTCAAAATTATTTTTTTGCTTTTCAGTTCGATGTTTCTTCGATTTGTTTTTTTTTAAAAAGGTCTTATTATTGAAAACGTTTTGGAAGTTAGTAGTATCACTTTAGGCTGGAAGTTAGTGGTATCTGGTTCTCTCTAGGTAATTTAAAAGAGGATTGTCATTTAACGGATGATTCGATTTCAATTCAGTTATGTATTCGTCAATGTTTAGTAATAACTAAATAAATATTCCACAACTATCACACAACGCCTTCTAGTCCCAAGTTAAGCAGAGCTTGTGTTATGGGTACTAGACAACTGATAAACATACTTATATATTTCTAAATACATACATATTATAGATAAATTACACCCAGACACAGAAAAAATGATCATGCTCATCACACAAACATTAATCCTGGGTGGGAATCGAACCCACGACCCCCGGCATAGTAGTCAGGGTCACTAACCACTAGACCAACAGGCCAGTAAATTGCTGGTTTTTAATTAATTCAGTACCGAACATAACTGGAATATTCAATTCGGGAAATTTAATTAAATCCACTGAGTACTTTAGTCTCAAAATCATAACATTTTATTCAGAGTATTAACAACAGTATTCAGATATTTTGAACCACGGATTAGAAAGTTACAGCATTTTTTACCTTAGTAAAATCATCAAATAATATATATACAAACGTATATTACACTACGTCAAAACGTTTCAAAATTGTAATATACGTTCCAGGGACACGGTTACTTAATGAGACAGTCCCGAGTCCATGGCAAAGTAACCCACCCACTTTTTTATCATGGTAAAATTCTCAAATGAGTTCTCCTACCTAGAGCAGGGTGGGAGGAACTGTCAGATTTGTACTGACTTAAATCCACGATATCCTTCAATAGCCCTTTACGTTCCAGGGTCACAGTTACTTGTTGAGACAGTCCCGTGGCCCTGGCAAAGCAATAGCATCAACTACCTTTTGGCAAAACTAACAAAATGTTAAGGAAAGAAAACTGACTTATTTTTTAGACAAGGTTACCGACTAACCATTTATTTAGCCAATATGAAACTCGGCCGGGACAAGCTATATGTTATAGAGAGTAATAAGTCAACGTGAATGTATTATATAACGAGTAACGTTAAAAAAAGAAAAAAAAAATGGTTTTTCATACTGATGGCCTCGATCGATTTCTCATTTTGTATGAAAAACCATTTTTTTTTGCGAATTTCCAAAAGTCTTAGAACAAACATTGTTCAGTAGCAGGTGCTTAGTTACCCCACGAGAGGTTTTGCGCTTTTAACTTTACACGTTGTATAAGAGTAACATTGGACATATAAATGTTCACTTGAATGGAAACGTTGTTGGCGGGATTTCTCACCTGTCTGTCTTATTTGCATTTTATACATATATAAATGCCGTAGAGAAGTAAATAATGTGTTTCTATTGTATAAAAGATTCCTACGTCTATTCTTGTTTATAAAAAGGTAATGTAATTTTTCGTATGTCCCAATATCTTCGAAATATTTTTGTGATAGAAAGTTACATTACATTACATTATTCACTATTTATATCGTGCATATTATTGAGTTATAACATTTTTTGTATAGCAAGTCGGTAAAACTAATAACGCAGTATGGGATGAGACGCGGTAAGAAAATTCAAGCCAGTTAGGCATAAAATATGGAATTTGGTACATGATACACTGTGAACATTTCAACTGCCTAACTATTATGATTCATGAGAAACAGGACAGACAGACGGATGGATAGCAAAGTCCGTTCCGGGTCCCACAACACAACCGATTTTACCAAGTATCATATTACTCAGTTACTGAGAATGCTGTGGAGGATTCATAGGCAGTAGTTCCATATAAAATACTGATATTCAGCAGCATTCTGTTAGACTGAAAGCGTAAAATAATTGGTAAAAGAGTAGGCAAATGATGATTTTACCCGTAAATAACCATTTTTTTTTTTTAGCGTGGTAAAATCATCAAATGAGACCTCCAACCCCGGGCAGGGCTGGAGGTACTGTCAGACTTGTACTGACTAACACGGTGTCCTTCAGTAGCCCTTTCCGGGGTCACGGTACCTAATAGAAATAAGTCCCGCGACCCCGGCAGGCTTTGGCCCTCTGAGAGGGGGCCCCGTCATTTTGCTGACAGCTCTTTGAGGCGCGCGTGGAACACGACGCGCCATCGACCCGGGCATGGTCCATGGTCGGACAGCGAGTTGCCCTTTACTCGCTGTCCGCATGCCCGCACCCGTAAATAACCGTGTGAACAGTTATTGCTGAATAATCAAAACAAGATTAGGATGAATTGAAAACTTCCTCTTGAAGTCGACTGAAAATAGTTGGACTTCAATGAAGGTATTAAAGTTACGGGGGAAGTTTCCTCGTACTTCAAAAAGGCGTAGCAAGCTACGGCGTAGTTCAGCGCGTAGCGGGTGCTACGCGGATTGCTACGAGATGCGAAAGTTTAGAATGTAATGCATTTTCGTTTTATTGAGAGTTGTTATTCACATAATCGGGTTTGTTAAACTAGTTGCATCGAATCAAACGAACATCCCTTTTTTTGTGTAAAAAAAAGAGTCCTCCCATCCTGGGTGGATAGGAAACCACCCTGCTTCTTTATCACGCTGACAAGAAAGTGGTCAAACACTAGCATATCGCTCAATAAATAAAAAAAAACCTGTTTCTCTACGTCACTTTTGGTTCTAGGGCCGCGGTACCTTTTTGAAGACAGTCCCGCGATGCTTGCAGGTGTTTTGCGCAGTCTATTTGCTGACGGCTCCTTGATGTAAGTATGTAACATGACACGTCAGTCCTCGATTAGAGTCCTGGTCCTTGATCGGACAGCGAGCTATCCGCTTTTATCCCACTGCTACGCGTCCTCTCCCCATAAAGATCGTACCACCATTATGTGCTGGTTTGACTTAAAAAGAAAGAAAAAAAAACATCCCTAATTGTGACTTTTCACTGGCTTTTACCAACATTTATCCATCATTTCACTCCCCGTTACAAAATCTAGACAATCCAGATAACCACAACTCGCATCCTTCAAAAACGATAGCTCATAATAAAAGGCGACGTTGCCAGACTTCTGTATAGAGCGACTCATTAAGCCGTCGACACACGAGCGTCAACAAACACGCTTGTCAAACGGTGATTATTCCTGCCTAGAGATAGCTCATAGCTCACCTATCGCGGCCTGAAAGAGCCCTTTGATAGCTCAGCTTTTCATGCTCCGTGAATAGTGTCTGAACTGCGATCCGGATTAGAGTAATGTGGATGGGAATGTGTGTTGGATTAATTTGTTTGTGTGTTCCAGTGCTAATATAGATGGAGTGGCTTCAAATGTAGTAATGGTAATGTTGATATCTACCGTAGTTTTATGTAGAACAAATATTTGTTATTTTTGGGTTTTTTGGTTGGATAAATCAAAAAAACAAATTCGAAGCACGATTTTTAAAATTCGTTTTCATATATACTCTTTCTCCTATATCATAAGAGTAAATTAAAGTAAATCAGGGCGCTAAATTAAAATAAAGTACTAATCCTTGGCTTTGTGGTCCTAGGTACGGTTCCCAGATCGGACACATTGTTATTGAGTTTTCTATTTCACAGTAGTAGCCCTGGATTCTGGGATATGAATGTAATTATAAGATGTACCTTTGCCTAGCTTTCGAGAATTACAGGCATCATTTAACGCCATGATATACTAATTCAAAACACATAATAAAGAAGTAGCAATCTTCTTAGGCTTGATGGCACGGTTAGCGTAGAGGTTGAGCGATCGAGCGGGTTGAACGGACAGGTTCGATTCCCGCACACACTAAATACCTAATCTTAAAACTGTTGTTCCTGGTCTAGTTGTTTGTGTATGTGAATTTTAATGTTTGTAAAAGCATGCATACGGCATATCGCACCCCTAGATCTAAAGGGAGTTAACTCAAAAATTGTCAAATTTGAGTTATGCACACCATCAAATTACCGAACCAAAAGCCTATCGACCAATAAAACAGATTTTAAAATATCTCTGCTACTCGATGCTAGGTGCCATCAAGTATCTCTTTAGTTGAATGAGCAAGCCCGATAATCTCCCACCAAAACAGAGACATTCCTAGTTGCGATCAGTAATATGAGCAAAGTGTATGTGCCCCTTGTAAACAAATTGGAGTTATTTTGAGTTCCACTTGTATTGTTAAATTTTTGAGCGGTATTATTTTGAGTTGACGCTTTGTAGGTGGTTGCTGCTGAGTGAAAAAGTACAACATTTTGAATTGAACCCATTTTGTTGGGCAAGTTAACATATTTTTTATTTTTATTTTGAGTTGTTGCCATATTGGTGAAACATTTTCGAGTTTTTAATTATCTCTGTTTTGTTGAGTCATTTTTTAAACTCTTATATTTCTTTAAAGACCTGCCCAAATTGAACTCTTTTGCTATTGAAAATAAGGATCTTTTTAAATTCGTGTAATTTTATATTCGTCTTTGATATTCATGGATTTTTTCCCTTTTTAAAGCAAAATTTTGAGTTAACTCTCTTTAGATGGTATGCCCCAAAAATTACTCAAGAATTTTGTTTATGGGGTAAAAATATTGCATTGATGACTGCTTAAATAAATTTGGCACACATGACCCTATAAATAAGTGCAATAAATGTATGTACCTTTTGCAAGAAAATAGGGAGACGTGGTCGGTTTGTAGTAAATATGATAGAAAATAAGGATATCGAAAACTCACTCCTCCGTCACTCCTTCTATAATTTCTACGCAACATAAAACCCAAAAGCAGTGGTTCTTAACCAGTTGTCCCCGAACGTATTGCAAGTGGTCCGCGGAGCCATCCATAATATTAATGACAATATACAATTGAGTCAACACAACGCAACTCGCATGACATGTGGAATGAGCACATGCAGCAGCCTATGAGCAGGTCTTTAATCTCGATTTTGTCGAGATAAAAGAAGAAATTCAGAAAAACATTAACAGGAGGAGTCACCACTGTGTGGATCGCCCGGATGATACGGTGAAAATCTGTGCGACTTCGGCAGAGTGCCGCCGTGACCTAAAGCCGGCGACAGGCGGTGGCAGTGACCACACGCGTCCTGCAGTGGTCCAGGCCATTGTTGGCCAATGAGTAATAGTTCTCACTTCTTTCTACGAATCAATAATACTAGCAAAGGAGGAGGCGGAACGCTTGAGGGAGAGGACATCGTCTTCGTTGATGACGCCATCGTTAACGCGGCCTAACTAGTGGCGAGAAATAGGAAGCTCGCTGTCCGATTGAGGACCAGGCGGATTATTAATAATTATTATAAGAATAAGCACAGCGAAATGCTTGGATGCCACTGTTGAGATGCATTTGGCTTTATTATGATCATTGAACCAAAGATTTAGATAGCAATACAGATTAATCACATAAATCTCATTGAAATCTGTTTCATTATTATAATCTTATATTAAAAAAATGTTTTTGATAATCTATGGCGCGTTTCATAAACCTCCTAATCAACTGAGTGGCCCATGGCAAGACAGAAATTTTGTGTGATCAAATGAAATATCTACAAAAGTAACATCGAAAGACCTAAATATAAAGAGACAGATTATTATCAAATATCGATGTTTTTGCGCAATTTATTTTACCAACATTTTGTGATTTTGTGAACACTTTGGGACTTGAACATTTTGAGATTTGAGAACATTTTATGGGAATCGTTTTGAAAATTGCATATTTTAGCACCATAGGACATTCTGAGAATTGGACACTATTAATTCTGCCCCTGAACGGCAACTAATAAAGCCTTAATAACCATACTAGTACACAAAATTCGAAGACTTCAATACCGTCGTTTATGACGACGTAATTCAACAAAAGAGAGCTAACTAACAACTTGATCCACCAATACAGGCTTAACTCAAAATAACCAAATAAATATGAATAAATTGTCTAGCAAAAGGGAAATAACTCCGAAAATCCAATTTTTAGCCCCAATATCTGAGATAAACACCAGATTTCTATAACTTAATTGTTCTAGCTGCGTAAACAAAGATTTTTTCTATTCAGAACACTCCTGCAGTGCACAGAGACACAGCAATCAGTTTTTCGCCTTTTCTGAAAAAAGTGCTTTTTTGAGTTATACCTCTTTAGATCTAGATGTGCGATATGAGAAATACCTAGAGCAATATATTAAAAAAAAATGTGAAAAAAAAATTTCTTATCCACATTTTTCATTCCCTCCCCCTCAGTGACCTACGTGACCTGTCCTGGTTAAATTATGAAGTGTATTTTTAACTGAATGCACATGAATATGTTGTTAAATAGTTACGTCGCTATTTCAGACTTGTTTTCAGTTGAAACTTTCGTGTAAAGAGGAGTATTTTTTATATTTGTTTAAGTTTTAAGTAACAGTAGAGATTTAAGGATAAGGACTTTACACAATCGGGTTTTGTACTGCATAAATAAATTTAATGTTAAATCCGTCAGTATAGAGTATTGAAAAATAATGCACACGTAATTTCTGTTTTTTAAATCAACGTCGTCATAACGCTTGTAAAATTGTACCGACCGAGAAACGTTTTGGCATTTTTAGGAGCGTTGCATTTACGTCAATTTTGGTTTATGTAAGAAAAGAAAAAAACACTGGTTAAATATATTTTGATGATGAAAGAAAAAGAAGTAAATGATACTGTGACGTCTGATAGCCAGAATAGAAGAAAAAACAAACGTGTTGCGATGACCCCAAGTAAATGCGCAGGAAGATCGCAAGACGATGTCCGGCCACCGTAGGCGCGGGCATGCGGGCAGCGAGTAAAGGGCAACTCGCTGCCCGACCATGGACCATGCCCGGGTCGACGGCGCGTCGTGTTCCACGCGCGCCTCAAAGAGCGTCAGCATAATGACGGGGCCCCCTCTCAGAGGGCTAAAGCTTGCCGGGGTCGCGGGACTTATACCATCACCGTGACTCCGGTGTACCGGAGTCACGGTGATGGTATAAGTATAAAGGGCTGTTAAAGGACACCGTGGATTTTAGTCAGTACAAGTCTGACAGTCCCTCCCGCCCTGCCCGGGGCCTGCCCGGGTGGGAGGACTCATTTGATGATTTTACCACGCAAAAAAAGGGCAGGAAGATGATGAATGTCGACGAACTGACGGACAAATTACAAAATTTTCAGACATATAGTTTTGGTTTAAGTCTGACAGGACTGCCAGGCTCGTACGGACTAAAATCCCCGGTGTTCCTTCATTTGCTCTTTATGGTTTACACATTCCCGCGACCCCGGCAGGAACGACGCATAATGCATGGTTTGAATTATAATTAGCTAGACAGTAACCGGGATCGCAGGACTGTCTCATCAGGTAACCATGACCCTAGAACGTAAAGGGTTGTTAAAGGATCACCGTGGATTTTAGTCAGTAAAAGTCTGATAGTCCCTCACGTCCCGCCATGTGAGGGAGTAGTCATTTGATGATTTTACCACGATAAAAAAAGCTAGAAAGTAGAAGGCTAAATCCTTGCATTCCCAGAACCTAGCCACCAATACCGCAGTGGAGTTAGAATTAATATCCCAGTAATAATAGGACAATGATAAAGTTGGAGCTTCGTCGGACACGCGTTACAACCCCTCCCTGTGTCAACCATCCCTCTTGCTTCACTAGATCTGAGGGGTGCAAGTCATGAAAATCAGAGCTGAAAAATGAATAGCTCTGTTTCATATAACAAGAATAGACTAGTACGTTTATTTGGTAAGCCAACAGGAGCACACAAGTTATTTCTATAAAATTCAACACTTTTCCTCAAAAACGAATAATAAACTAAGCAAAGAAGGTCCCGTTTTTTGGTTTTTTGCTTATATCTCGAAAACGATGCGTCGTATCAAATTTTGGTGTACTACATAATAAAACCTCATAAAATTTTCTACAACTTTGTTCTTCACACTTTTTATCTATCTCCAATATTTGCATAGCTGTGAGCTCCGAAAAATGACCAATCTTCAAAAATGTGTTAATTTATGTCTCGTTCTTTGTTTTCTTGTTTATATCTTGAAAACGGTGCGTCGCATGAAATTTAGCTGTACTAGAGAATGAAACCTGATAAAATTCTCTACAATATGTTTTTCACATTTTTTATCTATCTTCAATTGCCTAGCTATGAGACTCGAAAAAAGGATGGATTTTTGAAAATACACTCACAGACATATTTAACCGCCATCTGTATCTTTCATCACCCTGTTTGTTTTTGTTAACTATTGCTTAATTACTGTTTTATTTTATGTCAATTGGATACTTTGGCAATAAATTAAACACTAATACCCATTATTCGTTAGCTTAATGTGTGTCACCGAAGGGTTTTTGGAATTTAGTAGTTTTTTGACATTGTTGCCGTTGCGTTAACGTGTTAACATTTGCTGTTTTTTTCTGCCATAGTGTGTTATTGTTTAATTCAGTTTGTAGAGTTCATTTCCAGTTTTTGACTTAAAAAAATGCCATTCGTCGCAACTGGTGCAGCTAGGGCAGTGGTTTTAGCTGATGCCGTGTACAGCCAACGTCGCATCGCCGGTACGCTCGGTGTACCTCGAACCACGGTACGGGATGCCATCAGACGACTTCGGGAGACTGGCTCCTACACCCGGAAGCCTGGTTAAGGCCAACATCGATGCAATTCAACCCGAGAAGATCGATTCGAGATGACCGTTTCGTTGTCAGCAACGTGTTGAAAAATCGCATTTAGGTTGCTATCGAAGCTCGTACCCGTCTTTTTAAGGTGAGAAATGTCAGTGTGAGTAAAATTACGGTTAGAAGAAGACTGTCAGAAAAGAGTATGAAGGCTTTTCGTCCAGCTCATGATCCACAACTGCTCCCACAACACGGTCGAGCTAGACTTACTTTTGCGCGAGAATATGCTGACTGGACAATGGATGAATGGAAGGACATAATGGTCTCAGATGAGAGCAGAATAGCCTCAAGAGGTCCAGGTGGACAACAGTATGTCTACAGATGCCTAAACGAAAGGTTTGCTCCATGCGTTATAACCGAAACAGTGGGTTAACAGGAAGGCTCCATAATGGTTTGAGGAGGCATCTCTTACGAGGCTCGTACCGATCTTGTTGTGTTCGATAGAGGCAGTGTGAATGCCTAAAGATACGTGTAGGAAGTTCTTCAAGACCATGCCATGCCTTTTGCACCATTCGTTGGTTTCACCTTCAGATTAATGCATGACAATGCACGTTGTCATAGCGCTAGATCAGTCTCTCAGTACCTTAATGAAGTCGGGATTCAAGTTTTACCATTGCTAGCACGCAGTTCCGATCATAAACCGATTGAGCACATTAGGGACAACCTAAAAAGACGTCTCTGACCAAGAGTAGCAGCCCTTACGACCCTGGAAGAGCACAAGACGGCTGCGGTGGAGGAGTGGTACAATATCCCTCAGTCAGATATCCAAGACATCACGGATGGATTGCCAAACCAGCTCCAAGAAGTCATTAAAGCCTGAGGCGTCAATACCCATTGTTAATTGTCTTTATTGTTTTAATTGCGACCACTTTTTTTGAAAATATTGAACCTTGAGATTTTTTTTCCGAAGTTTTTAAAAAATCGATTAACGCTTTTTTCGAGTCTCATAGCTAGGCAATTGAAGATAGATAAAAAATGTGAAAAACACATTGTAGAGAATTTTATCAGGTTTCATTCTCTAGTACAACTAAATTTCATGCGACGCACCGTTTTCAAGATATAAACAAGAAAACAAAGAACGAGACAGATAAATTAACACATTTTTGAAGATTGGTCATTTTTCGGAGCTCACAGCTATGCAAATATTGGAGATAGATAAAAAGTGTGAAGAACAAAGTTGTAGAAAATTTTATGAGGTTTTATTATGTAGTACAACAAAATTTGATACGACGCATTGTTTTCGAGATATAAGCAAAAAACCAAAAAACGGGACCTTCTTTGCCCCCCCCTCCCCCGGGCTCACCTCGGAGGGGTCAGGACTTTTAATATGTTTATCTTCTAACTAGTCCAAACAAAGTTTATAAGTCAGATTTTCTGTTTTGAACTTTTCCAACCACACACCCGTTTTGAGCACTCATTTACCTAGATTACAGGAAAACATATAAGAATAAGATCAAGATTATGTTTTATGTCCACAATCTTAGAGAAATCAACTTATTACGCATCGCACGCATGCTGTGACATTTAAAACTTTAATTATTTTAAAATTGTTCCAAAAACATGCAGATGATGCAGTGCAGTTCAGTGCAGTAGTTCTTGCAATCAAAATTAGTGTTTAGATATGTTCAGATTTTATTTCAACTTTCTAACAAAAAGTTTCTAACTTCAGATTAGTTAAACAATTTTCTCTCGATTTATGCTCAAATGTTTCCGAAAACCACTCGCTATCTTCTTATAACTTGGAAGGCCCAACATTAAATTGAATTTCTATTAATCGACCAAGTTCTGGGTACCGCTAAATCATCCTAGTTGAGCCGGGTGTAACTGGGCATAACCGATTGTAACCGTCGTAATAGGCCACTATAACCGGGTATCGGTTTTAGGGTATACCCGGTCGGTCCGGGGGATGGTAATCACTTTAAAATTATATCACTTTACGGTACGTTAACCCGGTTTTTTTTTGGAAATTAGTTGCTTGCGTACGTGGAATATAGATGTAATTTTTTACTGTTATTTTATGGTTTTGAAAGGAAACATTGTTCTCTTGTCCCCATAATATTCGAAAAAATTGGTTCCTTCTTCGCACACCAGAGGCGCTGTTCCATATTTTCATACAAGAAGCGCTGTAAATACTGGAAAAACTCTGTAAAGTAAAATAGTGAAAACTCGTGCTAGGGGTACTGTTAGATATCTACCTAAAAAGTACTTTAAATAAAAAAGAGTATATTCTATCTACGAACCATATCATAGAATATACTCTTTCATTCTCTCATCAAACACTCGTGACTAAGAATGAATGAATGAATAAGAATTTATGAATCCATATAATATTTCGTCAAGTATTTACGACCCTATAACCATTGACTGTGCAGATGTGTACATTTATATATGTGTATGTGGAGTAACAATCCCTTATATTGTGAGCACAACTATGGAGTGGAACTCCCTGCCAGAGTGTGTATTTTCTGATGGCTACCTTCATAATTTTTTTCACTCTGTTGTGAAAAAAAAATGGCGGGGTGCACTGCAGTGCCCCCAGATGATGTCGGCTCGGGCATGTTCTGTGATCGGACGGCACAACCATTCACATGCCTGCTACAACCTTGGGGTCTATGAAGAAGTTAAGAGCGAATAGGTCACTTCCAGGCAAGCGTGCTTTATTTAACTACCACTAGGCGAGTTTGTGGTCTAAAGAGACACTAAAGCTCTATTACATAGTACAAAAAACTCTACATCAACACAAACAAACGATAAAACAAAGGTACATAGAAATGATTAAGTAAATAAAAATTTAATTCGACACACCAATTATTTTACATTCAATTTTATCAATAGTCAATTTAGAAAACGTCGATTAGCGTTCTTTTCCTTGTAATTCCAGCCACCCCATCACAATTACAGGTTGTTATATAAAATTGAGCAATTTTCACAATCACCCTGTTTTTTTCGAGCCAATCATTTTGAGGAAATGTTAAAAGTTTCCTAATAACTGCTAGCTATAAAAAAGATTAACTTTGCAAGAAGTTCTTTTAATTCTATTTAGAAACGCGTAAACGAAGAAATTAGAATTTATTGTTTTTAAAAAAATGTTAAAAAGTTGCTCTGTTTTTGTTTATAGAAAAAGAGGGTAAAGTCGAATTTCAAGGACTTTGTTTTTTGAAACACGAAATTGTTATGACTGGATAAGTTATAATGACAATATCTAGACCAATATTATAAAGAAAAAAATATTTTTTAGTATTGTTTTATTTATTTGAACTAATAAATAAACTCAAAAACTACTGAAACGATGATGATTTTTGTATTAATTATATTATCTTTCATTGATAGTAATTATTTACCATTGAAATTAATTACATTTTATGAGTTTTTTAATTAAAAAAAACAGTCTTTTCTTTTTTGAGTTTATTAATGCCAAACAATAATCCAATAATGTAGATTGCGACACTTTTGGGTACTTCAGAGAAGTGGAATCGACGAAAGATGAATGAAATATTGAAAGGTTCATTCGTTCCTTACTCAAAGTTTCATTCATCGTAAATACATTTCGATCAGCCATCATTATCAGGCCAATCAGCGCTGTGAATAAATAGCATTCATTCAGTTGCCATTGCATTACAATTACGGGTGTCATTTGTTATCGGCAGGCCTTTGTGATGGATAAGTTGACAGTAAAGGATTATTTGATACGTTGCAAGTACTTGCATGCAAGTTTTGATGCATTATGGATTATAATTAAACAATGAATTCCGTTGATCAATCCAGTAGGGCCGTCTATGGAACCAAAGTTTCGGAACTGGTTCCATACGAGGCTTTTCTTTTCCTTGTAGGGAACTCAATACCGCTGTTTAGTCAAACTTGCATGCATTGTTGCATGCAACAAACGAAATTGCATGTATCGTTGCATGCAACAATTGACATTGCATGCAATTCCTTGCTCGTGTAAGCAAGGAATTAATGCTTGCATGGAATGAAGCTTTTTATATTGAGCTACATCTTGTCGCCAATTTCAGATTTTAATACTCCAAACTAAATAACACTATTACGCCACTACAGTCTTTCTTCACAAGCGAGTACACATACCTTATTTCCAAGATATTACCAATGCAAAAATAAAAAACTTCATAGTTTTCATATGAAATTTTAAATCCACTTACAGGAAAGCAACGTTTACATATACAAAAAGGCTGTTTCCATAAGCGGTAGTTAATTAAAAACTAAACTACACTGAAGGTATGAGACCCCCGCACCCCGCAGCCCGCTCCCCGCGACTACGACTACAACTGCTGCCAATTTGCATTGCAATCGTTGACAATGCTCTTTTTTGGGTTCCGCAGGTGCGAGCCTTAAGCGGTTTTGAAAGTTTCTTATTTTGTTTACAAATGAGTGCAAGAATTGTTCTTTTGGGTTATGTTAATTGAGTAATAGCAGTAGTGAGCAAGCGGTGACAATTCTAATCATGATTAATCATAGAAACATTTATGTATCATCATCATCATCATATCAGCCGTAAGACGTCCACTGCTGAACATAGCATACCTCCCCTATAGGCTTCCAATAGGACCGTTTGTAAGCAGCTTGCATCCAGCGTGATGCAATCTGCTGCAGCATCGAGAGCACAGCAGTGCTCTGCCCAAGCGGAGCACACCTACACCACTGCGTCCTTCGGGCGACACTCGCAGTGGTGACTCCTAGGCATTATTCTCTCATTCTTCCCGCCTAATCAGACACAAGAACCTTCCGAAACATCTGTGTCCGGTAAGGAGCTGCGTCCGGTGGAAGGTGAAGACGCCTTGGTGCCACTTCAGCCACTCCTCAAATAGGGATCCGAGCTGCTACAATACTTACATACTCCTTTCTCCTCATCTACGTTCACTAGCATGTCGGTTGCTATTGCAAGATGATCTCCGGCCACCGTAGGCAAATCAAATCAAATCGGCGCGTCGTGTTCCACGCGCGCCTCAACGAGCGTCAGCACAATGAAAGGGCCCCCTCTCAGAGGGCCTGCCGAGGTTGCGGGATTTATTCCATCACCGTGACCCCGGAACATAAAGGACTATCGAAGGACACCGTTGATTTTAGTCAGTACAAGTCTGACAGTCCCTCCCGTCTTGCCCAGGGTGGGAGGACTCATTTGATGATTTTACCACGTAAAAAAATATGTTGGTTGCGATCTTACATTCGTCTTGTTTATGAATTACAAAACGTTTAAAACGCAAATGCCACTTATCTACTGGTTGATTACTCCCTAGTGTTTTGTTTTCCAAGCGACGCCGTTAACCAACAAACAACCAATTAATACAAATATTAATCCCAACAGCTCAATAACACAGTTACTGTTGTTCCCAGTGGCGTAGCTAGGACAGAACGGGGCCAAAACTTCTTTGGGGCCTTAAAATCTAACACCCTTATTAATAAACTTGAACTAAAGTTACAACCAGGATAATCCTCGGAATAACCATACATTTTTAAGGATTAACTTTGGCGTAACGTTACTTCTTTGTTTTATTTATAAGGCAGTAAGTTAAGTTTTGCAGAATAGAGTCATTAGTATCCTGACTCCTCTATCCAATGCTATTATTGATGTCATTAAGAGAATTTTGAAGTGAGCTAGAAAATTGAGAATATTGATCGACTGATCGTAGCTCATTTATGACAACTACATAAAATCTTTTTGAAAATCGAGCTATGAGTATGTAAGGAGTTCCATAATTGGAGCTTTATGGCCGCGATAATTCAAAATCAATCAAAAGACATTTATTCAAATTAGGCTGATTTATCAACACTTTTTGGAGGTAAATTTTAAAGCACCCTTCGACACTTACTGGTGTTTTGGCTGGGAAGAAAAAGTGGCGGAATAAACTCCCCAGCAAGTTTTCATGTAAGAGCATGTTATGATTTTAATTTTATTCCGATTGTCGGGGGCCCTTATAGTTGAGTTAATACGGAGGCAGCTACGCCCCTGTTTACACCTACAGAACTTTCCAAAAAGCCACATGTTCGCACTTGTCCGGTTAATTTTCCTTTCGGTTCTCGGCAAATGGCGGCCGCGGCGATTGCAGCGCGCCAAATAGGCGTATTATATTAATTTAAATGTTAACTAGAATGGCCTCCATGGCGCGGCGTTTGTGTTGGCTATTTCTATAATATTTATGTAAACGTTTAGGATGAAAACGATTTACATTACATTATGTATATTATGTAGTTTTGCATTGTTTGTGTGGGATTACATTATATTTGGCAAATATTGTAGTGGTACTCATAACTGTCTATTACTAAACATGGACTGAAATTATTTGGCTGTTGGAACGCTAGTGCATACGGTTTAGGTCGTAATTATTATGAAGCTTTCAAAATGATGTAGGCTTAAATTATTAGCAGACAATTATTATTAAATATTGGGTTTTTCAGCTTAATTCCGTTGCACATTTGAAGGACTGTAAGCCCGGACTCCACCTAAGCGGACACAAGAGGAGATGTGTTTTGAATAACCAATCAGAAATCCACATCTCCCCTCCGCTTAGCGTCAGTAAAAATCTGAAGAGTCTCTCGTCTCCGCTTTGATGGAGTCCGGACCAAAGGTAACCGTGGAAAGAGAAACTTAGAGAATACAGTGATCTGTGGTCAGTAACAGTCTGACAGTCCCTTTCACTCCACCTTGACTGTCAGGACTATTCGATGATTTTTCAAATTACTTACGTTCTTGCAACAAACTTGATAGTAGCGCAGCAGGCATCAGATTTTTTTGTCGTTCGTTATTTTTTTTTAAATTGCCCTTTTCAATGTTATGTCATAACCTCTTTTTTAAGACATTGCCTCGACAAAGATTACAGGTTTTAATACATGGTGATATTTGCCCTTTTTAATATGTTATAACCTCTTTTTTAAGACATTGCCTCGACCAAGACTACAGGTTTTAATGCGTGACATTTTAAGAGTGATAATATTGAAAACTAATAAAAAATCTTAATTCTGAGAGAAAGACATTTTGGAAAGTGTATTCAAAAATAATTCCCTTTGTATAAACACAAGAGGTTTTTGATAAACAAACGAGCTGTGATATTTAATAAGCTTATAAAGTCGCGCCAGGTGGAAAATCGAACGGGAGCCAATGACGGTATAATTTTTATAAGCCTGAATTTTTCGATAAAAGTACTCAATATTTTATTGAAAATGTTATTTATTTTGAAAATATAAAATGAGGATTCACACTCATGAAAGTCAATCAACTTAAAAACTGTTTAAGTTAACACCATAAAGTCATTGATCCCAAAAATAATCAAACTTTTTGTATTATAGGGTTAAATGATTAGTCATGCTCGCGCAGGAGGAAGCGGGCCGCGAGAGTGAGAGGACAGCGTCCTTCCTCCCGCAGTGGTAGACGCCCATGGCGACAGATGTCGGCAGACGATCTCCCGCCACCGTAGTAGGTATGCGAGCGGCGAGTAATGGGCGACTCGCTGTCCAATCATGGACCATGTCCGGGACGACGCACAGTGTGAGAATTTCAAAATCTAGGGGGATTTAAATCAAAATATAAATGTTAATATTTTATGACATACTTATTACCTATTTATACCTAAGACCCTATTGGTCAAAGATACATATCAGAAATTGTTGTATGTAGCTTGAAAAAAATAATAAAAAATCTTGAAGTGGGTTGATAATAGTCGTTGCATACTGACAATGTGAATACGACATTTAAGTGTTATCTTCATTTGAGTTTACTGGTAAAATTAACTAAAAGCCTTGTTTATTGTTTTATTATTTCATTTTGTATATTTGTCAAGGTAATTTAGAGTGCATTTATTTCAAGTAATAGTAATACATTACTCGTATATCAACATGTGAAACCAAAGGGTAAAAAAAGCATTTTTTAGAGACGATTTGCAAAATAAAACGTCTATTAAAAAAAAAACAGATGATCCCGGTGTTTTGATTATTTCAAATGATAGGTTAGAGTCTAATCTTTTGAGAACAGTTGATAACAGGTGCGCTTATTTGCGCCAACATTTTTTTTTTCGATTTTCGTAAGGGTCGCAAATATTACAAAAAAACTCGTTTTTTGATCTCAAATGTGAAAAAGAAGCGAATTGAAGCTATCTTTGCTTTTATAAGAAGTACATGCCATCAAGTTAAATTTTTGGAAGATAGTAAAAATGAAATTAAGCTCTTTTTAAAAAGTTTATAAAAATAAATTAAAGAAAAATTGGTAGTAATCGGTAAACATCGTAAATGATGAATTTTATTTATTAGAATACCAATAAATATAATTTTAAACTTGTTTCTTTTATTTATTTCAATTTGGAATTAAATCCCGCTAGATTGCGAAATTCCCACACTGTGCGACGGCACGTTGTGTTCCACGCGTACTTCAAAGAGTGTCAGCAAAATAACGGGGGCCGAAGCCTGCCGGGGTCACGGGACTCACTTATTACCGTGACCCCGGAACGTAAAGGGCTATTGAAGGACACCGTGGATTTTAGTCACTACGAGTCTGACAGTCTCTTCCACCCTGCCCTGGGTGGGAAGACTCACTTGATGATTTTAGCACGATAAAAAAATGGATTAAACGAAAGGTCAACTTCGTGAAGTTTCTCTTGGCAATTAAAACCTCCTAGCTATTTCCCACAACATTTACGTCCCAGTCATGAATTTATTATCAACTCGAAATTAATGTCCAGCGCTGGGCCCAAGCCCCGCAGGCCGTGCCCTTATGTAAATGAGTACAATATATGAGCGATGTAAACCGGCCGTGATTTACCGTCGCTAAAACTTACGGATTCAATTACTTAGGAAATACATAAATCATGTGGTCTTGATGCCGCTCTGGTAATATTGTTGTCGTTTGTGGGGGCTCCCGGTTAGTACGGGGCTTTTGGTCCTGTGTTATAATAATAATATTCCACAACTATCACACAACGCCACCTAGTCCCAAGCTAAGTAGAGCTTGTGTTATGGGTACCTGACAACTGATAAACATACTTATATATTTCTAAATACATACATATTATAGATAAATTACACCCAGACACAGAGCAAAATGATCATGCTCATCACAAACATTTGTTCTGGGTGGGAATCGCACCCACGACCCCCGGCATAGCAGTCAGGGTCACTAACCACTAGACCAACAGGCCAGTCAAATCGTTATATCTGTGATCATTGCGACATTTTGTGGTTTCTCTCATTTATTATACGTAAACAGTATAGTCAGGTAGTCTGATGATTACCATCTTTTTAAGGTGTTGTGAGGGGTCGGCCAAAAATAAAATGTGTCCCCTACAAAAGCCAAGAACAAACAGGTTAAAATAATGTAAGCTAATATTTGTATGAACACCCAGACCTGGAACAACTACATACTTTTTTTTTGGGACAAATCCCCCACACTATTCCCAAACCACTGCAACTCCTGAAAACCAGAATCAACAGTGGCAACCACCAGAAAAGCGCCGAGACAATGAAACTCGACGTGTCCCGGAGAATGAATTGAACAACTACTTGTAGGCCATAATTAGTTGTTCCGGGTATGGGTGTTTGTAAATGTGAGGTAAACCCATAACACTGGAAAATTGCTAAAAAATAAGCTATTGGACCGCTTTTTTAGAAGGCTATCGTTACCCTCTAACGTAAAGAGTCATTGAAGGACACCGTGTATTTTAATTCGTACGAGTACAAGGATAGGTCAAGCATCCTTGTACCTTTTTTCAACATGGTACAATCATCAAATGATTTCTCCCACCAGTCCATTGCAGGACGGATTGGGAGGGACTGTCAGACTCGTACGAATTAAAATACACGGTGTCCTTCAATGACTCTTTATGTTCGAGTGTAACGATAGCCCGATCAGACAGGTCAGCCAATTAGAAGTTTCTTGAATGTGTTTTTCTTTAAGGGTCCTTAAAGTGGTCGCGGGACTTATACCATCATCGTGACCCCTGAACATAAAGGGCTATTGAAGGACACCGTGGGTTTTAGTCAGTACAAGTCTGACAGTCCCTTCCGCCCTGCCCGGGGTGGGAGGACTCATTTGATGATTTTACCTTTACCACGATAAAAAAAAGGGTCCTTAAAATGCATACTTAGCACTGTTACTACAGGGCCACAACAAAATTATCTGTATTGTTACAAACTAAGCTTGTTAAAGGAAGTAAGTACATTATGATTTTACTGCTCATAAAATTTTATGAAGCCTCCAGTAAGGTGTTGTCAAGTCGTTTCGTGAAAGCCTATTAACGATTATGTTTCCCTGCGGGCTAACAAACGAATTGTGCATTAATCAGAGCTGTTGTTATTAAATACTCAACGATTTTGTAATGGACTGATGATGTATAGGATACCTGAGGGGAATGCTATTGTTCCTGTTTCGAAGATAAAGTATGTAAATTGGATGCAATAGGTAAGTAATAGCCCCGTTAGCTCGTTACTGAATCCGGAGGTAGCAGGTTCAAATTCTGCACATCGTTCGAATTTTTCTTTCCAAAGAAAATATTTAAAATTCGTTACGAATGTGTTAATGCTGTTAATATTTATAAAATATAAAGTATGAGCTTATAGGCCTATTTACCGCACTGAAAGAACTTGCAAGCACGTTTGATTAAATTGTGATATTTGTTTGATCAACTAAATTCATTTTCCTTGGGTAGTCCGCAATTTAGACAAACTGCTGAAATCAGAGGCATACAATAGTTGGTCTGAACAAAGGTGCCCTAAAAATAGTAGTTCAAACGGGAAGACACCAGACCTCTCTCGATTTGTGTGGAGTGGAAGGAACTGTCAGACTCATGATGACTAAAACTAACCTGTTTCTTTATTTGCTCTTTGCATTCCAGTACCCTGGTGCCATTTTAAGATATAGTTCCGTGAATCAGAATGTCATAAAGTTTTTTTTAGCTTTGATAGAAACACACATACACTAAGACAGACCCGGAACAAAGTACTTGTAGACCATACAAATATTTGCTCCGAGCAGGGATCGAATCGGAGATATGCTGCTACTCGTATCTCTCAGCTACTGTGTCATTCCGTGCCGTCAAGTCATTAAAACCAAAGAGAGTTTAATACAATGACGTTAACAGGAGTACCCTCATTTAATACCTACTTCAGGACTGTCTTAGCAGTAGGTCAAACGAGTTACGTTGGAAACACTCGGAGTGTTATTGTGTTTTCAAACGATATGCCGCTTAGTGAACGACTGTATTGAATGAAACTGATATAGTCGATTATGTTGTTAATCTTTTGATGAGAAAATTGATTCTGTTACCGACTTATGCTATAAAAGAAGGTCTTAATTTTTTTTTAGATATAATAAAACGCAACTTTAAAAACAATGTTTTAAATGCGTACTTTTGCTTTGACTAAAATGAGAGTTGGAAATTTTAGGGTAGCATTATACGGCACTTAGTTTGCACTGATTGAAACTGCGACTGCAAAATAAACTATAGTGTCCAAACGTACGCACCAACGACCATACAGTCCACAGTCGTTGGCACTCACGTGACATGAAACCATTGGAGCAGTCGAGCAGCTTCAGGAGCGGTTCATACCGACTACTGGAGAAGTTAGCAATGACAGCTTTATGTAGTTGAATTTGACTGCTCGTGTGCGTTGATAACTGGTTTACTGGTAGAACAATCCATGTAAGCGGCTTAACATTGGGACTATGAAATAACTGCTACGTTTCCACTCCGAATACATCTCAGTATATCGCCATTTTAACTAGTCTTATCTCTAGGAAATGTTGGTGGCATATTGGACGGCCTGGCTGTATGAACTTTATGTCAAAAACATAGTTCTTATACATATCACTTACTTTGCATATATTATGTATGTCAGATGTCATGTCTTTGCTAGTTATATTTCCGCATGACTTTGCTATCAGAACGGAAAATGAAGACATCGTTTTCCGTCATTCGCTAGAGCGGAAGTGTTTAAGAAATTGCAACTTTGACGGTATACTTAAACGTTGTGTATTTTATGATTTATGAAAATTAAACGAAACCTTTTCATAAGTAAATATCATATATGATTGCAATCTCGGTAAGGAGGACAATACGGAGGCAGGTTCCACTGCAGAGATCAAAATCATATCCTTAGACACCATAAGTGGCTAAATATTATACGTGGTTAGAGGTAGCTAATGAAACAGGTGATTGTATAAATATTTTAGTTTTCCAATTTTTACATTTGGAACTCAAAAGTGCCTTTTTGTAATGCTTGACTTTGGATGACTGGAAAGGACTTATTTTTAAATGCACTCTGAGTGGCAGGGACGGCTTGCCGTCTTTTCAGCTGACGGCGATTCTTAAAAAGTTTTCTAATAGTACCTGTGTCCTTTGTCTTCACAATGTAAACTGTACACTGGAGACTCCTCCCCATTCTCATGGAGTTTCTTGCCGATTCTTCTCCATATAAACCTACCCTTATTAATAGGCGTAAAATGAATCCCATCCCATTATCTTTAATTATAATATTCCTCGTTTAAAAGTGCCTCTTTGATGGCCTAATTGAAACACATGATTTAACTTTGAAGAGTGAACACTCCCTGTGCACCAACACTATTATCGTACCTTAACTACGTCTTAAAACAAGTGGGGCAGCTCATAATATCCACCCATATATCCCCACTATCACGAAGCTTATCTATGTAACGGAGATGTTGTAGGCAGATAGCACAGCGTAGGTACCTAGGAACTGTTGTGACGGGTACGGTCACCATGGAGTTGTGAGGACACCATGATATTTAAATGGCGGTAGTAAAATGGCCTGATTTAGAACTAGACTTTGATAAGGGGATGGACTTAAGGAAGACTAAATTGTTACTAGTGGGTCAATTTAGCTAGAATGTCCCAGTCTCGTAAATTATAGGTGGGAAATCCTAAAATTAAGTCAAAGGTCACTTTGTTTGTGGTAACGGTCAATTTGTGAGCTTTCATGGGTATGGGTTTATTAGAAACCTCAGATTTTCTGCTATTAGTCAATAGGCAAAATGACAAAAAAAAGTTTGTTGAATCTTTTTTATCATTTTCTGAATTCTGACGTGACGAGCTCCCCACTCCAAGTATTTTGCATCGACAGACAGTCCACCTCTATTTAATAATTTAATTAATTTGTAATCTCTAGGCATTTGTTGCCTATCTGAGAACGAAAAGTGCTCATAATTTTTGATCTGTAAAAAAATAGCACCGTATGTGTCAGGGTAAAAAGATTGAAAATTAACTCTTCCAAGCCCTTGTTCAGTTTGATCTACACTTCACGGAGCACCCTGTAAAAATTAACTAATCGACTTGGCGATGATGTAATGATCGACACGTTGGCGCAGTGGCTGAGGCATCGATTGCTGCGCAGCGTATCGTTGGTTATTCGATTCCCGCACGGAGCATTTGTATGATCTGCAAGTAGTTGTTCCGGGTCTGGGTGTTTGTATAATGTGAGTTTCTATGTTTGTAAACACACCCACGATATAGGAAGAAATTCGTTGTGGGGCGACGTTTTTTTTTTTTAAAAAGCCTCAACAATTCATTGAACGTAGGCCTCCTCTGAATACGCAGGATTCTCTGGCCATGCTCCAACTAAGTATTATTATTTTACCTACAAAGAAAAAGCTCTAGTCCTTCGCTCTACAAGAATCACAGTCACCACACATGCAGGTTGCGTGTATCAGAGCCATCGAGAGCGGAGTGCCACTACAGCGCTGGCTAGCGTTAAGAATAACACCCACCGCACCTAGCGATATACCCTGCTTTATACATAAGCGCTTTACATGTACTTAACATGAAGCGTTCTTAATAATTAAGGTAAAACTGTTAAATATGAAAGCATTCGTGAGAGGGCACAGGTTTGCGGCCGGCGAGTAATGATAGCTTGCCGTCAAGGATGAGGAACAAGTCAACAGACCGTTGTGTTGTGTTTGCTGCAGTCAACTGTCGGGCTAATGCTGGGGTTGCGGCAATGCATTTTAGAAGTTACCATGACCCTGGAACCCTGTGCGATTCAGGGCCGTGATACATGGAAACAAAATAATGGTACTCACAATTATCTGCCTCAACAATTAAATGCCTCGCGAGGCTGCGCGCTCAGTGTGGACGTGCCTACGGATTGCAAAGTTGTTTTGAACAAGGTTTTTCTATGTAAGCTCATTCTTTCGTCGAAAATTTCTTGTCACATCTGACCTAGACTAGAGTTAAGAGCAAACTCATCGAAAAATAAAAAAAATAAAAGTAACATACGCCTATTCCTTTTAAGGATGAATAGCGTGATGTTAAGTAGTAAGGAAAGGAAAACAAAGAGGCTTTGGTCCTATTTCTTAGAACATTCTCGAAACAAAAGACCGGCCCAATTACTTAGCTCGATCCTCGTTATTAGGTCACAAATCTTGTATTCAGACGCGCGTAATCACTGTTTTCATCTTTATTCATCTGAGAAAGAAATAGATTGTATAGGTTGATACTGACTAGGAATTCTTAATGTACACTTAATGTTATAACATTTAAAAAATAATGTTTCTATAAGATAATTACATAAAATTTTCTACTTAGTGAAATTGACGAAATCGTAGAACCATCTGTAAATAACCGTGACCCCGGAATGCAAATGGTAATTGAATAAAAAAGATGGATTTTTAATCAGTAATCGTCTGAAAATTCCTGTCCTGCGTTGTCCATACTCATTTGATGATTTAACAATAAAAAAAAAAACGACGAAATCTAGCGCATAGACAGAGTAATCAGTCTATAATGTTTACACTGCTGGATTATAAGCCTTCCCTACATGACAGATTGACAGGCAGTGGGCTGTAATTCACCACGGACGCCCAATGCAAGTTGATGAATGTCACATATCTTCGAAATTTGATTTCTACGACATGCAGGTTTTTCATTCAAAAAGGGTACCAACATATCTGCATTAAAGCATCGCTACTTGTATATTTCATGTGTTGAAAGCTCCAAACAAAGTTGTCGCTCTCAAAACTTAGAGACCAAGTTGGGATGTCTCATTTGTCTGCAGTTTCAGAGGCTCTTCTTCAAACAGGAACAGAGAGCCATGTCTTGGTAGGAATTAATCGTGTGTAGTTAGTTCTACAAAAGTTTTTGTGTGGCATGATAAGCAGCGAAGAGACAGATTGCATGTATTTTTTCTTTTTCTATATCAACGTGGCCCACAAATTCAAATTCATTTAATTTTTCTTTTGCATAATAATTATTTATTTCAACATAATACAATATCACACCTGTAATTCCTGAAGAGTGAGGCAGAGATTTGGGGGTAGGAGGAACAGAGTGGAAAGTTCCTCGCTACCCGGTGAAAAGAAAGGTACCTTCCGACCAGACGGGTGTTGTGTCTAGTGGGCTTTCTGCCCAACATTCTAATTCGGCATTTTTCTATGTATTCCAAGTTCGCTGTTAACTTTGATTGCGCGATGTAGACATTTTTGCATCTTAGTTTCTCCGTCACTTCATAGATGGTAGTGTACTTTAGTGTAGTGTAGAGTGTAGTTTTTGTAGATCTTTAAGTACGCTATATATACAGAGATGTACCCAATAGCACACGAAAATTTATTTTTATTTATTATTATTTTTATTTAAGCTCGCGTTTGACCATTACCTCGCCTGATGATAAGTGATGGTGTGGTTGAAAAACCGTTTACAGATCTAGTCTTTTTGAACCCAGACCTGAGTAGGTAATTCCTGAAGGAAACCCAATAATACTTGGCCTGACTTGAAAATCAAAGCCCGAATCTAAGACCCAGTAGTCGCCCTTGTGAACAACCACAGGACTGACATTATCATATAATGTAAATTGTAATAAATAACATATTAGTATTGTAAATGTATAATGATTATTGTGTAATTTAAATTAATTATTTTAGTATATTATTATTAGTCTTATGATTGTAAAATTGTAATATTTCTAAACCGGCAACGGTAGTATATGCGACCTGATCTTTGTTATACCATCTTTGTGAACCTACCATATACTCAGAAATATATTATATATATATATATATTCTATTGTATTGTTTATTTTAGTCCCATATTCATTTTCGTAAAATTTTGAAACGTTACTATTTCTGTTATATATCAAATATCGTTCCCGCTGTATCCGTTCTCTCAAAACAGTACCCCTAGCACGAGTTTTCTCTATTTTACTTTACAGAGTTTTTCCAGTATTTACAGCGTTTATTGTATGAAAATCTGGTACAGCGCCTCTGATGTGCGAAGAATGAACCAATTTTTCCCTTGAAAATTGTCAATTTGAAGTCGTCAAAGTTCTAGTTTACTTTACGTCTCAAATACTGAAAACTCATACTGACGGTACTGCTTTTAAAGTATCCGATGTCACTTGAGAATTTTGAAGCTTACGTCCACAAAGGATTTCAAACAATTGAATCACGTTTTTCCAGATTGCCAGTTACAAACATACAAAGAATATTTTTGACCTTTTTTTTAATACTTCTCTGTGTTTGTTGTGTCAACAACTCGTTTGTTTTATACTGGAAAAATACAGCACACAACATTTTCCCTGACAAAGAAAATATCAAAACTTAAGTGTTAACAGAAAATTTTTTCGTCATAAACAAAATACTACTGACTTTCAGGTTTTTGCTGTGTGATTGCATAAACAACGCATGTGTCATATACAGTTTACACAGATCAATCCTTCGTCGATATGCCTGATCATCATCATCAGAATATAATGTTCCCACTGCTGGGACACGGGCCTCCTCTCTGTGAGAGGGAGTGGTATAATCCAGCACGCAGGCCCAGTGCGGATTGGTAGATTTACATGTCTCTTTTTTTTTTTTTTACGTGGTAAAATCATCGAATGAGGCCTCCCACCCCGGGCAGGGCGGGAGGTACTGTCAGACTTGTACTGACTAAAATCCACGGTGTCCTTCAGTAGCCTTGTTTGTGTGCCGGAGTCGCGGTGTACGTATGTCCCGCGACCAGATTTACATGTCTTTGAATTTTTGGTTCTAGGACATAGAACACGGTTTCCTTACGATGTTTTCTTTCACCGTTTTGAGAGCAGTGGTGATGAGAAAACTTACACAAAGTAATGCACCTGGCGGGGTTCGAACCCACGACCTACAACTCGTAAGTCGAGACCGATCGGATACTACTGGGCCACCACTGCTCTTATGCCTGATGACAATTCGAAATACCAGTCAGTCGCAGTGCTTTCAAAAACTAATCAAATTGTCATTTCGAAACTTAAAATGTCACTTACGGGATATCTTCCGTGATTATTAATTTGTTTGAGTTCCCGATATTTCGACGCTGTTGCAAGCGTCATGATCGCGGGTTGTCCCGTAAGTGACATTTTAAGTTATGAAGCAAACCGTGATAGTTTAAAAAAATGTCATTTCGAAGTTCAATTTTCGCTGCAAGTCTAGTCGCCAGAAAAATAGCCCGAAAAATCGGAAAAACCAATTTTCAAATCCGTAAAAACAAATATAAATCTGTCTAGGTACGATGAAGTTATGAAAATACATTAAAATAATAAGGAGATATGAGTTGAGAGCCGTTTTTGTAGTCGGTTTAAAATCAACTGTTAAGTTAGTTCCCACCTTAAATGAAAATAAGTGAAAATCTTCGCCTTGTTCAACGAGATGAACTTGGCAATTAAATAACAAAGTTGTCAACTAAATGCTTTGTAGTAATTATAGAGATTATCTGTTTAGACCCTACAACATTTGCTAAGAAGGTTTGTTTTGTCGCCATTTTTTCCTAAATGGTTTTCTTTTTTCAATTCTGCTAATTCTATATTCTTGGGCCTAGAAAACATTCCCGAGCGTGGTTTTTTTTGTTCTTTTTAGGGTTCCGTACCCAAAGGGTCATACGGGATCGTATCTGAGACTTCGCTGTCCGTCCGTCCGTCTGACACCAGGCTATATCTCATGAATCATGACAGTTATGTAGTTGAAATTTTTACAGATCATGTATTTGCGATGCCGCTATAACAACAAATACTAAAAATAAGAATAAAATAAATGTTTCTATAAATAATGTTACGGAACGCTTCGTGCGCGAGACCGACTCGCACTCGGCCTGTTTTTTTGAGTTTTAGGCCGTTTTAAGAATTTTGAGGAAAAAGGGGAAGTTGTTTTCAAATGGAATGTGTTTTTTTTTATCCACGTCTTTCGTTTAGTTTAGTCCAATCGGGAAAGTAATGAGTTAAGATAAAACCACTTCAACAGTTCAAAAATGCCATTGCAGATGACAATGTAACTTTCATCTTGGAATATACCTAGCAAAAAAAAATATAGGGATGATGTATTTTTTTCCAAGCGAATCTTGTTTCTACAAACTCACTTTACAGTGATCTAGTATAGCTTGCGCTATAAATATGTTCTTGATGACACTCATAATATGCATTCATGTTAAGAAACCTTTTCTGCATTCAAGAAAAAAATAAAGTTCAACTCTATTTGAGACATAACTAAGTATCTTAACCTTTCTATCGCTTTGTGTTGCAGGTTCAATGCCTGCACGTATCAAATATTCTTATAAGAATACTTGAGCACGAACGTATCATACGAGATTCATAAAGAACTCTATTCTTAGTCTGCCTTCGACAATCTCATACTGACATTTATAAGAATTCGTCTGGAAATAGTAGTGTCGTTTAAGCCCAGTGGAATGAAACGCCAAAGCTCAATGCCTAGGCTCAATGCCTAAGTGAAAATAAAAACAAAAAAAAAGCTTTTTCATCTCACTTAACATGAGTAAAATGAATAAATTCGACGTCCCCAAGTATAATATTCTCGTCTGTGAGACTAAAGATAGTATTATCCCAAGTACTCTGAAAAGATTGATCCTCGCTGAAGTCGTAAAAGAAAAAAACTGAGACAAATCCATCTAAACTCCATTTAGATAGCCTATCAATTTCTGTGCCATTTAAATTGCCATAAACTGAGATCGGTGCTTTAAAACGAAACATTTTAAGTTCGCGAGCTGAAGGACGCGCGTTAGGAGGGCTTTACATTGTAAGAAAGAAAGAAAGAAAGAAAAGAAAGAAAATTGTGTTTATTGGCACAAACTTAAAACTAAACAATACAAAAAAAAAGTTATAAAGAGAGATATAAAGAGAGAGTACATGAGAGTACAGATTAAATATCAACATGACCATAGTAATTTTGTTTCTCTTAAATTAACTAACGTTTATCGACCGTTGTAGTCAATGGCGAGAGGTAACAGTTGTGAAAAGTCCCTTAACGTGCGGCCAAGTTTCATCATTTCAGTCTATTGCAGTCCACTGCTGGACATAAGTCACTCCCAGGGAGCGCCACAGCGCACGATCTCCTGCTATTTTTCATCCAGCCACTGCCAGCCACCTTCTTCCGGTCATCGGTCCATCTTGCGCCAAGTTTACAGGGAAATAATTGTCAAAATATTCTAAACCTGCTATTCAAGGACACTTTTACTTTTAGTCAACCATTTCCTAGCTTCATTGTAGAATGTTTTTTTTTCTAAAGCGGAGCGCTCGTTTTATTTCTATAGCGGAGGAAGAGGGCTTTCGAAGAAAGGTCGACGGAGCCCCGCTAGGCGGGGCTCCTTTTTCTGTCTACAAGGTTTAAAGGAACCTAACCAAACCGAACCTCGAGGTGCCCCTGAAGTCGACCGTCTTCTTCTCGTTCAAAAGCATAAAGTTGTTCAGCTGGTATTTAGATAGGAGTGTATGTAATGGGGCACTGAGAAAAAAAATATTGGTAAAAACGACTTGGGGCACCCCGACACGGACAGGTTAGGTTAGAATTGTTTTAAATCACCCAAAAGTAGGAGCAGTGGAGTGGAGTGGTTTTGACTGATGCTTTATTGCAGTTAAAACTACTTTTGACGAAGAGCGTCAGTCAATAGTACTTTTAACCGCAAATTTGCAGTCAAAAGTACTAATAACCAATAATTATCAGTCAAAACCACTTTTGACCAACCTGTTCAGTCAAAAGTGCTTTTGACTGATTTTGCTAGTCAATAGTACTTTTGACTAGTTAAGAGTTTTGACTGCGACATATATGAGTTTATATGTATGCATGCAAACCCAGGAGAAATAACTAGTGTAAGGAAAAGTTAAAAAAAAGAAAAAAACACAACTAAAGCACGGTAATATAATAATACAGTACCCCAACTTCATACAAACGGACGAAAAGCGAGCTATACCTACGCGCCTCGATGTCGGGGCGCGCTCGGGGCGCAGACAGTCACGGCTGTACCGCAGTGTCGAGCGGACGGTGTGTTGTTTTTTTAACAATAACCGCGTGTTTTTTCTCTAAAAATCAGTTCGAGTACATATTTAATAAGACGAGTAGTTTAATTAAGCTTTATATTAGAATACGGATTTATTATACTTAAAAATTTAACAATAAGGCCTGAAACTGCGTTAAGCGGGCACACGCGCGGTTTCATACAAAAGTGCTACGTCGCTGGAACCAGCGCGGGTGTCCGTCACGGGGAGGCGTGCCCCGAACCCACGCAACGGGGCCCGCCTCCGTGCGACGGAACCCGTCTCCGCCAAATATGTTCATTCTATAAACGGGCTTCCGAGCTGCCTTTTTTTTGTGCTAGTCGTCGTTTTGCTACGTAATAATATATTAAGTTTTCCATCGGCACGAAAGACGACTATACAAGCACAACGTTCAAATTGAACTAGCGACACAGCGTAAATCGGTCTCCGCGACGGGGACCGACGCTTACCCACGGAGCCCAGTCGCGTGTCCACGCGTGTGGACACGCGACGGTTGCCCGTCGCGGGCGCCCGCTTAACGCAGTTTCAGGCCTAAAGCATTTCGTACGACTCAGTCGAGGCGCAAATATTTTTCGGTCTCAAATACTTCTATAATACATCGGACTTTATAAGCCCGATTTGTTTTTCAAACAAAAACGTGATTTTTTTTTATGAAATCTACCAATCAAAAAACAACACGCATTTTTATTGAACACTTCTTATTCATAAAGTATTTCATTTATTTATATAAAAAAGTATATTTACAATCACAAAACTAAAATAGAAACAGAAAGTACGCAAAGGCAAATGTTATTAAAATCATGTAGACGGGTAGCCCTTTTTTTTTTTTTTTTTATCGTGGTAAAATCATCAAATGAGACCTCCAACCGCGGGCAGGGCGGGAGGTACTGTCAGACTTGTACTGACTAAAATCCACGGTGTCCTTCAGTAGCCCTTTATGTTCCGGGGTCACGGTAATAGAAATAAGTCCCGCGACCCCGGCAGGCTTTGGCCCTCTGCTGACAGCTCTTTGAGGCGCGCGTGGAACACGACACGCCGTCGACCCGGGCATGGTCCATAGTCGGACAGCGAGTTGCCCTTTACTCGCTGTCCGCATGCCCGCGCCTACGGTGGCCGGAGATTGTCTTGCGACGTACGGCGCCGTGGGCGTACACCACTGCGGTTGAGGCGGAGGGAGGACGCTGTCCTCTCTCTCTCGCGGCCCGTCGCCTCCTTCACGAGCATTACTGCCTCGCAGAAGGCGGCGACCGCTTCCCACTCCGTCTCGCAGACGGGTAGCCCTAACGCATGTTTACGTACCGCGCGGCTGTAGGTATTTAAATCTGTCTGGCGGCCGAGTTACGCTATTGTATATTATTATACTGTGACTAAAGTCACATACTGATTGCAGCAGACGTCAACGTCACAAAAAACGTCAACTGACTTTATTACCCAGCGACCATAGACACAAAGGCTAGTGCAAACGATCCTTTAGCCCGAAGTAAAAGAGATAATGTCTATGAAAAAGCCGGGCTCTACCCTTGGACGGGCCGTAATTGATAGCAACCTACGATTTAATTTCGACCGAGCCAGTGATTATCTTCGAGTGAAATGTTACAACCGTTTAAATTACAAGCCTAAGATGTTATAATTTAAAGGTTATTTGAAAGCGACGCTAAGCGTTTAGGGATTTTGCCTAGTGGTGTAATTAAATTTGATTTTGAGGAAATTTTTGGAGGCCGTTTATTGAAATGATTTTATTAGAGGGTGCAGAAGGGTTTTGGGTTGTTAAATTATTTCAGTAGTCTTTTTTGAGATTGTTTGTGGAGGTGCCTTAATTGTTTTGAAGGTTTTTTAAAGGAAATGTTTTAGATTTGAGATTTATACTTAATTTGAGAGGTAGAAGCTGTGAAGCCTTGATACTACTACACAGCGGTAGACAACGAAGAAGATGGTGAAATGAGCTAGATGAAACTAACGACGGCTCACCATAGCCCTGGATCGGATTCATTGGTCCAGGGCCGCGGCGCCCCTATGTGCGAAGTGTGCGGCGCACACAGGCGCCAGGGGAATAGAGGCGCCGGGTGACCATAGTGCCAATGTTGAAATTACTTTTATCACATAACAACACTTCAATATTTGAGTATCGATAAGTAAATGCCAAAAAACTGATAAAACTGATGAAAAATTCCAGAAAAAAAAATGATTTTTTGAAAGAGATTTGAAAGACGACTACATAAAAGGCGCTCTATAGGTTTTGCACACAGGCGCTGCAAGGGGTCGGCGCGGCCCTGATTGGAAGTCATGGGGAGAGGTAATTGCCCAGCTGTGTGATGACACAGGCTGTTAGAAACAGAAACAAAGACTGCCTATATATCATTGATTTTATTAAGTAGGTACGTATATATTAGCAAAAGCACCAGGACCTACACTGAGTGATATTTTATGTTTTGGAATGTTAATAATAGCCACTTAAAATTTTTGATTGTGGAATCTCCACCACCTAGCGGTCTCTCTCGGGAAACTGCACTGCAGGCTACTTATTTATAACGTGCGATCCAAGCGATCCCACTGGTATGACGGGGCCTACAGAGGGCCAAAGCCTGCCGGGGTCGCGGGATTTATTTCTTTACCGTGACCCCGGAACATAAAGGGCTATTGAAGGACACCGTGGATTTTAGTCAGTACAAGTCTGACAGTCTCTCCCGCCCTGCCCGGGGTGGGAGGACTCATTTGATGATTTTACCACGATATAAAAAAAAAGCTATCCCACTGGTAATCAATGGTAGGATTCACAAAAAAAAAATAACTGTCTATATTACGGTTCACAAGATACCGCATGGTGACAGACGGACAGACAGACAGAGAGACAGACGGACAGCGAAGTCTTGGTAATAAAGGATTATGAATTTTTTAGAAATTATCTGCTATTTCAAGGACCTTTTGCTTCAATTCTATTTCAAGATAACCCACGAAACTAATCACTCATCGATTGAACGGAGATAAAATGCAAATATTCCTACATTACACTGGCTTAAGATTCGGGCATAACAATATAAATCTACCGATGGGAGGGCCACGAAATTCAGGGCTAATGAGATTGTTCCTGCGAATGTTGTATCCGATCGCGTGGTGTCTATGAACGAGAAAAATGTGGGACAAGTCTTGGTTTTTTTTTTGTAACCATTATGAGGACAAGATCATCAAGTTTAGAAGGTTGCGCTTGCCGAAGTGACCATATATGCACACTTGCAAGAAAACGGAAAAGTATTATTACAGGTAGATTGATACTGTCATCATTATGACGTTTGTATCGAACGTTGCTTAAGCGTCATCACGATGCTTTATGAAGAGTCGAGAGTGATAGCTGTCAACCGACTTATTCGAGGCTGAGCGCTTGTCGAGTCAACATTTCCTAAGGGACGAAACACGTGTCGAGTATAGGTATGATTGCATGGCATGATTTTTCCGATTTTCTTGCACGTGTGTATACTGTGCATATGCATGCGGGCGCGAGGTTGGTTCCTTTCTTGCATGGGCATATGCATGAGGGCAGAGGGTGGGGTTGCATCCTGCATCCAAGCCTGGATTTTAATTTAAGCTAGATATTTTTCATAACGTTTAATTTATGTAGATTGTAGATGAACTGTTAGGTGGACATGTCATGTCATGTGTCCATGGCATTTGATCTATTCATCTAATAGGTCAAATGCCGTGGAAAAACGGTATCACTAAAATAAAAAAGTCGATGTGTGCAAAACATGTACATAAACAAAACAATTTTAAATCTGCTATTTTAAATTCGTCGCGTAGTGCTTGTTGGCATTTTTAGTAAATTGGTCCTATTTGGCGTTGCTGTCTGTAACATTTTTTTACAAAGCATTTTGAGCCTATTTTGTTTGTGTTTTTCGGATTGTGTCGTCTGCATTTTCTTTCTTTATTACGGTTCAACGATGTTGGACTACTATAAGCTAGCAAAATAACATTACTACAATCATTACTATGAACCAGTTTAAATTATACTATGAAAAACAGCACCCAAAATATAATATGAATTATCATCAAAATTATTCTTGTCTCATCCCACATTAGGGTCCAGCACGAGTTTTCACGTTTTTGTGACCAGTACCCTTAGCACCACTTTTCACTCTTTTACTTATCAGTATTTACAGCGTTTCGTATGAAAAAATGGAATAGCGCCTCTGGTGTGCGAAAAAGGAACTAATTTTTTCCTTGAAAATTGTCAATTTGAAATTGTCAAAGTTCCAGTTTACTTTACGTCTCAAATACTGAAAACTCGTGCTAAGGATACTGAAGTAAAAGGGAACTTCTACGTTAATTTAATGGAAAAAAATAGTTCTTCGTTTGTACACTAGAGGTGCGTTTTCATTTTTCTTACAATAGACGTCGTAAATACTTCAACTACACTGTAATAACAGCAATCTTGTGATAAGGCCTCGTACCCCTTAACTGAATTTTTAACAATTTCTTCTTTCATCAAATAACGTTAAAGTTCCATTTTACTCGTCACAAAAAAAATAAGTCATGATTTGGTCTCTGTGAAAATGCTTTCCTTAATGTCCTAATGAACAATTAACTAACTAAATTAAACACCTATGTTAATAATGTGATTAAGTGCAATTGAAGCCGTATAGGTAATTACTACAATACCTACTTCAAGGCCTACGTTAAGGGTTGATCAAGCAATCAAGATTATAAGGCTGGAGAGGCGTTATTACCTTGGCAATTACCTCATTGTTTATCTGCACGTACATGCACTTACTAATTGAGAGCTATTAGAGAAGATTCATGTCTGACGGAATATGCGTCGCGTATTATCGGTCGCGGAACGCCAGAGCCGCAGAAGTATAGAAAAAAAAAACAATTGACCGTTCACACTCAACCGATGATACGTTAGTGCGTCAAACAACGACGATTATATTACTAGACTCCGCATGCACGATCTAAGGAACAAAAACTATTCTGTCAACTCGCTGAGGTACTACGTAAGCGAGGGGGACGGGGTACTGCGTTGTGATTGACTAACTCAAGGTCTGTTCTGTCTCAAGGTATGTTTACGGCTATCAGGACTGGTCGAAATAAGACGGATAAAAGACTTTTTTGCCGAATGTGTTGACAGAAATCAGTCGCCTGATATTAGGAGTCTAGTAATATATCGTCGTTGGCGTCAAAGTACCGATGATACGCTCGACGTATTTTCCGTCAGATATTAACCTTTAAAGAAAATTTCTTTATTTGAATTTTCTTTCAGAGGCCGATCGCAAGATTTTTCTACTTTTTTACAGCGTACTTGAGGTATTTACTGCGTTTGTTGGAAAAATGAAAAACACACCTCTAAAATTAACGTCAATGTTCCAGTTTACTTTCCGGCACAAAAACGGGAGAGTCATGTTATGGCCTCAGATTTTTTAATGCCAAAAGGCTCTTTATATTATGTCTTTTGCATAAAGCGTATCCTACTTCCTACTAATATTATAAACGTGAAAGTTTGTATGTATGGATGTATGGATGTTTGTTACTCTTTCACGCAAAAACTACTTAACGGATTTGGCTGAAATTTGGTACACAGATAGTTTATAACCTGATTAACACATAGGATAGTTTTTATCCCGATGTTATGTTCCCGTGGGATAATTTTCGAGTTGTAGCGGGTGAAACCGCTGGCAGCAGCTAGTAGATTATAAAAACGCTTTTCATTATTCAGGCACTTTGTCAAAATCACTTAAAAGAGTCTACAAATAATACTAGTAATGATACCTTTTTAATAAAATAAACAGCGAAGAAACATTATTTGTTATTTTGACGCCTACAATAATATTTGTATAGCCCCGAAAAAAATGGGTCGACTGGCGAAAAATCTTTATAATGTAGGTAAATACTGAATTGTATGAAAAAGTATGGGCTCCAAAAGCTGGGTTATTTACACAACGCACAAAAAATATAGGAGTAAGTATAGTTAAACACAGACACTTTTTGGGATTTAGGGCGCGGTTTAAATTATGGCAGAAGGGCTATTTGGACGTTATACGGACGGTGAGTAATGGGTGACTCGCCGTCCGATCATAGACGATGCCCGGATCGAAGGCGCGAAAGTCTGACCGGGCTTCCCTTAGAGGACCAAAACCTACCGTGGTCTGAGGTTACTGTGAATCTGGAAAGTAAAGGGCTATTGAAAGGTAACCGAGGATTTTAGTCAGTACGAGTCTGAAAGTCACTCCCGTCCCAACTTGAGTGCGAGGACTCTATTGATGACTTTCGATACAAAAAGGACTATTTGGGTACTCCGCAATCACGTTGGTAATTCCCTTTTTTAGAAGTGGCTGGAGAGACGTCACGGAGTCCTTACCTTCTGGTACGAATTATTCCCGTTGGATCCCACTTTTGAATTCCACTTTTAAAAAAATCCCGATGAATCCCACAAAAAGTATAATGTATTCCCGTTTAATCCCATACAAGACAATAATGTTTTATTCTCTTTGCATTCCAAACACTAGGCTGTTGGATCCCTTATGTTTAAAAAATCTGAATGCGAGTAATTTCAACCACAAAATGGCTTGTAATAAAATTAAGGTATATGTAAGCAACGACGATATATTACTAGACTCCGCATGCATGATCTAAGGAACAAAAACTATTTTGTCAACTCGCTGAGGTACTACGTAAGCGAGGGGGACGGGGTACTGCGTTGTGATTGGCTAACTCAAGGTCTGTTCTGTCTCAAGGTATGTTTACGGCTCACAGGAGTGGTCGAAATAAGACGGATATAAGACTTTTTTGCCTAATGTGTTGACTGACATCGGTCGCCTGTTATTCGGAGTCTAATAATGTATCGTCGTTGTATGTAAAGTATCTACGAGTATTTTCCTTCTGCGAAGAAGTAATGCTAACGGAGGAGAAGACAGAACTCAAGATAGAGAGGACATCCAGACCACCCAGAAGATTGGTTTTCAACCAAAAGAAGGTTAGTTTATTCTTAAACCTATTTGCTGAAGTTTAGTACCTTAAGTCATAGGATTGGGAACACTGATGTAATTTGTCTCAGTTACTGCAAAATTAGAACTGAAGAAGGCAGTATAATTGTGAGAAATACACCTTCTATCGTTTTATATTGTACCAACCTTTTTTTCTGAACCATATTTACGAAACACAGGCTCTAATAATAAACAACGTAAAATAAACGGTTTTATTTTAATATTTCTAAATCCAATGTAATAAGAGCCAGCGCAAAATTAATAAGTGTTTAAAATAAATAAAAAAATAAATATAATTAATCGTCCTTTGATCAAAGTTTTACTAAGGGCTGATTTTTCAAATAGTAAGATAACTTTCATCTGAGGAATAAAAATAGTTATTACATATTTTCTATAGTTAAGCTATCAAACCGCCATATTTATTCCTCAGATTAAAAGTTTTTATTTTATTTTTATTTTAGTTATTTGACTATTGAAAAATCAGCCCTAAGACAACATAACTAATAACTCTATGCAATATAATATCTAATTATTTAATTATTAAGTTAAAGCAATAAATTATTTAAGACCTTACTTAAGTTTCAACTTAATAACTTAAGTAGCTCGTGCTAATAAGTTGAGATAATAAAAAAAGTTCTAAAAACCTAATTAACTAAAAGCCTTAATTCGAGATGGATAATGGCATTTTTAAGAAGTTTATAGAGATCTAAAGTTTTATAGATGAAGATATAAAAATAAAGTTGAAATCGGTGAACTGCAGATGGTACGAAATGAGTGTGAATGCAGTGTTAAAACGTTTTAGGCCACGCACATACTGACAGGTTTAGCGCCTCCAGAAAGCAAATCGGCTTGCGAGTAGTGAAGTAAAACGAACGTTTAAGAATAAGAATAATTTATTTGCTTATAATATTGGTACTACCAATTGTTGAAATTACAACGCGACGGCGCGTTGTGCTCCACGCGCGCCTCAAAGAGTGTCAGCACACTGACTGGGTCCCTCTCTTGAGGGCCAAAGTCTGCCGGTGTCACGGAACTTATCGAATAACCGTGTCCCTGGAACGTTAAGGTCTGTTGAAGGATACCTTGGATTTTAATCAGTACGAGTCGTACAGTATGGGTGGGAGGACTCATTTGATGATTTTACTACGTAAAAAAAAAGGATATCGGTTTCCTCACGATATTTTCCTTCACTGTTTTGAGAGCAGTGTTGATGTAATTAAGTAATTAAACAAAGTTATTCACATGAGTGGATAGGAAGCCTTTGAGATTATGTTTTTGGTTTTAAATAGATTGAACCCCAAGATGAGGAGGAGATGAGGTCTTACGGCATAAGACCAAAATTACAGATATTAATGGCAATGGGCTGGTCATGTCTGCCGCAGAACCGACGATAGGTGGAGTAGGAAGGTTCTCGAATGGAGACTCGCGTGTAGGTAAACGTAGGGTGGGACGTCCCCCGGCAAGATGGACCGATGACCTGAAAAAGGTGGCTGGCAGTGGCTGGATGAAAAAAAGCAGGAGATCGTGCGTGTGGCGCTCCCTGGGAGAGGCCTATGTCCAGCAGTGGACTGCAATAGGCTGAAATGATGATGATGATGATGAACCCCACGCCCAAAAAAATACATCTTATAAATTATCACAAAAAATCCTCAAAAATACCTCGAAATCATTGTCGTCCTACATTTCTGTCGGCCACGCCCCTTCTAACCAATTGGAAATATATTCTCTTAATGTCGCGAGAGATCTACAAAGCGATAGACTTAATGGACGCCGGGGGATCTCACTGTGCCCATAGAAAATCCCATGGGAGTAATATCTTCCACTCAAATTGTGTTTTGGGGCTCTGCAAGTTTTATTTTGATTGGGTATAGATATGGAAGTCTTTATGAGGCGTGAGATATGGTTATAAGAGTAATGGAGGTTTCCTTTATTTTTGAAATAAGTCGGTTTTTGTGTCAAGGACGCGTTTATTTTTGTTGGTTTTTTGTAAAATTAAAGGATCGTAGTAGTATATCTAGATTTTTTTTTTTTAATTCTCACGCAGTTCTGGGTATTCATTTCATGTCCAGTTAAAGGCACGCTACGATATTTGTTCTGAAAACGTTGCTCCGTACTAGTAATTTCTCCTGTACTTTGGGTGTGTTTGCAAAAATAGAAAATCACTTGCACAAACACCCAGATCCGGAACAAATAGTTGAAGTTCATACAAATATTAATCCGTGTGGGGATCGAATCCGTGACACGTTGCACAGCAGATGATAACTCAGCCACTGCGCTATAATCATGTCGACAATTAATAGTTTTTTGTTTTAAAAAAAACTGCAATAATCTAAGTTGTTTTTATACGCACCTCTCTACCTTTACTTTCAGATGCCATTCATTCATCATCAGCTTATAATGTTCCCACTGCCAGGACTCGGACTTCTCTTGGAGAAGGAGTGGGCCATAATCCAGCAAACGGGTACCGTGCGGATTGCTAGGTGTCACAAGTCTTTGAATTTTAGGTGTGGGACAAGCCAATTTGACTGAAAGATTTGATTGGCCTGTTGGCCCAGTGGTTAGTGACCCTGACTGCTATGCCGGGGGTCGTGGGTTCGATTCCCGTCCGGGACAAATGTTTGTGTGATGAGCATGATCAATGTTCGGTGTCTAGGTGTAATTTACCAAAAATATGTATGTATTTAGAAATATATATGTATGTTTATCAGTTGTCTAGTACCCATAACACAAGCTCTGCTTAGCTTGGGACTAGATGGCGTTGTGTGATAGTTGTGGAATATTATTATTATTAATTTCTTCACTATGTTTTCCTTCACCGTTTTAAGAGCACTGGTGATGAAATAATTTACATAAAGTAATATGCCTGTGTGGGTTTAAAACATAGGTGTTGATAGCACTATGGCCCACTGCAGCAATGCAGCCGCCATTAGAGATTCGTAAAGAAAATCTTTTACGAAAGTCGTAAATCATCATCATCATCAGCCTATAATGTTGTGGGACACAGGCCTCCTCTCTGAGAGAGGGAGTGGGCCATACCACGCGGGCCCAGTGCGGGTTGGTAGATGTCACATGTCTTCGAATTTTTGGTTTTAGGATATGCCGGTTTCCTCACGATGTTTTCCTTCACCGTTTTGAGAGAAGTAGTGATGAAATAAACTACACAAAGTAATACGCCTGTATGGGCTTAAACTATTGTGGTCGATAGCACCGTGACCCAATGCAATCATGATGCAGATGCCATTAAAGTTTCATAAAGAAAATCTTTTACTCGTTAATAAAACAAGTAAACTAACTTCACACCTTTTGGCAGCATTGCCGTAATCTGAAACTAAAACAGCAACCATATAAGTCCCCCTATAAATTCACGACACCTAAAATTGAATATGTAAAAGCCAACACGCCGTACATCAGAAGGCAGCAAATCTAGCCATGTATCATGCGATGCAACGGGTCTAAAACGGTCACGTGGCAATATTGCTCTTGATTCAATTCGTGAATTTCCAACCGTCGTTAGCAATTTTTCCACAGGTCATAAATTCTCCCCAAAGGGCAAAACGGGACTCTAATACTAAGATACGGGACTCTGATACTAAGACACCGATGGCCAACCGACTTTCTGACGGTGTCTCATGAGCCATGAAAGTTAGACAGTTCAAAATTTCAGAAATGATGCATTTTGGTTGCCGCTATAACAAGGAGTACTACTAAACAACAACGAATTCCAAAAAATAAATATTTAATGGGGCATGTTTTTTTTGGTTTTTCATAGATGAAACGGAACCTTTCGTGTTCGAATCCGACTCACACTTGTTTGCTCGTTTTAGACGTATGGCAATTTGAGCTAATGCACAGTCCATGCTATAGATCTATGAAGAAAGAATCTAGAATTGCTTGACATAAAAATTCTGCATGTGCGTGTAGCCATTTTACAAATGTTAGAAGAGTTTGCTAATAACGTTGCTGGAAAGTCAGGAAGTGAATCAAGAGCAATATCGCTAAGTCACCGTTTTAGAGCCGCAGGTAATCTCTGGATCTTGGCATGCATGGTATTGAATAACGACATAATTTAGCTCCTAATAGCTTGTATTATTTATGGATATTAGGCGACGCTTGCATAAATCGGGGCTAATTAGTATGTGATGTTGTTGGAAAACATTATTTAAATGCTATCAAGACCGTTATCTTGAAGGGAACACTAGGAATTTATCCAGTATCAAGTGTGCGTTTTTTGTTAAATATTTAAGTTTAGGTACAGACAGCCAGCACATCACCCTTCCTCGTTCTGTCAATTTTTTTTTAAAGATTTTCAATCTTATCACGATAGTGGAAGGTTAGTATTCAATTGGCATTTGTCAGATTTGGGTAGGTTTACCGGCTGTGGTCTGTACACAGAATATAGTCGAACCGGGATAACTATTTAAAGCGTACAAATATTTGTATCGTGCGGGAATCGGAAGTCACGACACGCTGCGTAGAAGTCTCAATCAGCCACTACGCAAACCTTGGTGACATGATTGTATTACCTACAAACCAAACAACATACGTACAAATATGTACAAACATACAAGTTTTACAGAACCAGTGCACTAATTTCCTCTACATCCATCCGTCCACCCTCATAAACTTTCGTGTTTGTAGTATTAGCAAGATATTGATGCCCGTGATAACCCTGCATGGTAATGTTTCAGAATTAAGTCCTAATCTCACCAATTTAATAAGTTTCTCTCTTCCCCTTTTAAAATTAAAAGCAATGTGCATTCAAATAATAATATCACTTTAGAACAATTGTAGCGGGAAATGTTTTCATTGTTAAAATAATTCAGATTTAATTACGTTGGGGCGCAACTTTGGCTCTTCTTAATTAATATATTATGAGGCTCTGTTCACACCCTCGGGAGATCCGAACAGCGACAGTCAATCGGCAGTAAATGGAACGGTAAAAATGATTTTAATTGACATTGATGAATTTAATTGAATTTAATTGAAAAAAAAATAGTCAAGTAGCACTGTCGTTCCACAAATTGTAGTAAACACCAAAAAACTTCTTTTATTTGTTTTCTGCGCAGTCGCAGTCGCAGATTCGTGTATTTTGTGGCCAAGACTTTGAAGATCAGTCTCAGTTCATTCATGTCATCTACAGCAGACAGAATAATGGTATTATGTTAAGAGTACGGATGCTATTGGGATGTCCAAGCGAAATTACGTGATTGTTCTACGGGTTTTTTTCATTAGCGGTAAATTATTGAGTGGTTGATACATTTCGGATGATAGGTAAGAGTCACGGGTGATTATTTCAAATACACCTACATTTCTGTCTTATCCTTTTTCGTAGGTTTACTTTGACGACACGTCAATTCTGCTGAAATTCTGTGTTCTTAAGCCTTTCCAAAACTAGAAATTTCTTTCTGTATTGTCATCATCATCATCATCATCAGCCGGAAGACGTCCACTGCTGAACATAGGCCCCCCCCTTAGACCGCCACGCCGAACGACAATTCGCCACTTGCATCCATCAGTTGCCCGCTCTGTTCTGTATTGTAGTTTCGTTTAAAAATTAAAAACATCATCATTCAACTCACTTACACAAACACTTCAGATCCGGAGCACCTTCCTGTACATCATACATATTAGTTCCGTGTGATAATCAAACTTACGACAAGCAGTGCAGCAGTCAATATAGACCAATCACTTCAATAGTGCAGTATTCAGGTGCATCTGGTTAGACCTGTGCCATGGGACTGTCTCATGAGGTAACCACGACTCTGGAACGTAAAGAGCTATTGAAGGACACCGTGAATTATAGTGAGTACGAGTCTGATAGTCCCTGCCATTCCGCCCCGGGTGGGAGGACATTTTTGATGATGAAAACAAATACTGGTAAGACTGAAAACCAATCTTAACATAGTTGAGAAAGGCCGCTTGTATACATCCGTTTTTTTCTCCGGACTACGGACCGTTTTTTTCGCCGGATTCGCGGTGGTGTATGGTTTATAATGAAAGTGTGTACATGCACCGGACATTTGTCCGGCGTAAATTGTTCGCGTTCTTAAAAAAACGGTCCTTTGTCCGGTGGATAAAAAACGGACGTATACAATCGGCCAAAAGTATAAAAAGTCTTCCCTCTCTTTAGGTATTCACCAGATCAAAGTGGTACTTGACCTCAAGTAACCCCATGTAACAAGTACCTACAATACACCGGCGGTTGAATGGTACCAACCATTACACCGCCTTTTATATCTTTACACAATTTTCTACGTTATGATTTTGTAGCAATAAATATTATTTTACGCTTGTTTTCATTATTTTTATGGTCTGGAGCTTGTAATAAAGTTATGCTTCGGTGGAGGACTTGCACGTTAACGGTAAGGGGCTGGATTAAAGAAGTAAGGGAGATTTGGTAGAGGACTCGTATTGTAATCCTATTGGATGTCCATAGTGTGCAGTTCCAGTTTAATATGCAACCGCTTATGATTGTACGCACTAAACTGCCACATTTCAACCGCGGCGGTTGAATGGAGAGCCGCGGCCCGCTTCGCAGCTAGCCGCCATCTTGTGTATACGCACTGGCGGTTAGTTTGCGGCGAGCCGCCGGTGAAGTATACACGTGTTTTCGGTTGCACAGCTTCTAGTAAAGGATGAAACCAGTATCTTTTTTATTTTTCTTTCGATGTTTTCGTGAGTAAAAATAAATAACACAAGCTATCTTGACGGCGTCCATTTTGCTTATGGGCCACTCGCCTTCGTGCGGTCCAACTGCTGAACGCGGTTTCATAGCGGCTGACCGCTATGGTGGCTAACCGCGAAGAAAAACGCGAAGAAACCGCATTAAGCGGTTGGACCGCTCAAACAAACCACCTGGTGGCCAACCGCTGGTGCGTAAGGGCCCTAAAACTCGAGAACCGTTGGACTGATTTGGCTGATTTTGGTTTTGAATTTTTTTGGGAAGTCCAGGGAAGGTTTAAAAGGTGGTTTTGAGGCGGTACGAAGTTTGCCCGGTTAGTTAGTACATACAATATACTTTTATTCACTTCATTTACTTTTCACTGCATAATATATTGGCCTGATTTTCTTGAACGAAGTGAAATAAATGCATTAGCAATGCACTGTTGGATATATTTACATTTACTCTCAGGCAATCGATGGATGCAAGTTGCAAATTGCCGTACGACGTGGTGGTCTAAGGGGAAAGCTTTCGTTCAGCTGTGGATATTTTCTGATGATGATACATTAACTTAGGTATTAATCCTTGCCATTGTTTTGCCCATTGGCTACTAAAGTCAGACCATTACATATTTAAGTAGGTATACCGATTTATGAATTTGGCAGGGATCTATTTTTGCAAACGAGAAAAATGCTGGAAAAAGCAGTTTCCATTCTCAAATATTGTTGAGTTACTTTTGGGGTGCAAAAAATGAAAATTAAAAGAATTTTAATTTTTTGCACACCAAAAGTAGCTCAACAATTAATTCAGCCTGCAGTTTGACACTGGCTGGAAAATTATAGAGTAGTAACCAGAAGCATATCCAGTTATCCACCTATCTTCTTTACTCCGTGTCGTAGTAAGACCAACCGTTTATTTTGACGACATCATTTTTTTATGGCCGCTAAAAGATTTCTTTCTGGATGTTGCCGCGTTTTATGAAGATTGTGACGGTTAAGACGACACTTCATGTTGTTGCTTATTCGAATGCTGACGATTTCAAGATTAAGTTGTAAGTGAAGGGTTGAAAGAGTATAAGGCCCGTATAGAACGTCACTCAAGCGTTATTTAAAAGTAGTTCTAACCAATCAAATGTCTTGAATCTACTAATGTTTGAGTATTGTTATGTAATACGGGCCTTTTTTTAAATTGGTAAAATCATCAAATGAGTCCTCGGCCCGGGCTGGGCAGGAGGGACTGTCAGACTTGTACTGACTAAAATCCAAGGTGTCCTTCATTGGCCCTTTATGTTCCGGGGTCACGGTGATGGAAATAAGTCCCGCAACTCATTGTGCTGACACTCTTTGAGGCGCGCGTGGAACACGACGCTCCGTCAACCCGGGCATGGTCCATGGTCGGACAGCGAGTTGCCCTTCACTCGCTGTCCGCATACCCGCGCCTACGGTGGCCAGAGGTCGTCTGCCGACGTCCGACGCCGTGGGCGTGTACCACTGCGGTTGGGCGGAGGGAGGACGCTGTCCTCTCCCTCTCGCGGCCCGCCTCCTCCTTCACGAGTCATACGGGCTTTAGTGTTTAGGGACTAGTTTTCTTGTTAATATTATTTTTAGTCGTTTCTACAGGGATGGAAGGATGGATATTTGTCACTCATTCACGCTAAAGTGGCTGAATGGATATGTATAATATACCAATAAACTAACAGTTGCTATTCGTTTCTTAAAATATCAGTTCCTTTATTAGGTAAGCATCTTCTAATAGGATTACATGCTGCTAGTCACAAACGCCATTCGCCACCTACGCATCACGTCATCATACGCGATTGGTCACTTACGCTGGTTGTCATAGATGCTTATGACATAAGCATCTATGACAACCAGCTATATTTAAAGCAATTCGTCATAAAAGTTGTTCGTCATATTCACAATTCGTCATAAACGTTGTTTGTCATATTCGTAATTCGTCACTAATGCAATAAGCATGTTTGCTAAACAATGGAAGAAATAAAAACCAAAAACCTTTCAAATAAACAACCTCTTTAAATAAATAAACCTCTTTAAATATAAACATCAGCCATCATTCGGACAGGGCACAGACTGTTCGTGCCCAAACTCAATTTCCCGTGACTCGGCCGTGCCCCACCGGATTTATAAGTTTGTTTTTTACGCGTTAACTCCTAAACTGATTTGGAAGTTTGTACCGTTTCCCCCCTGTACCTTATATTGGTTTTGTCTTGAAGTTTTTTTCTGTCTGACCTTAACTTCGTTTTGGGAATAGGTCGGACAAAGGTGTGTCGGAATTAAGGTATTGTGTTGTTTCTGAAATAAGTTGTTTGTGGATTAGACTTAATTTTGGTTGGATATTTGTTGTGGGTTGATTAGTTTGAGTATATTATTAGCTAAGACGCACGTCTGAGTATATTTCATACTGATATTATAAAGCTAAAGAGTATGTTTGGTTGATCGTGCTAATCTTAGTTACTACTGGTTACATGCTATAGTCTTTATTACATCTCATTGTAAGGATCAATAGGGGTGAGCTGGTGAGATACTATGTGATAAAACGACGTACTACAATATAGAGTGCATCAAATAAAATCATCAAGTGTGGTCATATTCAGTGAGTCTTTGAATATAAGACATAACATCAAGCTTTTAATCCCTGAAGGGTCAGGTAGAGGTGTACCTAATACTACATCCCGCCAGCTGTGTAAAATTCACCTTCATAGGAATGTAATAAAATCAAAGTTCGTGACTGCTACTGAGAAATTATTAATGAGTATATTATGATAGCCTAGTAATTGATAAGGCGTCTGAAGTATTTATCAAGAAGGACTGATTTATCAGTACTGTTCGTAGGTGAAATCTTCATCATCATCATCATCATCATCAGCCGGAAGACGTCCTCTGCTGAACATAGGCCTCCCCCTTAGACCGCCAAGCCGAGCGACAATTCGCCACTTGTATCCATCGGTTGCCCGCGACTCTCACGATGTCGTCGGTCCACCTAGTGGGAGGCCTACCTACGCTGCGGCTTCCGGTCCGTGGTCGCCACTCGAGAACTTTTCTTCCCCATCGGTTGTCAGTTCTACGAGCGATGTGGCCTGCCCATTGCCACTTCAACTTGAAAATTTTACGAGCTATGCAGGTGACTATGGTTCTTCGGCGAATACCCGTGTTCCGGATTTTATCCCTCAAAGAAACTCCGAGCATAGCTCTTTCCATTGCTCGTTGACAAAATGATGGCTGATGTTGAAATCTTACGTCTAAAATAATTTATATTAAACAGTTTACCAATGCGAACAAGCTTATTCGATACAATCGTTTGAATGTTCTCAAAGCTAAAACATAAGTTAAACAAAAACAAGTTATCTTCAATACAGGTAGTGAAAAACAAGTCGAGGAAATGGGCAGTATATCCTGAGAACGGCTGGCCCAGTGAGCTATGACCGTGGATAATAGACGAACTGGCTTTATTTGTGGAGCGTGGCCAATTTTTAAAGTCACCAGTAAGCACGTTGTAAGTTTGTGTCGTGTAAGTGAACTGTATAGCAGTTTGTGAATGGATTTTATGGGCTGCGACTACTTTATAAGAACTTTAAGTTAAGTCTTAAGTTACGGTTGTTTTCTACTTCATTTCGTTTACGGACTTTATATTAGGTAGGAGTACGAACTAAAAATGAGTGACAACAGAATTGAAGAGATGTCTGTACCCCTAGCATGAGTTTTCACTCTTTCTTTACAGCGTCATTCCAGTATTTTTACAGCTTTTCTTGTATGAAAAAATGGAACAGCGCTTCTGGTGTGCGCAGAAGGAACTAATTTTTTCCTTAAAAATGTTCTATTTCAAATTGTCAAAGTTCCAGTTTACTTTACGTCTCAAATACTGAAAACTCGTGCTAAGGGTACTGATTTGGAGGTATTCCACTTAGGATACCTGGCACTTACGTAAAATTTTAACAGGAACCTTGTGTGGGATAGATAAGGTACCAGTAGCTCAGGTGCCATCGGCAGCGGGTGCCCTATGTGGAATACCTCCTTTGTTGTCAAAATTCATTATTTCAAAAATAACAGGAAGTTGGGTTCATCTAAAAGTTTCGTGCTTGTTTAGTTCGTATGAACCCGTATCTGTGTTGACGGATTTTGAAAGTATGGAAAACCCTGACAGTCCTTTCCAGTCCACCTTAAGTACTTCATTTGAAAATTTCCCACAAAAAAATCTAAAGATCAGTGTAGGTTCTGCAGAACACAATGTTTTTAAGCGGATGTTGGGATTCACCAAATCGGTGACGCTGAGCAATTTCGATCAACAGACTGTTTAACGAGCGAAGAAGACTTCGCTCTTCGTATGTATGTATGTTTGTTGTCACCAGGCTGTATCTGAACGTGTTATTACTAAGAAGTAATAATTCGTTCCACGTTTTGTACTGTGAAAACAGGATCCTAACCATTACACTCAACACATACATATAAACGTTTCAATTTCGTCCATGTTTTCCAAACATTACTCCAAGTAGCCCCTTGGGTACGGCCCACATTCCAACACCGATCAACGCTATGCAGTTTGCAGTTCCGACACATAAACAAGTGTTAGTAAATTTATTCATGACCCAATCTCGCTTCAATCCGGACATCCGGGCGTTTCGAGTCCGGTGCTGCGATTCCCACCAATCATGGTGTAGTTATGTTGGCAGAACGGCAGTTATTGTTTTGTGTTTTCTATTTCATTTGATCGAAAACTAGTAAGTTTGTATTTGAAAAGGGAAATTGTGTTCGATATACCAACGCAAAAAAAAAGAGAAAGTAAAAAAAATACATAAAATTGTAGTGTGTCTGTATGTGATTGCTCACATTCATGCAAAAACTCCTGAAAGGATTTAGATGAAATTTGGGGCACAGATAGTTTATAACCTGAATTAATACAATTTTAAAAGACTTATGAGCTTGTGACTAAACAGTAACGACTATCAAATATCTACGAATGACAGCAGGGACTAACGGGTTTACGTGCTTTTCCGAGACACGGAGGAAACTCGCTATGACTGATGGTCATCTATCCACAACCCCACCCTCGGTTAGTGTGGTTTAACCTGGAAGACCGGACTGTGCGGCAGTTACTATTTAGCCACGGCCTCCTCGAAAACGTACTCCTGTAAACGCACCCACGATATATCCGAATGACCTGTCGGACAATTACACACCCTTAATGACACATGACCTCCAAGTTTATACGAGTAACATCAATAAGTAGAACATAATTTGCAATAATTCACCATAGTGTTCCATTATTACTATCCACACAAGAAGGAAGCCATCATTAAAAAGACTAACTACTAAACTTTATCCTGCGCCAAACTTGAGCGCAATTTAAGTGCGGGAAGACTTCGTATCGCCAGAGATGGTAAACATTTTGTTGCAATTTTTTTATTATTATAGGAAAACGAGTAGGCGCACATAAAAAATGATTAATAATAAGTGCAGGTCGTTTCCATGCCGAAGGATCTGTAAGAAACGCCATGGTGAGGTGATTTTTTAAAGCAACTATTTATTAGGCACAGTAACGCAACACATGCCGCTTTACCATAATCTGGGGGCACGGCAGTGCCCCCCGCCAAGACGAGTCAAGCGAAGCGCAAGGGCACTAACTACCTTTTCTCGAAGTATTTCGTCGTTTTTTTGAACCCTTATAGAGTTGGTTTCCGATGTACCAGATAGTTCATATTCACAGGATATGATGCCAATAATAGACTTATTAAGCATACAAAGTCTCAATGGAATAGCTTTAATAGTTTAGATTTTAGAGACATCTAAAATACACGGATTTCGTCACTGATTCACTGATATATTGACACACTGACACACTGATACACTGATAATCATCAAAATGTTTGGCTAGTTCCTGCAGTGCTAGAGTGCTGAAATTAGGTATGTAGTCTAAGTTTAGTATACAACCAACAAAAAAATTCACAAACTTATAACTTTCGCCCCCCATCGCCTAAAACGGGTGTTTGAAGTTTGTATGAGACCTTAAGATGTTAGGATACTTCGTGCAGTGCTAGAGACCTGAAATTCGGTATTTAGTCGAAGTTTATTATACAATCAACAAAAAAAATCTTTAACCTACAATTTTCACCCCCCATCCCCTAAAATTGGGGGCGGAAATTTGTATGAGACCTTAAACATTATTCGGGTGGAATCTTTGAACTCAAAAATCAAAAATAAACACTCAAAAATCAAAATAAAAAACTTAAACTAACTGCTAGCAACTTACAAAAAGAACTGAAATCCCACCAAAAACATTTCATGTAAACTGTTGCCAAAACGAGCACAAGGTTTGTCCTACGAAAAAGATATCAGATCCCATGTAGAACCAAATTTCTGAATCTACACGGCCTAACTCTAGCAACCCCAACTTCACAAATTCTACAAATCAGTAAAATGTATGGCTTGGCTGTTTCGTTACTAAAATACTTCAGAAATTAAATATTAGCATCACCTCCACAACGGTAGCGAAACGGTGAAGCCGTACATTTTACTATTTGTTTTATTAGTTTTTCTGTTTTTTAAGTATCAAGATTTGCGGGGTCGTGGGACTAAACAGGTACTGTGACCCCGGAACCTAAATGTTTAAGTATTGATGGTTACCGTGGATTTTAGTCAGTACAAGTCTGTCAGTCCCTCCCACCCTGCCCTGCCCTCAGCGGGTGATGATGATTTTAACACTTAAAAAAGTATCAAAATTCCAGTACACAAAAATATCGCGGTATTAATGGTTGCATTCCACCCAAACGGTTCGACCGATTTTAATGTTTTTTTTTTAAATTTTATTTATTAGTTCTGAGCATAAATTATATTAATGTTTGGCTACCAGGGCATGGGTTATCTAGTCTTTTTAAATTCATTTAATTTGGTACCAACTTTACCAATTTCTTTTCCTTTTAATATCAAAGTAATCTGCGGGTAGCCAATGTGGCTACCAATACATTTATGTATTTTGGTTTAGCGCTGTAAAGTCGAATTCTGCTTACCATAATACATTTTAATGCTGTGTTGACTGTGAACATATTTTCCTGAAGTGTTTCACAGCGAATTTTTGGATAAATTTTAATTTAAAGTAAAATAAAAGCTTTTGTAGTGTCGAGGTAAAAAATATTGTGCTGATTGTCTTGGCAAAATCATCATCAACAATAATATAAAAATCCGAACTAATTTTTTTTACAGTTAGGTACTATCAAATAAGATCGTCTAAACTTATACCCGGATTTGAAACGCAAAAAAAAACACTCTATGTAATAAATTAGTTGTCTTAAAAACTTTTGCATAGTCAGCACGTACTTTGTGTTATACATGTTCTATTTACAACACACTTAGGTACAATAATATTGAATGAGTGAATGCATTCTTTGCATTTTAAACTTTACTAGCCCGTCCCGGCTCGACTTACTCGGCGGATTATCCGGAAACAAAATCTTTTCCTGACAATAAGGATTACTAGAAAAGAAATACTATTCAAGGCTACAGTTTTTCGGAAAATATGCACGTTCAGTGTACGCTACTTTATTTTATACTACGAAGAGATATCCTTTGCAACAAATTCAACTGAGATTCACACAGCATCTAACACACAATCCTTCACAAAACTTCGACAACAAAAAGAGACAGTATCCTATCTCGATAGTAAAAACAAAATTCTGTTGTGAGTCTCTCGTTGAATGCAAATCGAGTATCCAGCGTTAGAACCCGGCTTTATATATAAACTTATTGCATATTTTTGCATATACGCTACAATGTATTAAATTATATTCAAGTCCTTTGAAGAAAATGGGTCAGGGAAGCAAATTTGAGCTTAAACGTGGCTTGGGGAGATCGCAGTGTGACAGAGATGTATGTTTGGTTTGAGTTATGGTGAGGCAAAGAGGTTTGTAGTGATGGTTGAATTTGTGGTCTGCGTTGAGAAGCATCTACATAATGTGACCCTAAATGGTTTGGGAATAATTTATAGAAGATTAGTTCACTACTACTACTAACTTAAACCTTTAGCCACCCAATGCTTAGTGCATTGGGCAGATAAAGATTTCAGTTAGATAATGTAGATAGCGCATACATTTTTCCAAAGCAACTATAATGAGAAGTGAGACTATTGCGATTCATAATTATGTTTTTGGTCTTTGAATGGATCTCTGTAATCAACCAAGCGGACCCAGAATTATTGGAAATAAAAACTTATTTCAAAAATACATTCATAACTTTCTTAAGAGCATCTGATCAACAAACAATAGTAGATTACGCACCAAGGGAGTAAAGCATTGCTTTACGTCACGGGCGTATTGAATCCCGAAACGACACTAAGGATTCTGGGGTGAACCTCCGTAGCCCAGCGAGGAGGTCCAAGTGATTAAATTAAATTAGTTAAGAATCCTTAGTGTAGCGAGGGATCCAAGTCAGCCCAAGACAAGGCAGCTTTACTCCCGAACTCTGCTTTTTACACCTACTGCGAGGAAATAAATTCGATTTTTGAAATTTGATGTGGTACGACAACCTTCAAACGTGAAGTTGGCACCACTGTAAGCGATCAGCTGTTGCTGCCAGCGACCGCCATTACTGATACGACTCCTTGGTGAAAGTTTTCATACGGTTTTCTTTGAGGTTCCAAATTCAAATCACATTATTCGCACGGGAGTAATGAAATTCAGTACATATATTATTGCCCAGCTCGAGCGAGGGGGAATAATGTCATGCTTTACAGTAGGTTTGCCTGACATATAATATGACATTTACGAGCAAGTAGTGTGAAAAGATAATTATGTGTGATCAAACAGAGCACGCATATCTTTGTTACAAGATACAAAGTTTAGTTTGAATCTCTTACATATTTCTGCTAGACTCGTGTACCGAAATAAGGACAACCCACCAGTCGAGTTTAAGAACACGCCACCAAATCAAAGGAACAGAACATTATTTACAAGGTCCGAAAAAGTATGTCACTCAGAACAAATTACTTTCAAAATGCCACTTAAGACCAACCATATAACATGCTCCGAAAATTTAATAACCAGGACTTGAAACCTCATTTTACATCTTAAAAGTAAGTGTACAAACCGTCGACAGTGTATTTCAATTTCAAACGCAATCATGAACAATATAAAAGAGCGTTGGATCACAAACGGCACTTAATTACTTTCAACAAGGTCCCTGTTATAAGTGCGTAATTGTGTTTAATATTGTACCAGTCTTTGGACATTGAATAGGTAGAAGCAGAAGGCAAGGCAATCTTCATGAAGACAAAGCAGTAATTTAGGGGAACAGCGTATAAGACGGGGACGCGAGGTATAATAGGGACATTATACTTAAGGTAAACTTAACACAACCATTGCCATTGCAAAACCTACCGTCTAAAGGCGCCCATTAAACGCATAGGTTTTGCCATGGCAAAACCATGGCAGAAATTTTGACTGACGGAAAACCTATCGTCTAATGCAATGATTGACGTTTGCATGACGAAAATTACAGGTGGTAAAACAGCCATCATTCATGATTGACCGTCTAATGCGCGCCTAACGTAGCGCAAGCGCCTACAGGACGTCTTCTGCAAGCGGCCATTAACAAATGGCTTCCTGTTGGCGCTTGCGCTACGTTAGTAGTGAGTTAGATCCGACCTTCTGCATCACACTATTTTACTCTTTGCTTTTGAAAGAGCTCTGAGATGTTTTCAACAAAATGTCGTATCTATAGTGCTCATTCTGAGAATAATGTCTGGCTTTAAAATAATATTTTAGTACTTTTCCAGTTATTATGAAAAAGTTCAAGGTTCAAGGACTTCATACTGATTTTTTTCTTGATATTTTGTAACGTTATGTATATAATCTTGATTCTTGCTTTTTGGTTTTTACTGAAATTGCAGTGGCCCGGCCATTGTCTTCAAACGGACGTACAGTCGATGGAGCAGACATAATGTGCTTTATTTGGCAAACGCCATGCAGCCGTGTGACGCCCAAGATGCAAGATGGACCGATGATTGGAAGAATGTCGTGCAGCGGAGGGATGCGGAAGCATAGTAGTATTAGCGTAGCGTAGTAGTAGCGTAACGTAATAGTATTAGCGTAGCGTAGTAGTAGCGTAGCGTAGTAGTAGTATAGCGTAGTAGTAGCATAGCGTAGTAAGGTAGCGTAGTAGTAGCGTAGCGTAGTAGCGTTCAGTAGCAGACAGCTGGCAATAGCTGTAACGGTTTCTGCCGTCAACAAATACCGCAAGTCTGTATTACCTACATCTTACGCCCGAAATTAATATTCAATCTCATATTATATCAAAACCTTTTTCTTTGTTTTTGACAGCTGTTTCTGATATTTTGACATCAGTACCGTCAGCACGAGTTTTCAGTATTTGAGACGTAAAGTAAACTGGAACTTTGACGACTTCAAATTGACAATTTTCAAGGGAAAAATTAGTTCCTTCTTCGCACACCAGAGGCGCTGTTCCATATTTTCATACAAGAAACGCTGTAAATACTGGAAAAACTCTGTAAAGTAAAATGGTGAAAACTCGGGCTAGGGGTACTGAAAGTTGGTCTTTGATGTGTCTGTAACCAATCAGTGGCCAAAAGATCTAACCAAAGATAGCAACCCAAATATGTTTTATTGTTAATTACCATGTCAGTTTAAAAACATACAAATTAAAGGAACACAATAAGAGTAGCCCTGCTGCAAGATGGGTCGATGATTTAAGGAAGGTGGCTCGCAGTGGATGGATGTGGGCTGCCTAGGACCGGGAGGGTGGGCGCTCTTTGGGGGAGGCTTACGTTCAGCAGTGGACGGCAACAGGCTGATAATTTAATAAGAGTAGCAGGTAGGCTGTCTGTAATATCTCCCTACCCCCTTTTTTCACATGAATCATCCAATGAGCCCTTCCACTCTGAGTGGGGAGAAAGGGTCTATTAGACTCGTATTGACTAAAATCCACAGTTTCCTTTAATAGGCCTTTACGTTCCAGGGTCAAGGAAGACAATCTTCAATATGGAATGTTTAGACAATTTTCTTAAGTAGGTGTAAAACGCGTAAGTTATTACACCTACGTTAATATGTTACTACGTTCGTCGTGGTTTTAAAATAATTTAAGAACTGTGTCAACACTCGTACAATCCTTAGAAGCAAGGCCTCCGTCTATAACTCTAAAAAGGACTTATTCCAGTTTAGTACGTACTAACTCTAAGCGGAGCGATTACTAAGAGTGGCCCGTCTTTTATATTGTCTCCTTACTTTTAGGACAAGGCTTAAAAGATAGACAGTAAACGGTAACTTTTTAATTATGAGAACAGTCATTAATTTTTCAAGTGATTCCTTCTGTCTGAAAAGCGGACTGTCAGAATCAACCGAGATGTTTTTGTTGCGTTTCAGGGCTGCGGTAACCAAGTAATTCCCGCCGTGTAATGAGTATGATCATGCAGGCTCTATGATTCGAAGGGATTTTATTTAACCACCGACACTAGGCGTACAACTTGTGGATGCAAGTGGCGAATTGTCATTCACTAGGGTGGTCTAAGGGGAGGCCTATGTTCAGCAGTAGACGTCTTCCGGCTGGTAATGATAACGACCATAGACGAACTACGAAAAGCGATCGTCATTAAGTAGAACTTGCAAACAAAATACATTTAAAAAGATAAAGTATTTCTTTTTTAAAATTTTTTAATCTTTACAAAACCAGACATGGTCCTTTGAAGTTCTTTTTATAACACTTTAAACTCAATGAAATGAAATGAAATGAAATGATGATGAAATGATGTTTATTTATGCAAGTAGGTTATATCAACACTTTTACACGTCTTTTCATAAAACTAGAAGAGGCCGGTGTTTCGTACCTGACTACTCTGAGAAGAAACAGCCGAAACAAACTCAGAGGTCACTGTCTCTTTTAAAGTCCAGACATTATAAATGCAGAAAAGGTTAAACGAGGATCATGCAGGCCGGGTCTAAAATGGTCTTTTGATGAAAGAACCACACAAATTTGAGTGGACCTGTCCAGTCAGTGCAAGCATTTGTCAGTTACCGTGGAGCTCGACTCATAACTCAAGGAGCTCAACGACACGACGAACAATACCAAAGAAAGGACTTGTGTAGGCCGCGTAAGTTACTCAAACTGTCAGACATCGCAATAATTATAAAAAAATAAATAGAAACACAGCAAGTTGACCCACACGGATCCAAGTACTCACACAAAAAATAAAAATTGTATATAAAATAAAAAAAATCATACATGTCAGGTTGTATATAAAAAGTGTAAAAAAAAATGCATGTCAGATTGTATATAAAAAAATCGAAAATGTCAGATAGTATAAAAAAAGGAAATGTCAGCTTGTATATAAAAAAAAAAAACATGCGTCAATACATACATACAGATACTTGTGAGGATCATGTAGGTTCTCGTCTGAGAGTCTTTTTAAGAAAGGACTACAAAGAAAAGTTTTAAGTTCAGTCAGTGTAAGCATGGCTGTGTCAGAGAATAGAAGCTCAACTCAGTACGTAAGGAGCTTTACGACCTCTGAAACCACATATACCTCACATTATCAAAGAATAAAAAAAATAAAAAACATCACAGGGTGTTTGATGCTTGAGGGTGCATCGGAGCAGCTAACTCCCAGGCCATCTTGTCATCAAGGTATTCATTGATTTTATAGTAACTCTTTTTACATAATTGTTGTTTAATAACTGATTTAAATTTGTTTAGGCTTAGTTCTTTAACGTGGTTTGGGAGTTTATTGTAGAAACGTACACTTTGGCATTTAAATGAATTACTTATTTTATGGAGCCTACTCGCGGGCACTTTTAGCATATCCTTGTTTCTTGTATTAATGCTATGAATGTCGCTATATTTTGTGTAAAGATTAATATTCTTTTTAACAAAAATCAAATTTTCATATACATATTGAGAGGCAACTGTCATTATATTTATTTCCTTAAATTTATCCCTCAGTGAATGCCGGCTAGCGAGGTTGTAAATTGCTCGAATGGCTCTCTTCTGCAACACAAATATAGCCTGAATGTCGGCCGCATTTCCCCACAGCAAAATGCCATACGACATAACACTGTGAAAATAACTGAAATATACTAAACGGGCTGTTTCTACGTCTGTTAAATGACGGATTTTGTATACCGCGTATGCTGCAGAGCTTAGCCGTTTCGACAATTTAGTAATATGAGGGCCCCATTGCAGCTTCGAGTCCAGAGTAATACCCAAAAACACAGTGGTGTCCACAAGATCCAATTCAGCACCATTTACTAGTACACTGGTTTTCACCTGTTTAACATTAGGTGTCAAAAATCTTACACATTTAGTCTTTTGCTCGTTTAAAAGTAAATTATTAGCACTAAACCAATGCACTATTTTAGAAAGAGCAGTATTTATCTCATCAGTAACAGGCTGTTGTCGTTTAAGTTTAAATAAAAGTGATGTGTCATCTGCAAATAACACTATATCATGATCTTTCTTTATAAGGCAAGGAAGATCATTGATATATATAAGAAATAAAAAGGGGCCAAGAATTGAGCCCTGCGGAACTCCCATAGTGACAGTAGAACCCGGAGATCGTTTAACATTAACGTCCACTCTTTGGATCCTATTATCCAAATAAGAAATAAGAAGATCCAATGCTGTATTTCTAACACCATAGTGATGTAATTTCCTGATTAATGTGTCATGAGAAACGCAATCGAATGCTTTAGACAAGTCGCAAAAAATACCCAAGGCATCCTGCGAATTTTCCCACGCTTCAAAAATATGTGTAAGAAGCTCAACACCAGCATCAGTTGTCGAGCGACCCCTCGTGAAACCGAACTGTTTGCTATTAAGTAATTTATATTTACTAAAATGTTTTTGCAGTTGAACTAGCATCAATTTTTCAAATATTTTACTAATGAGTAAGGCAACACCTAGTTATACAAAAATATCGTGGCATAGTTGTTTTGAAAAAAATATTATGTAGATATGTTAGTTTGTAAGGTCTATGGGCCAAAGTACCCTGAATATCAATAAATAGTAATTTTCATCATCATCATCATCTCAGCCATAGGACGTCCACTGCTGAACATAGGCCTCCCCTTTTGATCGCTACAAGTACCGGTTGGAAGCGACCATAGTAATAATAGTAATTTTGCTAGTTCTAAATTGTAAAATTGTATTCTTAACGCATCTAACTAGTTATTCCAATTCCATGCAAATTACTAACAAGCTTTTTCAATACACATTAAAGTGGGACATAGAAAAGCTATTAAGCAGCACAAAAAGACTTTCTAAGTCAAGAAATAAATTGCATTACAAAATCTGAGCCCACATAGCTTCTAATAATACGCCCTGTATTTTAAACCCAGGTTCCAACAAAGGACATCTGCCCGATTTGCATACTTAACCAGATTAACACCACTATTTCTCGCCATTATAATAATAATGGTTTGAATAATGGTCGTGCATTTTATTTCTGTTGTAAGTGATCTCGTGCATGAGAACAACTCGTTGCGGTGGAAGATTAGTTGGTCAGGAAGGTTGATAGCATGGAGCACGGCATCGTGGACCTAGCCTTTTTTTGAGTATAATCAACTAGGCGAAGACCGTCTTGCGGGTAGGATCGTATAGTAAGTAATACAACAAAGTCTGAATAACCACAGCAATGAAATGAAAAAATGGTTAATTTATGTGAAAGCTCCAACCGACCCGCGAAATTCAAATCTTACTTTTTTTCAATTTGCAGGCCAGTGCTAGGTTGTTTGTTGATTAAATAAAACATTATTCGCGGCTGTAAGACGTATGTAGTTACAGAATTATAATCAGCAAAATCATCAATACAACGCTCTAAGTACATAAAGCTGCATCAATAACATTTTCTGTTTTTTTTTTATTCCTACACCTTTATGAACTTGAAAGGTTTCGCGGGCTGGTTGGAGCATTCCCCTTAAACTGTTAAAACTATTTTTTTTTGTAGTTCGGGTCGTCTTACTGTGGTTATTCAGAATTTGTTGTATTGCTTATTGTACGGTCCTACCCGCCGGACGGTCTTCGCCGAGTTGCCTTATACTTTTTTTTAGGTGGTAAAATCACCAAATGAGTCCTTCTACCCTAGATGAAGTGAAAAGAGCTGTCAGACTCGTACTAACTAAAATCATGATCTATGCCCGAGTCGACGGCGCGTCGTGTTCCACGTGCGCTTCAAAGAGGTGTCAGGAATCCGATGGAGCCTCCCTTAGAGGGCCAAAGCCTGCCAGGGTCGCGAGACTGTCTCAACAGGTAACCGTGACCCTTTTTTTTTATCGTGGTAAAATCATCATATGTGGCCTCCCACCCCGGGCAGGGCGGGAGGGACTGTCAGACTTGTACTGACTAAAATCCACGGTGTCCTTCAATAGCCCTTTATGTTCCGGGGTCACGGTGATGGTATAAGACCCGCGACCAGGTAACCGTGACCCTGCAACGTAAAAAGAAAGAATCACAGTTACCTGTTGAAACAGTTCCATGACCGCGTGTTCATTACTATTGTAATGTTGTAAAGTTAATGGAGTAACAGACTATCTAAGTGTTGTTTGTTAACTAAATTAGAATTTAATATAATATTAATTTAATATAATCTGGACCCTCTACTCCTTATCGTGTTGATAGCAATCTAAATTGAGTTGTCTAAGAACTTTGTATCGAGATTCGAGCCTTTACTAGCGTCAACCAGGTCCTATAATGAACAAACAATAGTACAGGCAAAAAAGGATTGTAAATACCCCATTATTTGGGGAACTTCTTAAAAATTTACCCTTTCTTAGGTGGTATTATCATTAAATCAGTTCTCTCACTAAGAGCCCCTAGACAAGCGGAAAGCGATAAATGAAAAAACATCAAAACGATTTTATTTGGTCGATTTTATCGATTGTCTCTTGACTAGGGAAACTGTCAGTCTCGTGCAGAAATATAAAAAAAATCACCCTGTTCCTTCGCTTTCTCTTTGCGTTCCAAAACCACAGAGCTCTATTACTAGATAGTTATAGAGCCACAGGGGCCTTAGTCAAACAGCATACGACAGTAAACGACAATCGTTATCGTTCATCAGTCACCAATACATTTTCAACTTTATACCCCAGCGCGTAAAGTTGAAAATCTATTATAAACTGCTAATCGATAACGAACGAAACAAACGAAAACGATCTGTGAACTTCAATAGATTTTCAACTTTACGCGATGGGGTATAAAGTTGAATATGTATTGGTGACTGATGAACGATAACGATTGTCGTTTACTGCCGAATGCTGTTTGACTAAGGCCCCTGATTTCAAGATTTCAAGTTGTAAAACAGTTCTGCAACTTGAAAGTCTCGCAAACCAACCCAATAACCCCGACTCTGCCGAAGCAAATGCTCAACACAAATAACCCTTAGCAAAAAATAAATCACAAACGCACGTCAAATACATTTGAGTTTCACCTTATCACAGGAAAGGCAACGACACAAACAATTTGAGCACATAATCATTTTAGTCAACAGCCCAACATCGCCCCCTTAAAAAGCAACGGGCCCACAATCGACGTTCACGCGCGGCCGCACTCTTTACGTCGAGTCTTAACGAGTACCCGCGAGAATTATTCCTTTCGTTCTATCTTTTGGTTTATTAGGGTGGTTGCAGATTGGTGGTAAGACGCTGCGTTTTGACTCGCGATTGATTTTTGAAAAAAAAAAGATATCGAAAGCGATGACGGCGTTTTGTTTTTTGTATATAAGTTGCTCATACGTTTTAATATAACGGTCTCACGGTAAAATCTTGATAAACAAAGTAAATATTCAAAATATCAAATATTCAGCAATGAGAGAGACTTTACCTCAAAGTCAATTCTGTTTAAAAAAATTGTCTTTCATTTGCGCTTTTTCCCGGCTGCTCAACTGTAACTGCTCAACTGCGAAAAGTTGAGCAGTTGGGTTCCCCAATGCTCAACTAATCATTTGTGTCTATGTCCTCGGTTCACTTAAAACTATAGAGGTTCAAGTTATGTAATTCAAATGATAATACATTATTTATTGTGATGATTTATGTGTCACTTTAATTTGACAAAAAGAAAAGGAATCCTGTCAGTCTGAATCACATATTATTATATCGTTACCATGGAAAATAGTTAGAAATAACAAGGCAAAAATGTCAAAGAAAACCCACTTCAGGCTACAATAGCCATATAATAGACCATAAAGGACTACATAAAAACGCGACTGAATTACAGATTTCGGGCAATCTAGTTAGGTATCGATTTACCATAACCGTTGTAGGAGCATGGCAATTTGGAAGCAAGATCGTTATGGTGTAGATAGCAACCTTTGTATTAGTTAGTAGTAACTATGTCTGATCAGAATTACTCGGAATTACTCGGGAATTGTTGGGAAATACTCAGGAAATGGTACGTAGAGTATCTTGTTCGAGTCTTCAGAACAAGCTCGATCAGAGGTTGAATTTTAATGTAGAAATTAGGTAAAGGAGCAATTCATTGCTTTTTGAAGGGAGTTTATAAACAACAAAGAATTCCGTCTGAGTTTTATTAGATTGCAATGCTACTATGGTGTAATCGAACAAACCGTGCGTTCAAGCATTTTGCCCTTTGCCGTACCTATTATTGGAATCAAATATAGCAGCTCACAATTTAGTAGTAATTTGTACCCGTGGTGATAGGCAATTGGGATTCTCTGAGTTGTATTGCCTTTTTGTGCTCAAGGTTTTGGTTTGTTCTGTCCCCTGCTTTATATGGAGGGAAGTGGATCTTTATATTTTTCCTACTCCTCCACTATTCTTTTCTGATTAATTTCGTTGCAGGATCCAAGACAGGTAAATTCATTCTCCGGGACACGTCGAGCTTCATTGTCTCGACGCTTTTCTGGTGGGTGCCACTGTTGATCCTGGCTTTCAAGAGTTGCAGTGGTTTGGAAAAAGTGTGGTTGGTTACATCAAATATTTTTAAAAGAGTTACCATGACGTGTTGGTTTTTATCAGATCAGGCCATGTTTCAAAATACGCTCTTGTTGAAGTTTTCAAACCTTCTTATTTTAGGTTTTTGTTCTATTATTTTGTCGGGCTCTTCACATAAAAAGAAACATCAGACTTCGAATTTCAAATACTTTACTTTTCACATTGTTTTTTAATTATGTCAATAAAACGCACATAAAAGTCAGTGTGGAGTAACTCTTACAACATCGCGAGTCTTATCAACATTTTCCTCTTTGAATGAATGAATGGTTGGATTTCATGAATAATTACATTTAGACATTTGTTAAAGTCACTGATGACTCCCTGTTAATTTACTAAGCTGCGTTTTGTTCATATTTAAACTGATTTGGCTCGTTTATTGGGTGGCAACTGAAATAGCTGAAACAGTATTTAGGTTAGGGCAGCACTTAATTGGGAGCGAGACTGCCTTAATAAATTAGGTACCGCAGCTTTGGAACGCAAAGGGCAAAAATAGTGACTGCGCCAACTGTGCCGTCAGAGGTCCACCTCTGTTGGACCCTTTGGGGATTACCATGTTGTTTTATATGACGGTAGTTAGCGCGGAGGCCGGGTGATCAACTGCTGCGCTATGTGCCGCGAGTTCGATCCGGGTTTGGAACAAAAATATTCGTAAGATCTGCAAGTTCGTTCCGGATCTGAGTGTTAGTGTATGTGAGTTTGTATGCTTGGAAACGTACTTGAGAAATTCATGGTGTGGAGCAGAGTTACAAAAATGGATGTCTATTTGATAGTCAATATCAAAAAATCTAACATTGTAGTTCGATCTCAAAGTTTTTTACTCGTAATTTCAATTGAACAACCTCTTATTTTAATATTGATTATACAAATTACTTCGCCTTTGTAAATAAAAAAAAACGACTAATCTATACATATAATGAAATAGTAGGAAAGTCAAAACTGTACATTGAATATTTTTTTAAAAGAATACTTGGGATGTGATCTATAATCGATACCGAAGCCAAAAATACAGTTTTTAGAATTTTTGTCTGTTTGTCTGTTTGTCTGTTTATCTGTTTGTCTGTTTGTCTGTATGTATGTCCGGGATAAACTCAAAAAGTACTGGACGGATTTGAATGATTCTTTTTTTGTTGTATAGGTATTAAGTCTGGTCAAAACATAGGCTATAAATTATTCTGGAAACTTGAACACCTGGCGCAGAACCGCAACAGACCAGCTAAACTATAAGAGATACAAAAATGGTGCGATAGCAGAAAGTGTTCCACGTGATGAGCATTTTCTGCTGAGAGAATAAAATTGAAGATCTGGAACACCTGATGTGGAACTCCAAGAGCCCAGCTACACTATAACATGTACAGGAATGACGTCTAAGCAAAGTTGTTCAGCCTGATGAGCACTCTCTGTTGACGTATAAAAATTGAGGATCTGGTACACCTAATGTGGAACTCCAAGAGCCCAGCTACACTATAACCTGTACAGGAATGACGTCTAAGCAAAGTTGTTCAGCCTGATGAGCACTCTCTGTTGACGTATAAAAATTTAAGATCTGGAACACCTAATGTGGAACTCCAAGAGCCCAGCTACACTATAACATATAGGAATGACGTCTTTTTTTTGCGTGGTAAAATCATCAAATGAGGCCTCCCACCCCCACTGTCAGACTTGTACTGACTAAAATCCACGATGTATTTCAATAGCCCTTTATGTTCCGAGGTCACGGTGATGAAAATAAGTCCCGCGACCCCGTCAGGCTTTGGCCCTCTGTGAGGGGGCCCGTCATTTTGCTGACGCTCTTTAGGCGCGCGTGGAACACGACGCGCCGTCGACCCGGGCTTGGTCCATGGTCGGACAGCGAGTTGTCCTTTACTCACTGTCCGCATGCCCGCGCCTACGGTGGCTGGAGGTCGTCTGCCGACGTCCGACGCCGTGGCGTTTACCCACTGCGGTTGGGGCGGAGGGAGGACGCTGTCCTCTCCCTCTCGCGGCCCGCCCCCTCCTTCACGAGCATAGCTGCTTCGCAGCAGGAGGTAACCGCTTCCCACTCCGTCTCGCCCCGCAGCATGTCCTCGACCAATGCCGGGCGCGAGAGGTCTCCGCCTATCGCCGCCGTGAGGACACGTCGGTGCTCTGCCTAAGCTGGGCAGTCTTGCACCGTGTGCTCTACTGTGTCCTCCGGGCGATCTTTGCAGTGGTGACACCCAGGCGTTTCCTCCTTTCTCATCAGACACAGGTACCTCCCGAAACTTCTGTGTCCGGCGAGGACCTGCGTCATGCGGTAGGTAAGGACGCCGTGACGTCTCTCCAGCCACTCCTCAAAGAGGGGTCTTACCGCCGCTAATGCGGCGTGCCCGAGGAATGACATCTTAGCAAAAGTTTTTCAGCTTGATGAGCACTATTTGCTTATGTATAAAAATTTAAGATACGGAACACCTGATATGGAAATCAAAGCTATCACTGAGTAAGCAATAGTGAGTATTTTATAATTATACAAATTATAAAATAACATAAGCTGGGATTTCTTCCACGCAGTAAAGGCGGTAACAGTTTGGGACCGATTTTCGATGACAATGAATGTTATTGTACTCTACTGGCCAAAAGCCATTTTTTTTTTGTGGGCTCTTGGAGTTGGGTAATAGACTTTTCAAATCTTAGATTTTGACGATCCCGTTGTCGCTGGCATAAGCAACAGGATACGCGTACGAAGTCGCGGGCAGAAGCTAGTTTACAAATAAATTATCTCAGATTGATTACAAAAAAATAATACCAATTTTGTATACAAAGACCGAAATTAAGTGAAACAAATCTTTGTTAAACAATTTGTATAATGAGTCGTAACTTTATTAAAAAAAAGTCTTACTAATTAGATTATTTTGTACAATAGGTACCAATGTTAGCTCAGACTTTTGGTTGAAAAGTAGAAAATAGAAACTATTTTAGCTTTGTATTTGTTTGTTTTTATAGGGACTGTGAAAGTGAATACAAACCATTAACAGGTACTGATACTTGAATTGTTTTTAAATTATTTCATTTTATGGTATTGTGAGTTGTACCATGAGTCGATACTAACTAACAGAAACGGTATTATACCGGTTTAAAACCTCCCAAATAGGTACTCATATTTAAAACATAATTATCTTTTTTCGCCCTCGTATGCGAGTATTTTGTACCTTTTTTTTTGCAAAAAAAATTCTGGTTAATTTAAATAAAATATACGATATGTAACGTTCTTCTAACAATTATCGTCAATCACAAGCTCCTTAATTAAATAGATTAATTTAATTACTCGGATCTGAGATTACGGCTCTCTTTCGTCATTCGTCCTTCGTCTTTCGTCCTCCGTTCTTCGTCATTCGGCCTTCAGATATTGTCGTGTTGTTTCCTGAATTTTTCGCAATATTAATTACGAATGGAGTGTTGTGATGGATTAGGTAATGCCAGTAAGATTGATTATTTGTTTTTTTTGTATGAAGCTTGCAATGTTTTGATGATAAAATCAGACTTTACTAAAGAAAATTGTGGATTTTGAGTCCACTTAATTTCGTTAGAAGTGTTCATCTAATGAAATGAAAGATTACAGGGCTTTCATTTCCATCTATTTTGTTTATCAAGTTGCACAATGTAAAAAATGATTAAATAAAATTATATTTCACTCACTCTGAACATAATTATAACGCAATGATTTGAACCTAGAAATGTAACTGAAGCAAACGAGTTACCATAATAAACAAAATATTAATATGGTCTTTCTCCATAGAAAAAGCCTCCATAGGCTTGAATATTATCTGACTTTTAAATGTAATTTTACTTGACTAAATCCACGGTGATCCTTCAATAGCCCTTTACGTTCCAGGGTAATTAATCTACGGTTACCTGATTATACAAACCTGCGAACCTGGCAGGCTTAGTCGTTCTAAAGGCCCCGTTAGATTGCTCACAGGTTTTTGAGGCGCGCAACATGGCGTCCATGATCGAACTCGCTGTCCGCATGCCCGCGATTGATAAAGATAATGGATCCCACCAAAAATATTTCATGTAAACTGTTGCCAAAACGAGCACATAAGGTTTGTCCTACGAAAAAGATATAAGATCTCATGTAGAACCAAGCATTGCATTTCTACTCACGAGGAATGTAACGAAACTAATTTCCCATTCAAAATTATCCAAAGAACACTTTAACAAAACACTTTCACAAACCAACGTTTCCAAACGTTTTATTACTTCTTCAAACATCGCACAAAATTAGGAACACGTTGTCAGTAAAATTGTATAGCGTCTGAATTGCCAGTAAACATGGCAGGTTCGTACGGGTATCTGGCAGGTACGTACAGGTATCTGGCGGGTTGCCAGTCTATTGGGCGCCTAACATTATTACCGGGGAACGCCAAATTGGTTTCAAAACACTGTTCGCGTTTGAAGACAAACAATTTGTATACTTGTAAATTTTTTGTTGTTCATTTCATGACATATTGGAGTGTAATTTTGAAACCTGCGTGCGAAATGGTTAATTATAGTTTTAAACTGGAGTTTTAAGTACTTTTTTGAGCGAGAATGACTCAGACTTACTCTGACTAAATTCCACGGTGTCCTTTACGTTCCGGGGTCACGGTAGCTCGTAAGTCCCACGATCACGGAAGGCTTTGGTCCTCTAAGGACGGGCCCGTCATATGCCATACCAATTGGAGTGTAATTTTAAAACCTGTTAATATGAACGTTCGAAATGTTTAATTACCACTTTTAAACTGTAGTTTCAAGTGCCTTTGAAGTACTTAAAGTAGAAATGCATAAAATTTGATCTCTGTAGCTCTTATCACTGGTGTTTAGGATACTTTCTTTTCTGGTATGAGGGATTCGTATCTATCTTTTGATCGCGTTCACTAAGATGTGTGTTTTTTTTGTCCATGTATTTTTTTGACATTATTTTCAATTTGATACCTCCACGCGATCTTGAGAAAAAGGCTCTTGACAGACTGTAAAAGTTTCGTTTTTCGATGTATGAATCCCTAAAAACACTAAAATTACTTGTATAAATTAAAAACAATTCCACAAGCATTTCTATGTTAAACACACACAGTGGAAACAGTCATCTATGACATTCCAAATTGTAAATCGACGGTTAACCACCAAGAACTCCTAACTCAATATGACAAAACTTTTCAGTAGGCACAAAAAACCTTGTAGTTTTGACATTAGGACAAATATGACTAAAGCAAAAATATAGTTGGCTTTAAATATAATTATTTACTGTTTTATGATAAATTTGTTGTTTTACTTTATTTCAATAAGCGGGTAGGTAAGATAGCAGATATTTTAGTTTTTTTAAATGGATGAATGTATTAGATAGGAGATTTTGGCATTTCATGTGAGAGAAATTCCAAGCATTGCTCTCTTCATTGTACGCTGAACAACCTTAAATTTGTTGACCAAGCCTATGGTAAGTGCCCACGTTTCGGCTCCGTAAGCCATTACAGTCAGGACACACTGGTTATAAACCCTGGTTTAGATATGACGTAGCTTCCCGAATGACCAAGCGTATCCTTCTAGTTGCTTCCTTCTTGAAGTTGTGCCGACCCATGTTCTGTAGTTTGGCCTAGATATGACAACTTTGGTGTCCTCGATTCATCTCGGAAAAATACCACCTGGTTGATATCACAAAGAAGTTGTTATTCTTGCACAACCTCGAGGGCAGCACCGTTTACGATTACAGGTCTCGGGGTGACATGACCATTGAGCATGAGTTTGGTTTTGTCTAAATTCATTTCGAGACCCACACGCCGTGAAGAATCGCTTCGGCTTCTCAGCATTACTTCCAGCTCCTGCAAAGACTCTGCCATGATGACAATGTCATCCGCAAATCGGAGGTGCGGGTTGTACTGACCGTTGATATTTACACCCCGTCCTTTCCAATCAAACGTCCTGAAAACATTCTCCAATGCATTTGTATACAGTTTCGGAGAGATGACGTCTCCCTGTCTTACCCCTCGATGCACTAGACGCAGTTCGATTGGTTTTGTGCTCTGTTCTTATACTTGCACGGTCATTTTTGCGGCCTTATACAGACACCTAATCAACTCAACGCAGCGGTAATCGATGAGGCATCTCCAGCACAGCCCAGGTCTCAACAGTATCGAAAGATTTCTCGTAGTCCACATACGCTAGTCACAGAGGCTGATTCCTCTGTGGTCTTTTGGATTGTTTGCCTGACACGATGGGGTCCACGGTGCTGTAGCCTTTTCGAAATCCGGCCTGTAAGTCATCGAACTTTTGGGTTAGACGTTTCGAGATAACTTTCAAAAACAACTTGTAGCCATGGCTCAGGAGTCAAACGGGGTGGTTATTCTTAAGAAGCTTGTTAACGCCCTTTTTGAAAAATAATACAACCACGCTCCTGTGCCATGCGTCTGGTGATGTGCCAGTGTGGATGACGGAATTGAAGAGCTTTATAAGCTCTATCAAGACAGGTGTTCCCCCTGCCTGGAGCAGCTCTGTGGTTATCCCGTCATCCCAGGAGCTTTGTTGTTCTAATTTGAATTAGAAGTATTGATATTCATGGTTTGGTACAGAATTTGCACAAAATCTGGCTGAGTGGTGTATGATGGTGTCATTGAATCTTCATCTTGTCTAGGTGATGATGGCTTTTGTTATTGTTTTGGGGTCTGCATCTTGTTTTTCAGACTCCAAATGAAGTTTGACCAAGTTTCATGATTAAATAGAACTCATCCTGGACTAGAAACAACACATTTCTTCGAACAAATCTAAAATAATTACTTAATCATTTGAGTATAAAAACTCTTAAATACTGCTACCTACACTGCAATATCCTGAACGGATACGAAAAAATGTTACTACTAATACCTTCTATCTACGTATTTCGTGTTTATGGCTGATTTATAAGTAAGAACCAACTATTACCACGGTAGTAACGTTTAAATTATACTAATATGTAAGTCTAAAAACGAAATATTAACTAATTATAACAAAAAATACAATAAAACCTACTTTTAAGGCCCAGATCGCGCGAACATGCGACGAATTCATACAAATTGTAAGGCACACGGTGAAGATAGCAGAAATTGCCACCAAACTTCGCGCTCATAAAGTTAGTAGATAATTCCATGATTGTAAAAATACCCGAAATATTAAGAATTATAAATAGAAGATTTTTCTATTATGTGAGATAGGATATTTATGAAGAGAATCCGCGAAAAAATTTTTTTTCCAAAAATGTCAGTTAGGAGGTCTTGGTGGTTAACCGTCGAAATGTATTTTCTACTAACTATTCGGTCGATTTCCATCCCATTTAGCTGCACATTCCATTCAGCATCAGTAAAGACACGATCTTAAACCATTATATGCTCAGAACACACTGCTGCCCATCTTGAACCATCAGTAAGTCGTCTTAAACAAGCATGGCGATATTTGTTTTAGCTCAATCCTAGGTCGCAGGGACAATATACGCCGGCGACCACGCTTGAATACTAGGTTGACTAGGTTAGGTCATGTTTCTATAGTGTACTAGGCTAGGTAGATAGGGTCGTATGTCTATAGTAGGTTCTACACAATACCTGCACCGAGCCATGCTATGTCTAGTATGCATGCGAGAACAGGGTGTTTCAGAATTTGGGGCATTCCTTTCAAGCATTGATTTATTGATCGAGTTTGTTCTATAGGTATTATCATCTGTCTAGGCTTTTCCCAACTATAATATGGGGTAGGGTTCCAGTCGAACCAGATGCAGCTGAATATCAGTATTTTAAATGGAGCGACGGCCTACCGAGTTGCGTTTCTGTAGACATGATAATGATCCGGCACAAGCAAGTACAACCTTTACTTGCTTCTGACGTGACGAGTTTTGATGCGTTATAATTTTGTAAATATGCATTGATGTAACAAAAGAAAAAATATGTGTCCATTAATTTTCAAAACTCTAACTGTCGGACTAATTAGATTTGTAATTTGTGGATACTGTCAACATGTCTTTTAAAATATGACGGGGCCCCCTCTCAGATGGCCAAAGCCTGCCGGGGTCGCGGGATTTATTTCTATTACCGTGACCCCGGAACATAAAGGGCTACTGAAGGACACCGTGGATTTTAGTCAGTACAAGTCTGACAGTACCTCCCGCCCTGCCCGGGGTTGGAGGTCTCATTTGATGATTTTACCACGATAAAAAAAAAAAAATGTCTTTTAAAATATATTTTAAGGAAAAATATTGGAAGTAATAAACCATTTCCCATGTAAAAAAAAACTGAGAACAAAAATGTAAAGGTCACATTTCTTATAAAGTGCCACAAGGCTTTAGGTCCAAAGTACCTACCTTCATAATGTATTTACAAAAACCTTTAGATTCCCAAAAAACATTTTGTTCTTAGAAAATAAAAGGGTTTACTTCCAACAAACACATCTTACGCCGGCCATCACTTAGGTCATGTAAAAACAGAGAACCCTTCCTTTTAGTAAGTGTAGTCGAGTAAAAAGATTTCGTACGGTATTTATATTTACCTATATGAGTGTGACGAACTTAGATTCTTGGAAGGATGTTAGAATATTTTAGATACGAGTATAATAACGTACTGGTTGTATGTTGAGCTGTAAAACGTGCGAAATATCAGTTTTTTCTTTTAGTTTTGCTCAACAAACATTTTTTTTTTTTTTTTTTTACGTGGTAAAATCATCAAATGAGACCGGGCACCCCGGGCAGGGCGAGAGGTACTGTTAGACTTGTACTGACTAAAATCCACGGTGTCCTTCAATAGCCCTTTATGTTCCGGGGTGATGGTATAAGACCCGCGACCCCGGCAGGCTTTAGCCCTCTGAGAGGGGGCCTCGTCATTATGCTGACGCTCTTTGAGGTGCGCGTGGAACACGACGCGCCGTCGACCCGGGCATGGTCCATGGTCGGGCGGCGAGTTGCCCTTTACTCGCCACCCGCATGCGCAACAAACATTTACTGCGAAACATAGTAAAAATTATTTTGAACGAAGGGATACCACAGACGGATTTTAATAGCTGCACGCGTCAATTATCAGGGTAAAGATGAATTCACACTCATCAGTCACCGGCCCGGCTTAAAAAACAAAATGATTCTAGACTCCTTATAGATATGATATTTGTTCCCGCACTTCAGTCACTGGCCAGTCACCGGCACGAGATCTAACAGTCACGTGACCGGTGAGGTCAGGTATATTTTTATACAAGTTTCATTCGGTGACGTGACGTGACTGTGTGTGTGAATGCTCCTTAAAGCTACACTTTGAGAGGTCAGTCCATGGATGGGTAACAGTTTATGTTTGACAGTTGGTTTTACTTGTAATCAGTCTTAGACAGTCATTATTTTATGACGTCATAGGAAACGGATAGCGAGTAATAGAAAATTCAAAATCCGATCAAGACAAAGAACAAAGGCGCATTGTCTTCTATGCTCACCTCAAGGTCAGGAGGGGCTGACAGCCCCAAACAAAGCCGGAAAACTGACGGGGTTGTTGTAAGTTCGCCACAAAAATAATTCCGCGCGAAAAAAAGTTTGTATAAATTAGCCAAAGATTTTTGTTTTTTTTTTTCTTGACTATTGTAAATTCACCCATTTCTTTTTTCCGCATGGATAGCAGAACAATTATAATTATTAAAATCCATTACAAAACTACCGAAAACAAGGACATAATGTTGAATCTGAACAGACAGTACTAGGAGAACAGAATCAAAACTTTCTTTTGTGGAGAACATACCAACTGACGGTACTCTCCAACGTCAACTGCCGACTTTGGTATCCATTGACGCGTGCCTATGTATGAACTTCTATGAATTTGTATTGCGATAGACGCCTGAATGCCAAAGTCGAACCATAACACAGGATAAATTCCTAGAGTGGGGCAACAATTAAATAAAAGTTTGGAGGTACAATGGTACATTGCTTTACCATCTACTTTCAAAATTATTGAAGGAAAACATCTGAATAAGCTCTAGGGTACATACTTTTCCTACTCCTCCACTATTCTTTTCTGATTAATTTCGTTGCAGGATCCAAGAAACGTAAATTCATTCTCCGGGCCACGTCGAGCTTCATTGTCTCGGCGCTTTCCTGGCGGTTGCCACTTTTGACTCTGGCTTTCAGGAGTTACAGTGGTTTGGGAATAGTGTGGTGGGTTTGTCCCAAAAAAAAAAGCTCTAGGGTAGTCAAATCAAATAAATATAAATCTGCAATATTTATCAAACGATGCTCTTATTTTTATCGAACTAGGAGGTACTCTATCATGAAAATTGTTGTGTCAATGTTAGCTTAGGATGAGTGCCTAAATAAATAACTGGTGGTATGAGGTCGGGAAACAAATGCTATGGATAAAAATATATAAGTTCATAGATCATCAAAAATAAGGCCACTGTAGTAATATTAGTTTCAATCTATCGTATTAATATTTATGCTAATATTATAAAGCAGAAGAGGTGGTTTGTTTGGGTGCGCATAAAACAGGACGTAAGACGGTTGACAAAATATTTTTGTGTTGGATAGTCCATTTATCGAGGAAGGCTGTAAAGTATGAAACATCACGCTACAACCGGAAAAAAGCGGAGCAGCAATGAAAAATCGGGAAAAAGTGTTCCGTTTTGGGAGTGTCCGTTGCGTGTGCTGTGTAAACGATTAGAGTTTTGCAAAAATAATGTATAACGGAATTGTCGACTACCAAACTTAAAAAAAATTAAGTAGGTATGTCTCAGTCTGCCTAACTCGCAAAACAAGTCCGATGTATTTTTTCAGATAAATGCCTTTTTATTTTTTTCTGAAGTAATTATTTTTGCTGCTTAAAAAGGTAAATGAAAGTACTTTAAAACCTACTGTTTTGAAGGTGTCGGATTAACCAAGAGTGTGAAAATGTTACGTATTTATAAATCGTGCCCGCGTGAAAAGGTCAAAAAGCATAAAAAGTTCTCTCAAATCATTTTTTAAAGTGTTTTCTTGTTGCTTTTAAAAACATCCATCTATACGTCAAACTTTTACTGACTAAAATGCACGATGTCCTTCAATATTACGTTCTGGGGTCATGGTAACTCGTTAGTCCCACAAACCTGGTAAGGGGTGCTAGACAACTGCGCTTCTCCCAGTTGTAATATCCCTTCGTGCCTATTGACCTTGCTTTTTTCTGTCTTCTGCTTGCACGGAGGCAAGTGGAAACATAAATTCATTCTCCGGGACACGTCGAGCTTCATTGTCTCGGCGCTTTTCTGGTGGTTGCCACTGTTGATTCTGGCTCTCAGGAGTTACAGTGGTTTGGGAATAGTGTGGTGGGTTTGTCCTCAATAAAAAAAAAATCCGGTAAAATGGACCCTTGGTCTCAATAAAAGGCCAAAAGTCATAAATACTAATAATGTAGTCGGAATCGTCTCCGTAACGATTTAATTCAATCTTTGCCTCTCACTTTCACCTGTGTCGTGAGTGCGTTTACCAACAAAGAAACTCATAAACACAAACGCCCATGCCCGGAACAACTACTTGTAGGTCATACAAATGTTTGTTCCGTGTGGGGATCGAACCTGCGACATTTAATCACTCAGTCACATTTTATTCGTAGTCTTCATAGCCCCAATGTAAGGGTGTCGCCAATGCCTCGGGGAGTTCCTTATATTTGATGTACATAAAACATTTTTACTTTATGTTATGGCCTGAGGCTGTACATAGCAGTCTTCGTTCAAGTGTACCCAAGGTCAGTTCATATTGGCTTTAAGAAAAAAATGCTCTTCATTACATCCTAAATTCCATTCATAATGAAAATCTAAAAGGGCTTTTTTTTTTAAATATTTAACCCTACAATGCATGATTTTTTTAAATCGCGTCAAAAAAATATATGTGGTTCTATATAGTGTCTAGACATAATAAATGATAATATAAATCATTAGAATTCATTGATTTTTTAGATATTTAGTTTTTAAATTCTGTTCCATATGTGGTACAATATGCATTAACACTGGTATTTGGCGCTTAATTAAAAACAATGAACATAAGTATATATTTAGTTTTACATTAAAAATAGCTCTACTTATGAACGAAATTTATTAAAACAATTGTTGTCTTTGCTCAAACACAAATCAAATCGACACTTTTCGAAAAAATATTTATGTTTTTCCCTTATACTGTGGATACCTACACAGTAATAGGAAAAGGAGGTATGACGAGCTCGTGCCTAAATAATTACAGCCGCACAGGTCGATCTTCCGGGAGAATCCGCGCTTGTCGAGGTTGGTCTGTGGATGGGTGACCATCTGTTATAGCGAGTTTCCTCCGTGGCTCGGGAAGTAAAGCCGTTTCTAGATCTTTGACAGTCGTTACTGTTAGTCAGAAGCTCCAAAATCTGACAACCAGTCTTACCATGGGGTATGGTATTGCCCAGTTACTGGGTTGTGGAGGTCCGACAGGCAGTCGCTCCATGTAAAATACTGATATCCAGCTGAATCTGGTTTGACTGGAAGCCAACTCCAATATAGTTGGGAAAAGGTTAGGCAGATGACTGTGGATAGCTTCAGCGTTGTCTCTTCTCGTTCCAGAGAAGTGCTCATGAGCAAACATATATGAAAAACTTTTTTAATTCGTATGTGGTGATATATAACGGTTTGGTTGGGTCTTTTTGGATACTGAATTTATGAATTCTTCAACTATGTGGTCATCATCAAAAAAATATTGCAATGGGGTATCCGAATTTGTAATTGGTGGCTCTAAATTTGTATTTGCTGAAAATTGGGGATGGTCAGCCTGTAAAGATTTCTTTTTACAAATTAAATTTATTTCCTTCTTTTATTAGTAGTTACATTATTCGAAATTCGATTTCTTCTAACTGCCATAGCGAAAGAACTTCTACTTTGGCGTGAAGACGAATTTTTGAATTTGGCCCTGAAATGCTGGCTTGAGCATTTGTTGACTCTTCATTCACATTTTCAGCGAGAGTAGCACCACAATTAGTATAAGAAAATGGCTGATACCTGATAAGCTCAATATAATTTTCAAAGTGACTATCTTCATTCATTTGATGCAAGTTTTACCTCATTTTTGCCAACTCATCATCACTTTCCGCACTCGAAAAGTAACGACCATATTAACTCCCAGTTGGTATATCTAAATACTGCTCAATCAACTCGTTAGACAATACCTTATTCGCCATAAACAGTAATAAAATCCAACCGAAACAATATGTGAGAAGTTAACTACTGCATGGTGTACCATATCTGGAACATTTAAATAAGTTGATATTCTAGAACATAAAACTGTAATATTTCAAATAAATAGCTAACCTTCATTCAATATACACTATTTCCAATATAAACGTATTTTTTTCGCTTCCAATTATTCAAAAAAACTATTTTTTTATGAATTTTCTATTTACGTAAACCACGAGTTCGCGTCGATCTTTCAATTCCTGTACGAATCATAATATCAATCGATACCTAACACCATCTGGTGACACTTGCCATTCATAAACCGTTGCTAAGTATGTAAAGATTATGCCGACGGTCGATAGATTACGCTAAATGTCTTTAAAGGAACAGTAGACTTAATTATTTCGTTTGTGCCAGATATGGTACAGAATGCAATGTAGGGTTAAGAAATGGTCAACAAAAAACTTCAATTAAATTAGATTGTTCCCGCAAATAGTTCTACTCGTGTGGTTAAAGTTTAAACTCATGTTTTTTTTCAGTATTCCTATTTATTTAAACTGTTATTTGAGGTGGGGTTTTATCCTAAACTTTATTCATAAGAGGTTTTTGGCTTCAGTCCCAACATATTTCACGACTTTGTTTCCTTAGTTAGCCCTAGAAAGATAATCATATTGTGTACTACGGAAAAGATACTCATGCGTAATATTGACGCATGTGGTTTAATTGGCTGTAGGTTGAGGTTTATTAATTTATTTCAATAAAATCATATGGTATGTATATTTGCACATATATTAGATTATTTAAGACTGCAGATATTTTAATAAGATAAAAAATAAATAAAAAGAACATACAAGTCAAAATCATAGAAGACACATTAAAGATAATCATGCGTAATTTTGACGCATGTGGTCGTTATATTTGTGTGTCCATCTTTAAAATTTTTTTTAACGTGGTTAAATCATCAAATGAGTCTTCCCACCCCGGGGAAGGGCAGGGCAGGAGAGACTGACAGACTTGTACTTACTATAATCCATGTTGTACTTCAATAGCCGTTTTCGTTCCTGGGTCACAGTAGCTCGTTAATCCCGCGCCGCGTCGCGTAGGCTTTGGCCCTTTAAGGGGCCCCAAGTCGTCCTCATCTTTTACACCCAGCGAATGTAACAAAGGGGTTTGCAACTTTTTGGCCTCAATTTTTTTTTCTTTCGCCAGTAATGAAATTTTGGTCATTAGTAAACCGCAGCCTAAGAAGTTCGTAAAAAATAATAAAAAAATTCTAAACCGTAACCAACCAGAAATATGACGGTTTTTATTTTGTTCAACTCTGGAGTTATTTTTAGTAGGAATCCATAGATTTATTGATGTGCTAAGTTTTGCCCGCACTCCAACCAAATTTATATTTAGCCTATAACCGTCTTTAGAGTCCCATCTATCTCTGTACCAAAATTCATCAACATTTGTTAAGCCGTTTTGACGTAAAAACGAAACATACCTTAATACTTATTTCTTGTTTGTAATACAAGTAGGTTTACGAAGAATAATGAGTGTTTTGTTTATAACACTGATTAGAAAATCTTTTTAACCGACTTCAAAAACGAGGTTCACAATTCGTCGAACTTTTTTTTTATGTATGTTCCCTTGTCAATGACGCCTGGACCAATTTGGGTAATTCTTCTTTTGTTTGAAAGTGGATCTTAACAGATGGCCCCATGGTTACTAGATCATGACGGAGTCTTAGAGAAATCGAGGAATCTCTTCAATAAATGGCAGCAAGTCATCTGCGATTGCTGGTATCGCATATCTTTGCATTTTTTAAGCAAACACACAACAGAATATTACGACTGTACCCACTAAAAAGGATAAAACAAAATCGTCTTGCTTAGACGTTGCACGTTAAAAAATAATCAAAAAGTGAGTTCTCCCTCCCTGGGTGGAGAGAAGGGTCTGTCAGACTCGTACGGACAAAAATCCACCGTGACTTCCATTTCCGATCGAAGTGGTAAGTCGCGTCACGTCGCGTCGACTCACCCATTACCCGCCGTCAGCATGCCCGTGCCTATGGCGACCGGCAATCGCTTCACATCGTTCAACACCCCAGGCGTCTCCCGCTGCGGCTGTGTGGCTGTCCTCTGCCTCACGCATTTCGCCTCTTCCTTCACTAGCAAAACTGCTTCGCAGAAGGAGGTGGCTGCTTTCCATTTCATCTCACCCCGCAGCCTTAACCAATGCCAGGAGCGAGAAATCGCCTCCACTTACCACCTCCGTAAGGAACTTAGGACTATAGCGTAGCTCTGTGCAAGTGGGACAGATCTCCAACGCGACACGGTCAGAGTCCTAAATAACAGTGGGAGAAGTTGATATCGGCTTCGGGTTGATGAAGTATCTGGGACTCGTCCCCAACAAACGGTAGAAATGTGTCAGCGGCCGCTTTCAAGCGGCTCTACGAGTGCCTCGCGGCGGCTCAACGTCGAAGACGACGTCGACTCCGAGAAGAGCTCGGCGCGATCACAAGGCGGTATTGAGGGAGCGACTGTCGCAACTGAGGTTCGGGCACGCAATCGTGGCGGTAAGGGCCTCTTTTAGAAGTAGCTGGAGAGGCGCCACGGCGTCCTCACCTTCCACTTGACGCAGGTCCTTACAGGACACAGAAGTTTCGGGAGCTTACTGTATCTCTGTGTCCGGTAGGGAAGGAAGAAATGTCTGCGTGTCACTACTGCAAGGATCGCTCGGAGGACACGGTGGTGCATACGGTCCAGGACTGCCCCGCTTGGACGGAGCACCACCGTATCCTCAAGGAAGCGATAGGTGGCGACATCTCGAGCCCGGCATTTTTGCGAGGCGAGACTAAATGGAAAGCGGTCGCCTTCTTCTTCGAATTAGTCATGTTAGCGAAGGAGGGGGTGGGTGCCGGAGTGGGAGGACAGCCTCAATCTCACCCACAACCTAGACGGACGCCACCGTAGGACGGCGGACGGCGAATAATGGATGACTCGTCCGATCATGGACCATGCCCGGGTCGACGGCGAGTCGTATTCCATGGTTAAACAGTTAAACAGTTGTAGGCAACCTGACGGGGCCGCCCTCAGAGTTAAGTTCGCGGAACCGTCTTATATCAGGTAACCGTGGGCCCGAAATGTAAAGAGCTGTTGAAGGAAACCGTGGATTTTAGTCAGTTTACATCTGACAGTCTCTATCATCCTACTCGGGTGGGAGGATTCACTGGATGGTTTTATAACATAAACCTGTCGGGACCACAGAACGAACTGCCCTGCACTAGATGGATTTTAGTCAGTAATAGTCTGACAGTCCGGAAAGGATTGTCAGTCTTCAGCCATAGAGGAAGAACTCATTTCATTATTTTACAACTTCAAAACGAAAAACCCGGTACTCAGGTAAGTCCCACGACCCCGGCAGGCTTTGGTCCTCTAGAGGGGGCTTCCATCATCATGATGACGCTCTTTGAAGCATGTGTGGAATACAACGCGCCGTCGACCCTGGCATGGTCGGACAGCGAGTTGCCCTAAACTCGCCGCCCGCATGACCGCTCCTACTGTGGTAGGAGATCGTCTTCCGACGCCCTACGCCATGTGCGTCCATCACTGAGGCTAGGTTGGAGGGAGGACGCTATCCTCTCCCTCACGCGGCCCCCCTCCTCCTTCGCGAGCATGACTGCTTCGCAGAAGGATTCGACCGTTTCCCACTCCGTCTCGCCCCGCAGCATGGCCGCGACTAATGCCGGGCGCGAGAGGTCTCCGCCTATCGTCGCCATGAGGACACGGCGGTGCGGCCCAAGAACTTTGCAGTCTTGCATAACAAATAACTATTTCAGATTATACGTAAATAATGTTTAGATTGATTTGCTGTAATTTTTATAGAGAGTTCTCTAGATTTCACCAACATCCTGTCATCATATTCTGACCTGATTACCATAGTATCATCTGTGATGTAAATGTTTTTAAACAAAATAAGAATTTTTCAAATCAGTCCAGGCGTCATCGAAAAATCGAGGAACGTAAATATCAAAAGGCTGCGACGAATTGGGACCTCCTCCTTTTCTGAAGTCGGTTAAAAAGATCTTCTTATCAGTGTTATAAACAAACCACTCATTATTCCTCGTAAACCTACTTGTATTACAAATACGAAATAAGTATTAAGGTATGTTCCATTTTTACGTCAAAACGGCTGAACAGATGTTGATGAATTTTGGTACAGAGATAGATGGGTCTCTAGAAACGGTTATAGGCTTTACATAAAGGCGGTTAGGGTGGGCAAAGCCTCGGGCAAAAGCTAGCACATCAATAAATCTATGGATTCCTACAAAAAATAGCTATAGATTAGAACAAAATACAAACCGCCATATCTCTGGTTTGTTACGGTTTAGAAACTTATTTTTTGTTTTCTACGTACTTCTTAGGTAGTAGTCTAATTATGCCCTAAGTTTCATTTATTTATTTATTTATTTATTTATTAAGGAAAAACAAACAGTAACATATTACAGAGATACAATATAAGGCTTACAGATAAACTATGATAAATATGCTACCCACTACGTTTTCCACAGATTACTTAAATAGACTAGAGAGACGTACCTTAATAACTATATTCTGATTCATAAACAGTTAAGTCTGACACATACCAAGATAAAAAATAAATTTAAAAGAAAAAAAGAAAACCGACATCTTAAGTATTTTGCACAGTACAGTATACAAGTAATTGCATCAACCAGGTATAACGATAAATTTATATGCTTAATCATATATACATATTATTACATATAGAATGCGATATATTAAAACATGATATAAAACAAAAACATGTGATATAGAATTTTTTGTCATGCAAGCCATAAATTCATCACTGGCGAAAGAAAAAAAAATTGATGCCAACGTCCGTACTAAAAGTTGCAAACCCCTTTATGTAATTAATTTTCATACACACTCCATTTAGATTGATTAACTTGTCTAAAAATTAAATTAAATTAAATAAAAACCCGTCCTAGTCGAATAAACCATCCCGTGACGTTCCTGGTACAAAAGACCCCAGGATACTCGCAGCGTTACCACGCTGTATGGCAATAGCCAGTCTTTGCACCAGGAACGAACCAGAGCGATGGTTCAAACCAAAATTGATTAACTAGCTCACAACCTCCAAACACCCTTGTTTTGTTCTCACAGTCTGCTAAACCCTTAAACACCCCAATATAAAAATACAACCCTAAAAATAATTCTCAACCTTCAAAACAAACAAGATGGCGTGGCAAGTGTTCATTACTTACATTACTTAATAAGTTCATTTTTGCTTGACAACCTATTTTGTATGGAAAATATTTTGTTACAACCATCGTAATGGCATAAGTGGTTGTCGACACTTTAAGAGTACTGTAATTTGTTCATGTCATGCTTTTTATGGGGGTAAATAGGGGTGAATGGGGGTGAACAGGGGTAAAGAGGGGTGTTAATGTTTTAATTGGGATCTTGGAGGAGGAAGACATATTTTGTCATGTTTATGCTATGGCGTTAGACAGGGGACTGGTTTGAGGAAAAGGTTTTTTGGGTCACGGTTGCTACAAACAAAATCGGTTGGCAAAGTCGGACGGTAAAATCAAATATATGCAGAATGAATATTCGGAATATTCCAATATGTGAGATTTCAAATTATGCACGTTTTAAGACGTGCCTACAGTTTGTACGTGGATGTTCCTCATAACCTTTATACAGGTTATTAAGATATCAAAATAACTAAGTTAAACTTGTAACTTCCTTGCTAGCTTATCTTTTGGAAGAGGCACATCTGCTGAAAACTTTTACTAACTTTGTAAGGGCCAGTACCAATTAATTATTCAAGTCGATTTTGTTATCACAGTAGTTTCAACTTAAATAATTTAATAAATACCATAATTATAATCTGAAAAAGCTCTCAAAGTTCGAAGCAATCTTCGAGGCAATCATAATCTTTCGAGTTTATTACATAACATTTCTATATCATCTACACTCTATATCGATTTTCATGGTTTTTTTTTACTCTGGGAACCTGATAAATTATGTAAGTAAAAAAAAAAAACTTTTATACAATAAGCAATTTTATTTTTAGTTTTCTACATAAAAAAACGATGAAAATACAACGCTTTTAAAATCGCAAAACGTCATTCGGTCGGTATAAGTTTACAGGCGTTATGACGTCATAATCCCCCACTCTCGAATTTCGAAGCGAACCTTTGTCAACATTCATTGATTTTAATAATAAATAAAAATAAATACGTGTTCATTATTTTTCAATAGTAACTGACGGGTTTAACAGATTTTAAATTTATTTATGCAGTGAACTACCCTATTCCGATTTCAATTCAGAATCAGGGTTTTATTAAATTTTATTTCAGACACAGTCATATAAAGCAGGAACGAACGTAAACATAGTCAAAATACATTCTCTTGCAGTTCATAATAACGGGAACGAGCACTGCGTCGCTAGTACACAAACTGAGACGATTTACGAAGTGCATGTGTTGTTGCTCATAATTCTGTGTGGCGACAACGTGGGAGACTACACTAAGCGGGTCTCAGTGTTTTGTGAGCTGCTGTGTGTGTTACTTGCCTTAATCTTTAACTTGTTTGTTGCTCAAGAACATTTGGAAATTGAAGACATCTTTTTGTATCGATAAAAAATTACAGGGATTTATTTAGTGGCACTAAGTCCCGTTGTATGTAATCATCATCATCTGCCTAGCCTTTTCCAAAATATGTTGGGGTCAGCTTCCAGTCGAACCAGATGCAGCTGTATACAGGATTTTACATGGAGCGACTGCGTAGCGGAACTTTACAACCCAGTAACCGGATCATCCATGGTAAGACTGGTTGTCAGATTTTTAGAGCTTCTGACTGATAGTAACGACTGTCTAAGATCTACAATTCACAGCCGGGACCAGCGGCTCCGTTGTCTCTAATCAAATCTTGCAAGTTATTTTTGATCCACTTCCCGGTTTCTGTTTGAGCTAAAATTTTGCTTGTAGATTGCGTGACAGTGCAATATTATGATGACATGAAGCTGATCTGATGATGGAGTTGGAAGTCGCTATAGGAACTCTGTAATGAAATTCCGCAAACCCAATGAGTTTAGACTCGTTTGATTCATGTTGGCGGTACACTTTCTCTACTGCTAGGTCTTTAGCTTGCCCGTTGTTAGAAGAAATGGGGCGTAATCCACCCCGAGAGCCCGATACACATACATAGGTTTGCATGTTTTTGCGTGTTTACATAGGTTGTCATTATTTTGAATTAAAATAAAAGTATTATTAAATCATCTTCCGTGTATTATGTAAATTCAGACTGTGTCTATTTCATGGAAATAAACAGGCTTTTTGTTACTGAGATGATTTATGCAGTTCATTTATTGTCGCTCATAATTCTGTGTGGCGACGTGGGAGACTGCACTAAGAATATCGCATTTTTTTTCTGAGCTCCGTGTGTGTTACTTAACTTACCAGAAATATCACAAATTTAAAATTAATGGTCGATATATGGAGGACTAGGGCCGTTAGAGCTCGTGGCGAGTTCTGAAGTGTTACGCCCATTTAAATAGGTGGATATAATATAAATTTCTGGGTTATCTGGGTGGAAATCACTTCTTAAGACGTACTGGTATTTAGCTGCATCTGGTTAAAGGGATCTGGAAGCTGACCCCTACATAGTTGAGAAAGGCTACACCATAATGATAACTTCTGTTTTTTCTATAAAATTTTGCAGTCGTGATTATAATATTTTGTAAAGATATTTTCTCTTCAGATTCCAAGACGTCCTTTACTCTGTTACAAATAAGGTAGATTGTTAAATAATACTTAAGCAATGTACTTTTAAATTTAGATAAAGAAGAAGACAATAAAATGTTGTACAAACTATTGTCTTCTTATCTTTTTCACAAATAAAACTAAAACATACTTTTATTCACAAATAGCCTTTGCGAAACATTAATGCGAGCTTACCAGTTATAAACTGCACTATGAAACAATAAAATAAAATACAAAAAACAGACGCAAACACGGGTAAACAAACTAGCTATCGCTGGATATAACGTATTTTTAAATTGAGGCCATGAGAACAGCGTTTTAGCGATTAGCTCAGGCGAGCGATATGAGCATTTATTATTCTAGAGTCAGTAGTTCTAAGGGAGGTGATACTCAGCGTGTTCATGGAGGTAAAAAAACTGGTAGTCAGAATTTAATAGTAATGTAGTAACTTGGGCATGCCAGCAACGAGTAATGGGCGACTCGCTCTGACCATAGACCATGCCCGGGTCGACGGCGCGTCGTGTTCCACGTGTCTGACAGTACCTACCTGTCGCCCTGCCCGGGGTGGGAGGTCTCATTTGATGATTTTACAACGTAAAAAAAAAAGTCAGTACGAGTCTGACAGTTCCTCCCACCCTGTCCTGGGTTCCCGGACTCGTTTCATGATTTTACCTCCATAAAAAAGAACTATACATTAAAATTCATTTCGTAATCACTGTATTGCCCACCTTTCGTCAGTTATATTAAGATCAATGTTATAGCTGGCGAGCCTCTTGAAATCAACAGGACACAAATTAAGACTCCGTGGCTAACCTGGAAATTGAGCCCAGGACCTTATTCTCATTGCTTAACAGTCGAGTTTGCGACTACTAGACCGACCGGCAGTAACAAACTGCCATCTTTGATAACTCTTAAATTAGAGCCATTACCGGAACCAGTTCCGGTAATGATAATAATAATTCCTGTTTCAAAGCAGTGCCAAACTTAGATACATGTTTCGTAACAAAGCGAAAATTAGTTTTAAGCTGTTCTCGTGAAACACTGCAAATATGAGCTGGATTGCATTAACCTGCTTGACAAATACGATTTCACGCATGACACATTTCCTGCAACTTGCAGCGATGTACTTATGGTACGGGCAAACTTGTATGGTTTGCAGTTACTGTGATGTTCGTTACATACATGATATTATATAATCTTTATTTATTTATATGTTTTTTATTTGTCTAAGAGCTTATGCACACCACGTTTATTAAGCGCGCCGTTGACGCGCGTTTCTAGCGATACAGACCCGATGCAAACCTGCGTTTGACACTTTGTATCGCGACAACGCACTGCTAGGTTTGATAAAAATGCGCTTCGACGGCGCGTTTCAAAAATGTGGTGTGCATAGACCCTAACCTGTGTCTTATAATTTTAATTAATATGTTGTGGCAAAATCAAACGTTTTTAGGGTTCCGTATACATAAGATGAAATGGGACCTTATTATTAAGACACTGCTCTCCGTCTGTCTTCGTCTATCAGGTTGTATCTCATGAACCACGATAGTAAGACAGTTGAAGATGACACAGGTGATATTTTTCTGTTGCCGCTATAACAACAACCAGAATAATGTAAATTGACTTTTTACAGATAATGGTACCTACCGTTCGTACGCGAGTCCGACTCGCTCTTGACCGTTTTTTTTTCTTTATGGTACCTACCCATATTTTAGAAAGTTTCACTATATTCTGAAACTACATCCATCAACACTACAGTCTTTGAGAAAGTCGTATACGCTAGTTTTCTACGCTCAAAACAAGCCCAAAAATAAAATGACAATAAATAAAAAATAAATTAAATTGGTTTTTGTGTCGGGGGTTTATTAAATTTTTAATTTATTTTTTATTTTACACTTTTTATAGGTACAAACTTATATCATTTTATGTTGCTAAGAGTACTCCCGACTAAGTCATTAATATTCCCTTTCAATACGCTTTCATTTGATACCCAATTCGAGTATATTTGCAGACCCTCGTTTACCTTTCCCCACTTTCACCCCCACAACTTCTAAACGGCTCAACCGATTTTCATCAAACATGTCTAAGATCACTTGCAGGTAAGTCACCTTTCATACAAAAAAAAAACTAAATTGAAATCGCTTCATCCGTTCGGGCTCTATGATGCCACAGACAGACAGACAGACAGACCGACAGACAGACACGTCAAACTTATAACACCCCTCTTTTTCCCTCATCATCATCATCATCATCCACAGCCCGTCTTCACCCACTGCTGGGTATAGGCCTCTCCTTCCCTCAGGGGTTAACAAAAATAATACCACCATAACACCGCTGTTCTCGCGGCCCCAATGGCGGAGTAAGCTGTAATATTTCGTTCCAACATCTGGCGTCGGTAAGGAAATTCCCAAGCTGAACACCAAAGTTTCAGAGGATTCTTTTTCATAGTTGCCTTGTTTTTAAAAGTTCAGTTGTCAGTTTCGTGTAAAGAAAATTGCTGAATAAAAGGATGGTTTCAGAAATCTAGAGCTGTGTTAACAAAGAAGTATTATAATGGAGATAAAACTACTATTATTATTACTACTTATAGAGACGACACCACGTATCACAACTATGTTCCATCCAGGATGAGTGAGCGCGCCTATGTTCATTCAATTGTTTGACAGCTCTGTGGCGTGCTCTAGGTGCGCGCACTCATCCTGTATGGGACATAGTTGTGATACGTGGTATCGTCTCTATACGTAGTAATAATAGCTCAATGAGATAAAAATGATCTCCTGGCGTGTCCTATGCGCGCTAAGAGAAATAAGAAGACTTTTAAATTGAAGACTTGAATGCAGGAAAGAATGCAGGGTTTCTTAAAGTGGGGTCCACGGACCCCTTAGGGGTCCGTAATAGGAGTGTCAGGGGTCCGCAGCAGCTCATCATCATCAGCCCATTTACGTCCCCACTACTGGGGCACGGGCCTCCCCCAATAGTGAGAGGTAATTGCCATACTCACCACGCTTGGCAGACGGGTTAGTGAGGGTTTTGGTATAATTTACAGAGTTTTTCCTAAAATATTCTTTGATAGGGGTCCGTAGAGGCTTTTGAATTCAGTTAGTGGTCCGTGACTGCGAAAAGACTCAGATCTTTTTTTTACGTGGTAAAATCATCCTATCCAGGGCAAGAGGGACTGTCTTACTTGTACTGACTAAAATCCACGGTGATCCTTCTATAGCCCTTTACGTTATGGGGTCATGGTTACCTGATAAGACAGTATTGCTGACAGGTCTTTGACGTGTGTGGGACACGACGCGCCGTCGACCCGGACCGTTAAACGGAGAACGAGTCGCCCATTACTCGCTGTCCGCATGCCCGTGGCTCAGATCTGGACCACGATTTCAGCACCTTTTTTATTATATATAGGAAAGAAAAGAGCTTACGGCCCGCACATCGAAAGCGGCCACCGTAGCGTTTAGGTCCTTGCGATACCAGAAGAATGGCCTCCACATTGCCGACTCTGCAGAAAAGATCTGTCTTGCATCAACAGACGAAATCGTCTGTTGATGCAAGTAAGATCAGACAGATGCATTTGCAAAAGAGATGCTTAGGGCCTTGAAAAGGTACCTACAATCAAGTGTGATGGGGTTTAGCGCTTCCTGGGGACATTGTATTCTAGTCTGTCCCCAAATGGCATAAAACCTTCAATTCAAATATTCGGGATTACCTAATTTTCTTTTGTTCTTGGCTTTTTTGTAACAAAAACATGATTCAGTGTTTTCATTTTGTTACTGTCCCAGCATATTTTGCTGAAGAAAATGAAATCTGCACCTGTGACGTCTAGAAGTCTTGTTATTGAACATATTTCTTGTATTTTTCTCTAGAACTTAATATCGGGATGCAGTTCAGGCTTCTTTGGAATTTATGCAGGAACACTAAAACACTATTTTTCTATAATCTGCATGAATTAACCTGTTAAAAGGAAATAAATACAGATCTCAGATAATGCAGTGTACTACCGGAAGTACGGACGCCCCCCGGCAAGATGGACCGATGACCTGAAGAAGGTGGCTAGTAGTGGCTGGATGAAAAAAGCAGGAGATCGTGTGCTGTGGCGCTCCCTGGGAGAGGCATATGTCCAGCAGTGGACTGCAATAGGCTGAAATGATGAACGGAAGTCACCTCTTTTTTTTTTACATGGTAAAAGTATTAACTGAATCCTCTCTCCTAGGGCTGGATGAGAGGGACTGTTGAACTTTTACTCACTAAAATCCACGGTGATTCTTCATTAATCCTTTACATTCCAGAGTCACGGTTCTCTGATGAGAAAGTCTCGTGACAAAACCCGTATGTCCCAACATAATTACGTCCTATGTCCTAATCAACTTATGTCCTAAATCCATCTTTCCAACAAACTTACTTTTCTTTCAACAAACTTACTAAACAATAAGAAAGGACAAGAAGTAAGTGGCTGTATTAAGATGTTGCATTATTATTTAAGGCTCGCATCCCTCTGGCATGTCAAGTAAGCACGCGTACCGCTCGCAATACACCGACACTATTTGTCATGCCCACCGGTTGACCTACTTGCATATCTTTTAACGTTCCTAAGGTGCCTCGGGAGTGACAGCGACTAAGTTGCTCAACGTAAAATCATGTCTAGTTACTTTACACGGATCCATTTTTATTTTTTGGCTTTGTTTTTCTTTCACTGCCTCGATTTAGCCGAGAGGTAAAGATGAAGTGAGCTCTTTAGAATCACATCGACGGATTTCAGAAAAACTATTGGACCCGGACTCCAATAGGATGGTATACGCAAAGCCTTTTGGCCTTGGTGAGGCCAACCACCACCATTGGGTGATCCCAATGGTGGTGGTTTAGAGTGATCTCAGCCGTCACCACTAGTTACAGGTAGCCTGTGGTGCCGATGCTCGGGGTGAACCGCTTCGAGATGAATCCTAAAATACTTACCAACGTCATATACGACTTATTACTACTAAATATAGAGGATTTTAAACAAAAATGTAAATGTAACGTACTTCAATTTTGTCGCGCCTGCTTACGCAGCGTGTAAAGGCAAAATGGCCCGGCGTGGCTCGGGCTTCCGCGTCGATCATCGATAATACTCGCGATAACACGCGCCGTGAGAAGCGGGTGTCACACGTCAAGTTTCAATCAATATAATAATCAACAGCTCCTTTAAAAAAAATACATTCTAATACTAGCTGAAAGTAGGACCACACTCATACAACGTCGCCTCACTTGCAAAATCTGGCGTCCACTTAGATAAGAGCCGCGTAAACTGCAGCAACACAACTTTGGACAGTTTTTGTTACTTATAACCTGCGGCTAGTTAACATCACTATCACTTTGCTTCGCTAAGTGGAAAAGTATTTTAAAGCAGGTGGTCTTAAAAGTTTTTCTTGAATATCAATATCTGTTTTTTTTTAACAATCTTTTACAGGATTTCTGAAGTTTATTTATGCTGGAAATAAACCCCTCTTTGAGGAGTGGCTGGAGACACGTCACGGCGTCCTTTCCTACCGCATGTCGCAGGTCCTCACCGGACACGGATGTTTCGGGAGGTACCTGTGTCTGATGAGAAAGGAGGAAACGCCTGGGTGTCACCACTGCGAAGATCGCCCGGAGGACACAGTCGAGCATACGGTGCAGGATTGCCTCGCTTGGGCGGAGCACCGACGTGTCCTCGCGGCGGTGATAGGCGGAGACCTCTCGCGCTCGGCATTGGTTGCGGCCATGCTGCGGAGCGAGACGGAGTGGGAAGCGGTCGCCTCCTTCTGCGAAGCGATCATGCTCGCGAAGGAGGAGGCGGGCCGTGTGAGAGAGAGGACAATGTCCTCCCTCCGCCCCACTCGCGGTGGTGGACGCCCACGGCGTCGGACGTCGCAAGACGATGTCCGGCCACCGTAGGCGCGGGCATGCGGGTGGCGACTAAAGGGCAACTCGCCGAATAATAACCTATCTCAGTTACTATCTTCTGTTATTAAATTGAATCAGTCAAATCAAATACAATGAGAAGCATATTCTGTCAAAAAAAGAAGAAAGGATATTGAGATTGAACGTTAAATTCGGGTATAATTATTGTGTAATATGCAAATCTTCAGATTATTTTCAAATCTCTATAGGTCAGTTATTTCTTTTAGCACAATATACCCCGCAGACTTTTATTTTCATTGACATTTATGTACTCGTATTTCTCTAATAGATTTTGAGCTTATTCACAAAAGCAGAAGGCTGATTTTCGATAGGGAAAATTTCACAGATTGGGTTAGGTTGAAATACATTATTTCTGGTAAAGTTAATTAAAACTAAATCAATGAGCTTTTCATATTTAATTGACAGATGCTGCATCTTATCATAATCATCATCAGCCTATAATGTTCCCACTGCTGGGACACAGGCGTCCTCCCTGAGGGGGAGTGGGCCATAATCCACCACGTGGGCTCAGTGCGGATCGGTAGATGCCACATAAATCTTCAAATTTTTTGTTCTAGGACATGCCGGTTTCCTCACGTTCTTTTCTCCAACCGTTTTGAGAGCAGCAGTGATGAAATAAATTACACAAAGTAATGCGCCTGGCTGGGATCGAACCCACGACCTACAACTCGTAAGTCGGGACCGATACCATTGGGCCACCACTGCTCTCTTATCATAATAATAATAGCTAATACTGTGATACCATAATTATTATCATGGCTACTGACAAAGTTACTCACAGACTTAAGCTCACCAGTTAACAATATCATCCTTGATTGCTATTTCGTTTAAGTGGTAATTATAGGACATTCCTTGACTACCACGCCGTGAAGCGATCGATAACAGGTTAAGGCACCCTGCATACCTCTAATCAATACCTATGTGTGTAGGTAGTACAGGTCGGTAGTTACGTTGCATTGCTGAGGCCTATCTATAGCAAGGTATGTCGGTGCGTTCACTTGCTTAAATCGATTTCCTTACGAAAATAAGGCCATGTTCATAGCTAACGTGTAGTCGCTTGTCGACTGTGAACATAAAGTAGGAGGTGTTTCAGAAGTTATTGTAGGAAAGACTAACTGTTCCCCGCAATTTTATCTGCTGATCGCAACGACGATATATTACTAGACTCCGCATGCACGATCTAAGGAACTAAAACTATTCTGTCAACTCGCTGAGGTACTACGTAAGGAAGGGGGACGGGGTACTGCGTTATGATTGGCTAAGGTCTGTTTTGTCTCAAGGTATGTTTACGGCTCACAGGAGTGGTCGAAATAAGATGGATATAAGACTTTTTTGCCTAATGTGTTGACAGACATCGGTCGCCTGTTATTAGGAGTCTAGTAATATATCGTCTTTGGCTGATCGGCTATTTCTGGTTGTAGCATAAAGTTATAATTATATTCTATAGCCTTTCTCGATAATTAAGCAATCCAAAGCAATAAGACTTTTTCAAATCGTACCAGCAGTTGCTGAGATAAGCTCGTTCAATGAAACAAAGTTGTCGAGCTTGTCTTCAGTTCATTCAGCGGCTAAGAAATTCAGCCTTATTAAGGTGGATTCCCACGGTGCGTGATATTGCGAACGGACGGTGACCAGCAGGGCTGTGCTAGCATGATAGTCACTTACAAGCAGTTGTCAACCTGAACTTGGATGGCTTGATACCTGTTATGAGGCTAAGTTGAGGAGTGGAGTGCCTCAAGAGCGTTAAAATAGTTGATTTTAGGGAACATTTACATTTATCAGTTTCATTGCAAATACAAAAGCCATTAAGAAATTTACCTTTTGACAGCTATTTGATGGTCACTACACAGACACCGAGATACGGACACGCCCCGCAGGCCGCACCAACGCACCATGGAAAGGGCTATCATTGGTAGCGCAGACACGTCTCTTGAAGAGAAAAAGCGGTGCGTGGCTGTCTGTAGACGAAGCCCGAAATTTCAGGCATCGTGGATATACCTTTATACGTATAACGCGGAACATAACCTACCTGACAGTACATTTTAGTTGGATTATTTCCCATAAGGTTATCTTATGTGTGTTCACAAATATTTTATGCAGTCATCTGGAACAAGGAATTTGCTATGTCGAGCAATTTCGAAAGTGGCAGTAGTCGAAAAGGTCAAGTGTGGGTCCAAACATCATACCTTTTAGACTCACAGTTTCCATTTTTGGTGACATGAAACATGATTGTAAAACGTGAGTGTAACAGAAACTGTAGGTTATTTATCTTATGAGTAACTGATATTGCCAGTAACTTTCAATATTTTGCTTACCTGTAATAATGTAAGATTCGAAGCATTTGGCCCTCATCGATGATTAATACATAAAATAATGTTGAATATATTAGTAGAAGACTATCAGTCATATCAGTTACTTTCTATGGCTTGAATTCTTGATAAGCTGATGTCTATTAGTATGAAATCACTTACTAAGAATTAATCCGGGATAGCTCCTTAAATACCTAATTAAATGAATTAATTTGGTATCAATTTCAAATTAACAGTTAAACCTTTAAAATGGTATCATTTTTTATTTTTCTTAACTAGATAGTAAGTACTCAATTTCGCGAGGAATCGGAGAAAGTAATTCCATAATTTAGCTCGCGAGTGTTTGTCGATTTTTAGTGACTAAAATACACGATCGACACCAGTGTAATAGCAGTAAGTTTTCTATAGAAAATAAATAAGTTAATAGTAATTCTAGTTGAAACATATGTATAATCACAGTGTCATAAAACAATTGCTTCATAAAAACCACCAGTAATACTTCTTCTCTTATCTTAACCTAAAACGTCAATACCAAATAAACTTGTCTATTTAATAAAATAGACTAGCTTGTCAAGGAAGGGACCTAAACGAAGAGTTCAAAGATGGCTGAATGGCGTCGGCGGAAATTGATAATTTCCATGCACTTTGACGGCGAGTGGTGGCAACCCTGCCTTAATATTTAGGGGTGTCGATGTGATGTAGATGTCTATTGGTTTATTGACCTATTTTGGGGAGTTTTGTATTAGAAGGCATGATTGAAAAATGAATTGTTTGCGTGTTTTTTGTTGCACGTTTGAGGAAATCGTGGCTACATAACAATAGCTCCATGTACAGACGCCAGCTGCATCTACACGAGTCTGCAAAATTTTACCAATCGAATACCTTCCAGTATTTTATTAAGGCTCAAAATCTATCAAAGAAATTTGACAGTTGAGGTAAGCCACTCTTGCCGAGTTTGTTCTGAAAATGTGACATGAAAATGTTGTTGCAGAAAAGTTTTTAAAGCATTTTTTGCTTTGACTTGAACCTGCGACTTTCCGATTCAGTCACCGGATGCTTTACTAACTAAGCCACTGCAGTCACGTTATGCTAGCTCAAATCTTGACGATTCGCGACTCAGCGAAAAAAAATTTCTGAAAAGGATATACTGGCAGTATTCTTCGAAAATATTTGTCCCAATTAGAAAATAATTATAAAGAAACACCTTGAGACGTTAGAAATAGATTTACGCATTCGACACAGTAAGTAAGAACCTAGGTAGATCGGATGGAAAGAGCGTCGGATGTACTGAATCTGGAGGTCGCAGATGCCAATTTTGTTCGAATTTTTATTTTCAAAGAAATTCTTTAATTATTATTATCATCATCATCATCAGCCTATAATGTTACCACTGCTGGGACAAAGGCCTCCTCTCTGAGAGAGCAAGTGGGCCATAATCCACCACGCGGGCCCAGTGCGGATTGGTAGACGTCACATGTCTTCGAATTTTTGGTTCTAGGACATGCCAGTTTCTTTACGATGCTTTCCTTCGCCGTTTTGAGAGGAGTGGTGATGAAAGAAATTACAGAGAGTTATGCGCCTGGATTCGAACCCACGACTTACATCTCGTAAGTCGGGACCGATACCACTGGGCCACCACTGCTCTTATTAATTACAAACACATATAATTATGTATAGTATATTGTATGGAGTTTCTTGCCCATTCTTCTTCATACAACCTACCTTTGCGAATGGGTGTAGAATCATTCCCATCCTATCCCAATTCCTATAATTTTAATAATCGACGTTTAAAAGTGCCTCCTTGATGGCCTAATTGAAATAAATGATTTGACTTTGACTTTGACTTTGACTATACCTGCCTTGTTATGTCAAAATCCGTGGTCAAGATCTCTGTTAATGACAAGACGTCAAGTCCAACATGTCCACACGCACATTAGGGTTACGATGGGTGTCACAAGGGGCCATTGTCTGTTGAAATACAACTCATCTCACATAGCGGATAAACGATCTTATGGTGATAATTCCGAGTTCTCTTAACTTAGCGATACCATCTTACTGGGTAGTTGTGTAGTTTATTTATGTACTGGGTTAATTAGTTTGGATTTTCAGCCTTAATTTGAACTACTTTTCTTCTTGCACAATGAATTTTCAGCAGAGATTTTTGAAAGAATGAATTTTAATCTGACTGCCTCGTCAATCAAGAGATTGCCCCTGCAATTGGGCTAAATAACTAACCGGGGTCGCAGTAAGTTCTGTCCAAACGGGTAACCATGGAACGTAAAAGTCAATTGCAGGAATACGGTAGATTTAAGTCAGTACGAGTCTGACACCCTCCCTCCCTCAGTCTGTCCCTTCCTCTCCACCCAGGTCGGGATAAACCGTTACATGATTTTACCACCTTAAATACCTAAGTCGAGCAAAGTGTACAAATTTTCAGTAGCAACGAAGGAATTTGTATTTTGGCATGGTTGTATTCTAGCAAAAAGCTTGCTCTCTGTTACATAGGATTTTAACATAACTAGCTACAAATGAGCTAAGAATACCTTTTCCTTTTAGGATTACGAGCGTTATTATGCAGTTTTAGTGTTGCTCACTGTTAATGGAAACCACCAAAAGACCTCAGTAACTTCATAATTCCATGAATTTTGATGAAGCCGGCGAGAACACGTAACAGCATTATTTTTAATCCCCTGATTTATTGCCCAAATATGGCGCTGGGCAATAAATCAGGCGAGTCATGGAACATGTATATTAAATTTTGACCTAATTTTGGTCATAATTTTTGCCTGCAGGATGTGACGTAATGGCCAGATTCATAACACGACTGGGCTCAAAGTAGAGCCCAGCTTACAAATTTAAGCATAGCAACTGATCTTCGTTGCAACAACTAGGTTTTAACGCACCTTAAAAACATCTTTACCAACATAGATTAACTACACTAGATTAACAATAAGTCCTTTTTTTAAAAATCAAACCGACGAAATATCGAACTGTAAAGAAAAAAAAAATTTTGAGGCGGCGCCAAACAAACAAACATATAAATTAACAATGTGAAGAGCAGAATAGCTCGTTGTATAGCTTGTCGTGGTTGACTAGCTCGTCGTAGCTATTCGTTGATTGTTTCTTTGGCGCCGCCGCCGCCTCAAAATTTATTTTTTTCTTTTCAGTTCGTTATTTCGTTTGGTTCGGTTTGATTTTTTTTTAAAAAGGACTTATTTTTCACTTTTCAGTTTCCTATTTCGTGTCATATTATATAGCAGAGATGTGGAGAACATAACATGATGGCGTCACCATCATCAGATCAGGATCTGTAGCTACTGACCTCTGTCACCATCCTCAGACCCTCGATGACAATTATAACCCAGCTAGGTATAAAGTTTTCATCAAGACTAGTGAAATGAGCCCAAACACGATAAAGGTGCTGTTAACTGTTGAAGACCTCTTGCCCCTGTTATCCGTCACCATCCTCAGACCCTCGATGGCAATGATACCTCAGCTAGGTCTAAAGTTCTCATCAAGCTGAGTGAAATGAGCCCAAACACGATATAGCTGTTGTTAACTGTTAAGGAACTCTTAAGACTGACTTCACAAAATAACAGGGATTTGGAGTTGATCTGATGATGGTGACGCCATCATGTTATGTTCTCCACATCTCTGCTATATAATAATGTCCTCAGAACTACAATTGTTAACTTTATTTCAACAGAATCGGTTCATAATTGAAAATTCTGTTGGAAGATTGACAATTAATTCTTTTTTTTCTACCCTTAGAGGCCGATTTCAGTTTTGAAATTTAAATGGGACCAACTTTGAGATATACTCTTTCCAACTAAAAAAGAATTTTTGAAATCGGACCACGTTTGGAAAAGTTCTGCGTGGTCATACATAAAAAAAAAAATATATATACATGTCGAATTGAGAACCTCCTCTTTTTTTTCGTCAGTTAAAAAATGAAAATCGTCTTTACTTATAGAAATAGGCACCGAGTTTTACGTCCATTCTTTTAATCATTGAAGAATTTTCTTATCAGGTTGTTAAATATGTATCATATATAATCAAGATGATTTGTGTGGATTAAAGTTCTGAAGTCAAAACTCAGGACTTTGCCAACAAATAGGCACAATATTGCCGACGTGGCTTAGAAGCCTGCCTAACTCAAATTGGACTGTGTAGGACATGTGTGTCGCATACCGGAGAAACTGTGGGTCCAAAGTAGCTCAAAACTAGCCTTAGACAAAGAGGAAAGGTGACGATGCATGGTGACGTGAAAGGTGGACTAAGTACTCCGCTGAGGAAATGTTGAAAATAAACGAAATGATAACCAAATGAAACGATATAAATGATAAAAAAATACGGACGACAATTAATGCTGTTTGATGAAATCTTTCGTAGTGCATGGAGGAGTGCTTTTGTCAAAGAGCGGGACAGAGCAGATTGTAAAGAAAAAGGAGAAAAGGTTACATAATAAGTTCCAAGATTTCCCATAATAATAAATGAAATTACTTGAAAATCAGAAATGTTTCTGTCCGACATGTAAAAGGTAACCCTTTTTGTCTTACCATCAAAGTTGAGCGTACACAAAACTGTAAAACAACAAGGGCTTTCAAAATAATGGATTTTGCGAATTTCGCTTTTTTTTATTGCAGTTCAACTTGTTTTCGTTTTCGTGCTTCGAACGAGAGATGCGTTTTCCGTTTTTATTTTAGTTTTATCCGCGTATATTATGGCAATATTTTGGGTAAGCACTCATTTTCCGTCACGCCTTATTTTTTTTTGTCAGCCATTATTATGTTAGCTTGACAGATCCTATCTTACTATAATCCTAACGGTTTATTCCGCGTTCAATCTCCAAGATTTTCTACCCTCTTCCGCATTCGACCCCTAAATGTCTCCACATTCAACACCTGAGGGTTAAACGTGGAACTCAGTACATTTGAAAAATAAAATTCCACTTTCAACCCTTAGGGGTCGAATGTGGAAACGTTTAGGGGGGGGGGGGTTCAACCCTCAGGTGTTGAATGTGGAGACATTTAGGGGTCGAACGCGGAAGAGGGTAGAAAATCTAGGGGATTGATCGCGAAATAAACCTATCCTTCTAACGTGTGTGTGTGTGTATACGTCTTTGTTTTTAGTTATACGAACATAGTTTTTTAAATTACTAAATTGTTCTTCTCTACGTTACGCAACAAAAGTATTTACCACTGCTTCTTTAGATAGATACTAGATACTCAAATAAGGCAGATACTACTCCTCAGTTTATCCCTAAAATCCTCTAAACAGCGGCAGAGCATTAGGTGGACTGGTTCCGTCCGTCACGCTGCCCGCTGATATATCGACGAGCTCTGTGCTGCACCGCGTTACTGATGAGGACGGGCAAGGCATAAGTGGTCAGCGTGGTTGCTCAATTGGACGTGATGTATAGGACAGTCGTGGTCACCGATGATCATTTTGTCTGTCTCTGTCGTAACAAAGGTAGGACAGAGAGAGTCAGTACGATCAGTTCTTATTATCGTTGAATTTTAGATAAAGCAACTTTTTGTCGCTGTTGAAGGTAGATGCGTTACGCTTTCAAGCGCAATACAAGCTATTCCAACTTTAATTACATAAAAATTCCAATAACACTTTTTATTATAAACTAGCTGACCGGGCAAACTTCGTACAGCCTCAGAAACAAAAAAAAAACTTTTAAACTTTCCCTGGACTACCCAAAATAATTCAAAACCAAAATCAGACAAATCGGTCCAGACGTTCTCGAGTTTTAGCGAGACTAACGAACAGCAATTGAATTTTATTTATAACTAGCGCCCCGTCCCGGCTTCGCACGGGTGGAGGACCCGGTCTAAAACCCGGTCCCGATGGTTATAAACACAACAAAAAAAAAATATCCGAATCGGTCAAGCCGTTTTCATGTTATGTCGTGACAACGGAAAACGGGTTTCATTTTTATATATATAGAAGATAAGAAGAAAGAAGAAGAAGATTACTGATGCGTTTGTTCAGCATCAAGTTTATTAGGTGTAATGTTAAATTAAATTTTGTATGTGATAGTTTATTGGCTAAAAACAACATAACTGGCATCAAAAACTGGACAGAATATAATATAGAAAACTTACTCAACTTTTATTATGAAATATTTTTCTCACAAAACAATTTACACGTTGGTGACGATGTCATAAAAATTATCTTTTACCCTGTGTTCTCTCATAACTTGTACTACAGTGTAGAAAACATTAGTAAGACTAGTTTACGACAACTAACGCGAAACTGAACACTGTTCTCTCATGTTGAACTGCTGTGGTTAATGCGCCGCCCATTAAATTTATGCAAAACACACTCACTATTTATGTTTAGATGTTTATCTACTGCTTTGTGGAATCTGAGCTGCGGCTTTGATATCCTGTTGCTTGTGTTTAGCTGTATTACAACATTCATTAAGGTGCTTTTACTGTGGATGGATAGTATTCAATTCAATTCAAATGATTTATTGCAATCCATAATGTAAATACAGGTGGTAAAAATACAATTAGAGAGAAACAATTATGAGAAACTTTACTGTGCCCGACAGGGTGGCACAGTAAAGATTGGATAGTAATATGGTTGGAGAGAGGAAGGGCATTTATCGATATTTTCATAACACTAAAACAACAAAATTAGGTATGATGTAATAAATTAAGTCATAAATTTAATATTTTATCGTATTTAATTGTATACAACTATTTTTAGCTCTTTACGAAGTCATCAAGACATAAGTTTTCTTATTTTTCGTGTGAGGATGTGGCCTTCCGATTTTTTTATTGGGAATAACAAACTCACCACTCTATTCCCAAACCACTGCTAACTCCTGAAAACCAAAATCAACAGTGGCAACCACCAGAAAAGCGCCGAGACAATGAAGCTCGACGTGCCCGGTGAATGAATTTACCTGTCTTGGACCCTTTTTTTTTTTTTTTTTTTTATCGTGGTAAAATCATCAAATGAGACCTCCAACCCCGGGCAGGGCGGGAGGTACTGTCAGACTTGTACTGACTAAAATCCACGGTGTCCTTCAGTAGCCCTTTATGTTCCGGGGTCACGGTAATAGAAATAAGTCCCGCGACCCCGGCAGGCTTTGGCCCTCTGAGAGGGGGCCCCGTCATTTTGCTGACAGCTCTTTGAGGCGCGCGTGGAACACGACGCGCCGTCGACCCGGGCATGGTCCATGGTCGGACAGCGAGTTGCCCTTTACTCGCTGTCCGCATGCCCGCGCCTACGGTGGCCGGAGATCGTCTTGCGACGTACGGCGCCGTGGGCGTATACCACTGCGGTTGGGGCGGAGGGAGGACGCTGTCCTCTCTCTCTCGCGGCCCGCCGCCTCCTTCACGAGCATTACTGCCTCGCAGAAGGCGGCGACCGCTTCCCACTCCGTCTCGCTCCGCAGCATGGCCGAAACCAATGCCGGGCGCGAGAGGTCTCCGCCTATCGCCGCCGTGAGGACACGTCGGTGCTCTGCCCAAGCTGGGCAGTCTTGCACCGTATGCTCTACTGTGTCCTCCGGGCGATCTTCGCAGTGGCGACACCCCGGCGTTTCCTCCTTTCCCATCAGCCACAGGTACCTCCCGAAACTTCCGTGTCCGGTGAGGACCTGCGTCATGCGATAGGTCAGGACGCCGTGACGTCTCTCCAGCCACTCCTCAAAGAGGGGTCTTACCGCCGCGATTGCGGCGTGCCCGGCCGTCGGTTGCGACAGTCGTCCAATCCATACTACCCTGAGCTCGCGCCGGAGCTCTTCCCGCCACGCCTCGACTTCTCGAGGCAGCGGGGTCTCGCCCCGGCGCTGCGCCTCCACACGCCACTCATAGACGTGCTGGAGGGCAGTCGCCTCCAGATCCCAGGGTAGTAATCCGGCAAGCAGGTTCGCCGCTTCGCCGGCGATCGTGCGGTATCCCCGGATCATCCGGATAGCCATGACCCTCTGGCATGCGACCAACTTCAGTGGTCGCGTCCGGATGCTCAGGGCCCACACGGGGGCCCCATAGAGGGCCATGGACCGCACGATACCGGCGTACAGCCTACGGCAGGAGGCGTTTGGCCCGCTGAGATTAGGCAGCAGTCGCTTGAGGACGGCTGCTGTCCGGTTCAGCCTTGGGGCCAAACTCAGGAAATGCTCCCTGAAGTTCCACCGGCTGTCGAGGACGAGTCCTAGGTACTTCATCGTCCTCCCGACGCCGATGCGAACCCCCTCCACCGTTATGTGGGACTCGGTCCGCGGCGCGTTCAGGCGGCCATGAAAGCACATGGCCACCGTTTTGTGAAGCGCCACCTCGAGTCCCAGCTGCCGGATCCTTTGGACGACTGTCGCAACCGCTTGTGTCGCCTTGTCGGCCGCCGCCTGGTGCGACACTCCCTGTGCCAGGACGAGCGTGTCGTCAGCGTAACAAATTACGCTGACGCCGTCCGGGAGGTCGCCTCGCAGCACGTAGTCGTAGCCGATGTTCCACAGGGACGGCCCCAAGACCGAGCCCTGCGGGACACCGCACGACATCTCTCGCCGGTTCCACTCTCCCCGGTGTCTTGGACCCTACAATGAAATTAATCAGAAAAGAATAGTGGAGGAGTAGGAAAAATACATAGTTGCCACTAGTACTTTTTACCACACGTAGTGGCCTTCTGATGTCAGAATCAATTGAAATAGACTTTATGAGGACATCGTGTGCATGTGCTAGAACGAAAAGCTCAAAGACATTTATGTCATCCACCAACCTGCACTTTGGCCCGCGTGATGGATTAAGGCTCACTCTTTTTTACGAAGAGGAAACTTGTGTCCCAATGGTGGGCACAATATGGGGCTTGTTTATCGTGGTAAAATCATCCAAAGAGACCTTCCATCCAAGGCAGAGCTGAAGGGACTGTCAGAAAAGTTGTACTGACTAAAATCCACGGTGTTCTTCATTAGCCATTTACGTTCCAGGGTCACGGTGATGAGATAAGTCCCGCGACCCAATATAGGCATGCTTGAAAAAATTATTTAACCACCCAGTGGCTTGTTCTGTGAGGTATTTGAACTTAGGTTCAAGTTCAGCTCCTAGTTTGTCAATGTCATGAGATTTTCGCTAGCTAATGTCAATCTAATACACATTTGATTTATCAACCATCGTTATCGCTCATCAAATTCCACTAATGACCATTTAAAAAAGACATCTTGCAGAACTAAAGAAAAAAACATTTTCTATTATATTCTAGAAGATTATTTGAAGACGTTACGAATACGCTCGAGACTTATTTTTTATCCGTGTAATTGCTCGGTTAAAAAAATCTTGACGAAGTTTTTTTATCTATCAAGTAATTTGTTAAATTGAGTGCTAAGAGATTTATGATAACAGACTTGGTCCTAGATGAAGACAAACTTCTATTCGTGAAAGAGTACTTTCAATAAAAGGGTTGTTTGTAAATTCGCAACAAAAATAATTCACCACGAAAAAACTTTTGATCCTGTCCTCCTAGTATTTTCCGTTCAGATTTCCCATTGTGTCCTAGTTTTTGGGTAGTTTTGTGGTGGATTTTATACTTTACATATACACATACTTCTTTTGTGGCGAATGTACAATAACATACATACTTTTTTGTGGCGAATTAATTTTTGTGGCGAACTTACAACGACCCCAATAATAGTCACAACTATTACCAAAACCCTGTGTTTCTAATGCTAAAACTTCCAACTTGTGAAACATTTCTTATATTGTGAGAAGTAGTATAACCAGGATAAATAAAGGGTTTTTGGGTTATTCAATTACTAGCTGCTGCCAGCGGCTTCACCCGCTGCAACTCGAAAATCATCCCGCTATGTGCTAATCCAGGTTATAAACTATCTGTGTACCAAAAAACAAAATCCGTTCAGTAGTTTTTGCGTGAAAGAGTAACAAACATCCATCCACACATGCAAACTTTCACGTTTATAATATTAGTAGTAGGATGTTTTCTTTTTGAGAATCTCGGCTAGCAGCTTAACCAAGAAGATTGGCTCGTTCGGCTGTAATTATCTAACTGTTAGATAAATTACATGACTTCCAGTTTTTTCGATCCAGGGACAAAGTGAAACACTAGTCATCGGTTTTGTCAAGCTCGTCCCGCCATCTTCTACGAAACCTGCAGTCACACTTTCTCGCTGTGTTAGGGCTCCACAAAGGGAGGCAGTGGAATGATGTAGGCTAGCAGTATCAGTAGATAATTACAGACGAACGGGTTAATCTTGTAGATTCTAACACATGTAACACCCAAATTAATCTCGATATTTCCTCCTGCAAAAACAGGGATGAGTCGGCAGTTAATTTTAAAACAGTTTGGTAAACTGTGTTTTAACACAACTAATTATTGCTCTCCGGTTAGGATCCCCACTGTGTTCTCCTCATCGCTGTCACTGTGGTGAAGTCGTCAACAGCCTCGGGCACCATGGCCTGTCTTGCAGCCGTAGTGCAGGCCGTTTTGCACGTCCCGCGAACATAAATGACATTATTCGACGAGCTCTTGTTACCGTCGGCGTTCCAGCTGTTTTAGAACCCAACGGCTTGGCACGCGACGATGGCAGGAGACCAGACGGTATGTCATTGTTTACTTGGAAGATGGGTAGGCCTCTAGTGTGGGACGCAACCTGTGTCGATACTCTTGCGCCATCCCATCTTCCAAGTTTATCGTGCTCTGCTGGCGCTGCTGCTGCGGTTGCTGAGAACCTCAAGCGGCGGAAATATAGTAACTTGAGTAGTAACTATATTTTTGCGCCGTTTGGGGTTGAAACTATAGGGCCATGGGGTCCGAGTGCTCACAGCCTCTTCAGAGACCTTTCCAAAAGGCTAGTTGACGCTTCCCGTGACCCAAGAGCTGGCTTTTACCTTGGTCAGAGGCTAAGCTTAGCCATTCAAAGAGGCAACGCCGCCAGTCTCTTGGGCACTTTACCGGCTGACAGCGTTGAGGAGGAATTTTTCGATGCTTTGTAATATTTTAATTTAATTTTAATTTAGTTTTTTGTTTATGTACAGTGTATTTTTTTTTCTTGTTTTTTAATATTTAGGTGTAATTTATTTATTATTGTAATATATATTAGATTTGCCAAATAATGCATAATACAATAGAATTAGTTATTTAATTAACCGTTGCAGCGGTGAAGTTCAAAGAGTAGTTTGATCATTCTGATATTTTCATTATATTTCCTGTTTTGTAGTAAATTGAAGTCAGTGTAAGTTGGTTTGTTTTGTTCATATTTAATTGTTGGGAGAGTTAGAGATTTATGAATGAAAATGTTTCGTGTTGGTTTGTTAATTATGATATTGAACTTTGTTTCAATTAGTGTAACGTAGTGTTTCACTTACTTTACCCACCTGTAAACTTGATTATGCATAAACATTTAGTAGACGTTGGTTTTTTGCACTTAGAAGAACAGTCACATAATGTTATGTTAGAAAAAAAAATGGCGTCACCATCAATCTCACTGTCACTATCACTGTTGCTAGCGTCCCAATTAATCATTTTACAAAAGACTAGATTACAATTGCAAATCAAGTGTGAATGGCTTTTATTTATTTAGGTATTCGGCATCTTTCAGTGAACTGTGCGAACAAAAAGAAGAAAAACAAATAGATGATCCACTTTTAGTACTAACATTGCAATTGAATTCGACTTCAAAGCATAATCCATCATCATCAGCCAGAAGACTTCCACCCTAAACAAAGGCCTCCTGAGACCACAAAAATAAGTTCAAATCAGTTCTTGTAATGTGAAAAGAAACCAGGACACATTATTAAGTCCGATTTTCTCTCACTGCGTAATAATTATTGTCCGTTAAGCCAGTCGTCCAGCATTAGCTATGCAAGACGACAAAATAAGCCAGATGAAGGAGATTATCCTCTAATTTATCTCATTACTGCATTCTTTAGCCGTAATGACAAAATATTGTGGCAAAAAAATGTCGTAGACGAGAGGAATGTTCGCATTAAGGCCTGTTACAAAAGTAGCGAAAATTTTAAGAAAAAAAAAACAAAGGTATTAAAGAATAAGCAAGTAATTACATTAAAACATTTTCAAGATGCCACGTTTTAAAGCTGTTTAGTATAAAAATAAAGTAGGAAGTTTTACATTGTTTTGTTGACGATTTTAGTGGCAGCTGTTATTATTTCTAATTATAAGATGTTAAGAAAATGTGTTATGCCACAGAAATAAAGTTGCATGAATTTGGGAACTGAGAAAAAAACGGAACGAATTCCTTCTCTTCTCATTAATTGAAACTCAGAAATACATAACTAGATATCTGAATCAACTACGTGTAATAAATATCGTTCTCGATCTTGTATCTTAATGAGAGAGACAATACAATATCTAGAGGTGATCAAGCTCTTATAGATGAGGATTAGAGAATGCAATACATTATGTATGAAGACAGAGGGAGGATTTAATATAAAATATTTGATTGATTTTATATGAATCGGATAAAAGGAATGCTTTTTTTTATAAAAACTTTTGCTTTGCACCAGTGGTGGACAAACTGGGGTGGACATTGGGAATTATTGTTTACATGGATTAGGATTTCTGTGTAAATACATTGAAATCAGACAGAGCTATATATTGTTTCTCCTTCTATTTTATTCCATCCAAAAGTTATCTTGAAAAGTGATGTTTCATGAAACCTTTTAATTTTTATGAATAAATTAAAATTGTGGTATGGTGCACATAATTAAGCTCCAAATAATTATCTAATTGCTAGCTATCTCAATTAACCATAATGTATCCCGATACTATCAACAGTAAAGTTAATATAATTGGACAGCGGCTGACCAATCACGATGCGTCGTTACGATTAGCTATATCAGAAATTCAATTAATACCCACCTCACCAGACGCGGGTGTTTCGGGAGGTTCCTGTGTCACATTTGGAAGGGACAAACGCCGAGTTTGTCCATTCTTCGAAATAGTCATGCTAGCGAAGGCAGAGGCGGGACATGTGAGGCAGAGGACAGCCTCCACCTCACAATCCAACCGCCGCGTAAGATACCCTAGGCAACAGGCGTAGCGAAGCGGTTTCCGACCACAGTAGGCGTGGGCATGCGGCATGACGGCAAGTAATGGGTGACTTGCCGATCATGGATTATGCCCGGGTCAACAGCGCGTCGTGTTCCACGGGCACCTCAAAGAGTTGTCAGCAATCTGACGGACCCTTAGAGGGTTAAAGCCTGCCTGGGTCAAGGGACAGTCTTATCAGGTAAATAAAACCCTTTTTTTACGTGGTAAAATCATCGAATGAGTCCTCCTAGCCAGGGCTGGAACAGCAAAGCAGAGTATACGTGCTACACTTTGAATAGGTTTATCAACGGGAGGGACTGTCAGACTTGTACTGACTAATATCCAAGGTTGGAACGTAAAGGGCTATTGATGCTTGAATTATTATAAATCTATCATAATACGCACGGCATGTCCACGGCATGTCCATGTACCATGTAATCATTATTAGAGCATTAATGTTGTTGTTTTTTTTGCTTCTGGTAAAAGTACTTTTACTTATAATAAGAACATAAATAATAACATAAAAGGTGTATGTCCGTTTCTTTACATCTGACAAAGTTTATGTAAATGGTAATGTAAGGCTCTTTAAAAACTCTCGAACCAACTTTTACAAAATGAACGGCTTTCTTTTTATATATAAAAAAAACACATTATAAGCCATGACGCAGCACCGCCGTTATTATCTCCCACATTTTTCCCCACAAAATTTCCCAACTCCTGACTCAAGTTTATCAGGAACAAAACACGTTAAAAACGCCACAGGCCTAACAATGGCGGTTGATTCCGGCGTAATTTTTAAATAAAAAACATGGCCGCAGATAAAAGGAGCAACTTGCATTGTGTGCGGTGTCAAGCGCAGCGAGTAATGTACTGATGTACTCACTAGCAACTAGCTCTGTACGATGATAGAAACTGGTGTCATAGACATTGATAACTGATAGAGATTTGAAATGTCATGAATTTTCCGATCTTCTTGGCATGTCCATGGATTCAAATTGTATCCGACTAATGCGTATATACAGCTATGAGTCCCAACTTTTTACGTTTTCGTAACGTAAAGTAAACGGAAACTTTGGCGTTAATTTGATGGAAAAAGATACTCAATACTTAATTCTTTATTGCATTCCATATGTAACAAACTTAGATGGTAAAAAAGAAAATGGCACAAGATCAATTATGGACCCTGTCGGGCACGCAAAAATTAGGAGAGAGGAAGAAGGCTGAGTTACAATTTACTTAATTAAATCAAAAATATCATAAAATGTCTTTCATTTGGTATTAATTATAATTAATAGTATATTTTGCAACGAGTGAACAAAGAGCGGATTTAAAGCGAGGGCCATTATATGAATCAAGAGCAAGCGAAGGATTCCAATGACTGAATCACGACCGCAGGGAGTGATTCATGATGATTAAATCACGAGCGAAGCGAGTGATTCAAGTATTCAAATCCTGAGCGACGCGAGTGATTCAGGCCCTCGATTTAAATCCGTTTTATTCAAGAGTTGCAAACGATACTTTATACCATGACTACGAGAAAAAGAAAGATTTGAGCGATAAAAGATATTCAACGAAACAAACTTTTTTTTTTTTAATAAGTCTGCTCCACACACACGTGGGTGCGAAGTAGTCCAATCGCTCAGTCACTGCGCCAACAAGGTGACATTAAAATCGGAGCAATGATGAGTTAGTTTCCTTGTTCGTACACTTGAGGCGCTTTTTCGTTTTCCGTGCAATTAACGCCGGTAACTCTTCAAGTACGCTGTAGGTAAATTATGGAAATCTTATGCTAAGGCCTTTGTTGTTTACCTCTATCAAATCCGGGAAGGTGCAGGGGATGGTACAGTATGGGCAGAAAAGGAGGTGTAACATACTTATCCAGCAAAGAGGTTCCACACTGGTATTGTATTTGGCATAGATCTAGTATACTATTTCGGCAGATTATTTTTACAGCGGGCAACATAGACTCTTAATCGATTGAGCGGTTTCCAGATTGGCCATCGCATTTTACACTTTGCATTCAGAAGAATGATAATTTTCCATCAATTGCTAGTACATACCTCGCTCGTTGCATTTACACAAACAAAACCATACTTAGTTTCCGTTTTACAGAAGAGCTATTTTACTATTTACCTCTCAAACGTTTAAGAATATTCGATGAACGAGCAATTAGGAGAATTGTTCAATATTTACCAAAACCAAGCAAACATCCTTTCCAATCGACATGATAGGAATCGGTTGCCTTTGAAAACGTACGTTACGTAGTAGGGTAATTAAAAATGTGTGCTGCTCGGAACACGTTTCCTAGATTAAAATGGTGATCGTTGACAGTTGCTTTCATGGAATAGACAGAATGCAGAAGTTCTATTCTGTTTGTCCTCCAAGTAAACACAACATGTTGTTATAATTTTCTCACGTAACAACATTCTTGTAAGTTTTTAATATTATAATCAATACCAATATTCCAACATTTTAATCCAATCCTCATTATCCAGAATATTAAAATGCCACAGCAAGGAAACTCTAGGAACTGTGTGACAGTTGCAATAAATATCTGTAGAAATCGCCTCTTTTAAGAAATAAAGAACCCCACCCTGACTCGATATGAAGACACTGCTGTCTATAAGTCTCTTCCCTCTTGTGTGAGAATTTTATCTATCTAGGTGTTGGTCTGTCAACACTTCTACTGCTTATTAATAAATTCTTTCACCTTTTTTTTTGCGTGTTAAAATCATCAAATGAATCCTGCCACCACCGGCAGGGCGGGAGGGACTGTCAGACTTGTACTGACTAAAATCCACGGTGTCTTTCAATATCCCTTTATGTTCCGGGGTTACGGTGATGGAAATAAGTCCCGCATCTCCGGCAGGCTTTGGCCCTCTGTGAGGGGGCTCCGTCATTTTGCTGACGCTCTTTGAGGCTTGCGTCGAACACGACGCGCCGTTGACCCGGGCTTGGTCCATGGGCGGACAGCGAGTTGCCCTTTACTCGCTAGCTGTTGGTCTGTCAACAAACTGTTTATTAATAAATTCTAAAGAAGTTTAAGTTGTGTAAGAGGTGAATCCTCTTACATAACTTAGACTTCTGCCAACAATACTTAGTGTAGCATATCGTATAGATGTTGTTTTTAATTTGTTCATGTAGTGTATATGGAACGTTTTATGGAACGTGAACCCTGACTGTCTGCACAAGATTATAGGTTTTACGATTGTTCACTACTTAATGTTAGATTGTGCTACTTTGTATGGTGATCGAGTTAGGCTATAAGGAGACCTGGGGCCTTAGTCAAACAGCATTCGACAGTAAACGACAATCGTTATCGTTTATCAGTCACCAATTCATTTTCAACTTTATACCCCAGCGCGTAAAGTTGAAAATCTATTGACGTTCTCAGATCATTTTCGTTTGTTTCGTTCGTTATCGATAAGCAGTTTTTAATAGATTTTCAACTTTACGCGCTGTGGTATAAAGTTGAAAATGTATTGGTGACTGATGAACGATAACGATTTTCGTTTACTGTCGAATGCTGTTTGATTAAGGCCCCTGACGCTTTACCACGAGTTTTCACGTTCGTCCGTTGATTTAACGAATAAAATTATTTTCTCGTTCGCGATTTTTCATTTCCCTATATAATTTACGTCATAATACTGTCTTCGTATACTTAAGTATGGTGGCTGTATGCCAAATGCGCTAAAACTGATGTTTAGCAGGACATCGGCTTTAGTATTTTCAGTTAGTAAGCAAACGTCGAAATCCGGAGACGAACAAAGGTTTTCTATATTGGTAATCGAGTTATGGAACTCAAATGGAGTTGGGCAGGACACCTGTGAAGCCGCGGTGCAGAAGCTGTGTGGCGTCCAAGGAATGGAAAAAGAAGTACCTATTGGCCGTCCGGCGGCGAGATGGGCAGACGACATTAATAATAATAATAATATTCTACAACTATCACACAACGCCATCTAGTCCCAAGCTAAGCAGAGCTTGTGTTATGGGTACTAGACAACTGATATACATACTTATATATTTCTAAATACATACATATTATAGATAAAATTACACCCAGACACAGAACAAAATTAAATGATCATGCTCATCACACAAACATTTCTCCTGGGTGGGAATCGAACCCACGACCCCCGGCATAGCAGTCAGGGTCACTAACCACTAGACCAACGGGCCAGTCGCACATTGTTGCTATTAGGGGAGTGTCCTGGATGAGGCTGGCGCAAGACCGTGGAGCTTGGCACAAACAAGGAGAGGCCTATACCCAGCAGTGGGTGAAGACGGGCTGTGGATGATGATAATGATGAAGCACCATACCAGAAAGCTAGCGTCGCGACAATTCGAGCCAATTGTTTGACAAATCCTTCAAAGGCGCAATGAATGTAAGATTTTAAAACAACAATCAATTGACATGCTTATTCATCCGATGTTTTATAAACGTGAATAAAATTAAATGTCATGTGTTGTGGGTGTTTAATACCACATTAAAGAGCCTTTGTATTATGCTTAAAGCTTTTATTATTTTGTTTGTAGGAAATTGTGCGTGTTTTAATTTGTTTTCAGTTCCATATTTAAATGTTCTGGTTACTATAGTCTATTAAAAATTTTAATGTATAATACAGAGGGATTTTTTAAATGTGCGAATCATAGTCAAATCCAAACCTATTAGGAGTAGCTACACAAAAGTACTTACTCAAAGAAGTTAGATTTCGGTGAATACTAAAATAACAATATTAAAAAAATAAACATAAGTACTGACACGATCAATCAATAACATTTTAGGAAGTGAATGTGGACAAAAAAGCTTTCTGATTTCTGACGATAATAAAAAATATGATAAGAACACATACCTTTTATCTAATTACAGCTGGAAAATTTCTACTCTTACGCGTATTTATCTAAATAAACGCATTAAGTGTTAGTAAAAACGGACAAAAGGAAGAAAAAAAATAACTCGATAATCTCACAAGCTTTTATCTCGACCGTTGAAATAAATACAGAATTAACATTTCTCTTTTAAAACATTTTAATCCAATACAAGGAAATAGTTCTCTGATCTCCCGGAGCGGAAAACCTAACGAATAATTCATAATGTCTTTACATAGGCACGCTTTGCAATCTTTAAGCCGCGGTTAACATATTCTACGTTCACAATAGAGTTTCCAAAAATATAAACAAATAGTTTTTTATCGGTCTGTACTATCCTACTGCTATACCAAAGATCCGTGGACAACTTCCTTCCAGAAATACCGTACAAGAGGTAAGGCCCTGTAGCCATGTAACAAACGATGAAGGCAAACGCTGATTAGGCTTTAATCGATTTTAAACTTTATGTGCTTGGATATAACGTTGAAGGACTAGTGGAGCTTGCTTATCGTTTTCGGTCCTTCCTGTCGCTAATGCTCAGAAATCTTAAATAGATTTTCAACTTTAGGCTCTACGCTGTAAAGTTGAAAATCTATTGGAGAGTACCGGGCGGTTGTGACTTGGATGGGGGGCGGCTGGTTCGAAAAAACTCTGAAAAAGAGCAGCTCTCCCTCCAACTAGTCCTCTTTGAAGGTTTGTGTCTTGTTTCACCACCTCTTTACGAAGCGGCCTCTGTGGTGAGATAAATTGCAATATGTATGAATAGCTTATTTAAAAAATAAATCAACACTATTTAATCTACATTACACACCTTTTAGCTACAACTTCAAGACTAATGAATGTTTACTGTGTACTGGTTTTCAGCGACGCCAGAACCAAGAAGTACCCTCACACGGGCAGAAAAAGAAGGAGACTCCATGCACCCAACAGTGAATGATCCCGGGTTGAAATGACAATTTTGATTTCTTTCTAAAGGAAACTTATTCACCCTGACTTTAAAGTCCATATTCAATAGAAATAGCTTCTGTGGGAAATAGAGATTTGAACAGCCTTTACATTTACGTAATTTGTTAAGCTAGCAAGATCAGCATTTGCTACGTGAAATGCGTTTACTTAAAACAGAAAATAGAAAAGTTTAAACTCGTAGAAGCGTTAATATCACACGACCTCTAATCCTCTAAAGGTTCATCATCATCCGGGGTCGCAGGACTTCTTCCACCACCGTGACCCCGGTACATAAAGGGCTTTCGAAGGACAACGTGGATTTTAGTCAGTACAAGTCTGACAGTAAGGGGTGGGAGGACTCATTTGATGACTTTACCACGCTAAAAAAAAAAAGGTTCATCATCATCATCTCAGCTATAGGACGTCCACTACTGAACATAGGCCTCCCCTTTTGATCTCCACATATACCGGTTGGAAGCGACCTGCATCCAGCGTCTTCCGGCGACTTCATTAGGTCGTCTGTCCGATGTCGATGGACGTCCTACGCTGCGCTTGTTAGTCCGTGGTCTTCACTCTAGTACTTTTCGGCCCCGATCGGTCTTCTCTAAAGGTTACGCAGAAGTATTTACTTACTCTTGATGACTTTATCTCCCTAGAAAAGGTTGTTTTTAACACACACTGTTTTAAGCTTTTACGGTGAATTTAAACTGCCACTTATGGGTTATCTACCCTGGGGCCTTAGTCAAACAGCATTCGACAGTAAACGACAATCGTTATCGTTCATCTGTCACCAATACATTTTCAACTTTATACCCCAGCAAAATCTATTGAAGTTTACAGATCGTTTTCGTTTGTTTCGTTCGTTATCGATTAGCAGTTTTTAATAGATTTTCAACTTTACGCGCTGGGTTATAAAGTTGGGTTTTAAAGTGGTGACTGATGAACGATAACGATTGTCGTTTACTGTCGAATGCTGTTTGACTAAGGCCCCTGATTACTTTTGCAAACGCCGTAATCTCTAGCGAACCCATATTCATGGCCGAAAATTCAACAATTCAATTCTGCCGGCATCTGTTGTTAATTAAAAAAAACGAAATATGGGAAGCTCAAAACAATAAACTATCAATGGATATTCCGCATGTGATAGCTTAAATTCAGTCTAACATTAATTTAAACCTGATGGGAAAACTCTAAGACAAATAAACTCAATCTGTACATCGAATTTAGGCCCTTATACTCAATAGAGCGCTTGCCACACATAAACGCAGTCAGTAAGTATTTCCTTGATAGTGTAGTAGTGAATCAAGTACTGGTGGTCTACGATGACGTCTTAAAGCGTGAATAGTTCCACTCAGGGAACGAGATAGCGCTAGACGACTTGTATAGCTCTGTCTCTTTCCCAAAACCTAAAGACTCATCACTCATTGTAGATCACCAGTACTTGAACTATATCAGGTCATTGTACTCAAGACCCCAAATATTTGACGCAACATTGGCCAAACATTGAATACCTGCCAACATTAAGTGGTGACTGCGGCCAACAAACCATTATTAATGACACTAAATAGACATCAATTACCTATTTATTATAAATATGTCACCCCCAGTGGACCGATCTGATACAAGATTTATGAATCATAAAATTGCCGTAATAATTTAACGTGTAGTTTTATTGATGGGCGAGCTGTTTAATAAATAGTTAAAGCTATTAGTTAAGGCAGTGGTGGCCCAGTGGTATCGGTCCCGACTTACGAGTTGTAGGTCGTGGGTTCGAACCCAGCTTGGCGCATTACTTTGTGTAATTTATTTCATCACCACTGCTCTCAAAATGGTGAAGGAAAACATCGTGAGGAAACCGGCATGTCCTAGAACCATCAAATTCGAAGACATGTGACATCTGCCAATCCGCACTGGGCCCGCTTGGTGGATTATGGCCCACTCCCTCTCACAAGAGAGGAGCCCTGTGTCCCAGCAGTGGGAATGTTATAGGCTGATGATGTTGATGATGATTAGTTAAAAAGTATTCCGTCTTACTAGAAAAATGAAACATTTTGTTGAACACTTGACTAAAAAAATGTCAACTACAAAATGACATTTTGAAGTCATTAAGGATCGTTTTGCAGTTACACGTTTTTAGACAAAGTGTTCAACAAATGTGTGAAACATCTGTTGAACACTCTTTCTAACCATTAAAAAATATAATTTTAAAAATAATTGTTTTATTATTGATCAAACAATTGTCTCTTAGTATTTAATTGTTTAAAATAAGGCCAGACTTTTTTATTTCCTGTACACATGTTTAATCAAAGAATGAGTCAAGTGAGTGCAGTTGGTTCAGTGGTTAAGTGATTGCCTGCTCCGCTGTATGTAGACCTTACACCTTAGACGTAGTTGTTCAAGACTGGCAGTGTCTGTACAAGCAATAGGTTTTTTTAGAAATTCGATGGTTTGTATAGACGCCAGCAGGTCCTGTCCACCTACTCCAATCTATCGAAAATTAACTTTCCAGTATTGTGATAAGATTGAAAATCTATTGAATCAATTTGGCAGATTGAGGTAGGATGGTGTGCTGTCTGAAAATAATTCACTGACTGCCAAATAGCACAGTATTAATATTAAATTTATTTTATTATATTGAAAGCATAACACACCAAAATTTCTACAAATAGAGAAAAACATCATGCAATAACAAATTATTTTCGGTTAACAATATCTGTTAGAAGTTTTAATAAGAAATACATAAATTTCTACTAAAACGCCACAGTTAGTGTCGTTTTAGTAGAAATGACATGGCTTATCATTAGAATTTTCGAAGAAATCGCTGACAAACAAGTAAATGACAAAAAATAACAGCTTTTTTCATAGCATTATTTTATCTAACGAACAGAAAAAAAATATTGAGTCGTTAATAAAACATTAAATTTGTCATGTGGCAATCATAAATATTTTCTACAATCGAATTTCAGTTGTAAATAAATATTTGAAGAGCTTTTAAATTAACTCATTTATAAATTAAGATTAGCTTTTGCTACGTGTGGGTCGTGTTTACTTTAAATCGAAATATATATATATAACCTCCTTTTTATTTGAAGTCGGTTAAAAAGTGATAATCTTTGAATCGGTAGACACAAACGTACCATTATTCTTTCAGTAATGTTTCAATTTACAAACTCGAAGAGGGCCTTAAACGGTTACTTAGGAATATTCCTAATGATATACTTCGTGAATTAAATAGAAGAATTGCCATAAACGTTTACTGGAATTCAAGGACTGAATCAATAGGAATATTGCTAAATACCCCTTTCCGGTAACGAACCTGTTGTAATAATTAACAGGCACAAATTTTGACTCCGAGCTACTACTTAAATATTCTTTGAAACGCTATTCACATTTAGTATTCTACGTCTCTAGATAATTAAGTGCCTTACTCTCATTTCTAAACACAACTTCAAACACAGCCAAATGCGGGCTCTTAAAATTGCCCCTGGATTATAAGCAACAAACAAACAGATTATAAACCAGTGCAACCAGATCCCCCGCACCTCTTTGTGCTTTAAACATGAAAGGCGCGACAGACGCAGGTGCATTCAGTTGTAAAGACCAAGTTATGGTAGTCACCTGCATATTAGAGGCATGGTGAATCCTATTAGAGAATCAGAAAGGGAACTAATGGCTTGTGGTATTACGTTTTTGGTGTAAAAGGGATTGTACTGGTAACAGAATTGGGTTTGATGCGTAATTCCAGCCTTTGGAATTGTTTGGCGTAGGCTGATACGTTTAGGCCTGAATTCTTGTTACCCTGGTATCCGCGAACATCGACAGCACAGCAATGAGCGATTGGACTGGTTTGAAAAAATATTTATATGATCTACAAATAGGTGTTCCGGATTCGGTGTCCATGTATGTGAGTTCCTATGTTTGTAAACTGACCCACGACACAGGAAAAAATCCTAGTGTAGGGCAACGTTTCATACCAAAAACTCAAAGTGTTTAGCACTTTCTGCGATGATAAAGTACGTACTACGTGACTTTTTCTCAATATAATACACGACTGACTCTAAGAAATAAAGAATTTAAGCCTGAAGCTATGAAGTACGGGACGCTGTGACTTAATAGACATTCATAATGTTTCGAATATGATTCTGTCAGTATGTTGTTTATCCCAAACTAATATTATAATACGAGTAGGTATTAATGAATTTAGGGAGTAGAGTGTTAGTTAATTTTAGACTACTATAATAATTAGTTCTCGGGTTTCAATTACTAGTACTTATAACGTCTTAATAGGGTCTTAATTTCTATTACAGAATTAATTTATTCTTGTCAGGGTTTTTTTTCAACACAGCTGTTTGAGCTATTTATTGAAAGCTAGCTATGCTTTGCAAGCTAAAGCTGGAGCCAAGAATGCAAGAAGCTAAAGCGACTACAGTTTCTATAAAGTTGCTACAAAAAAGAAGCTATTGCCCATAAAATAAAGCCGTTAGTATTTCAAAGGAGCTTGTTAAAAACCTTTTTAGTTTTATAAAGGTATTCCGGAAAGGATTTATTTATCTCTTTTGGTAACCGGAGGAAAAGCTTCAAAAGGGATTTATCTATAGCTCAGAAAATAGGACAGTAATTATGTAGTATTACTCTTATAAAATTATGAAGTTAGTGATAGCATGCGGAGGTTAACGTACGAGATTTTTTTTAAATAACTATAATAGAATATAGTGGAACCGAAAGTACTAATTAATATCCTTATTCATTATCTTCTCTTACATAAATAAAAAATATTCAAGAATAATGTCAACACAAAGGTAACTTAAATAACAAGCAAGCTATTTTAATTACAGGTACACATCAACAGTGCTAAAACATAGGAATCATTTTTTTTTGCGTAGTAGTATCATCAGATGAGTCCTCCCACCCCGGGCAGGGCGGGAGGGACTGTCAGACTTGTACTGACTAAAATTCACGGTGTCCTTCAATAGCTCTTTATGTTCCGGGGTCACGGTGATGTAATAAGTCCCGCGACCCCGGCAGGTTTTGGCCCTCTGAGAGGGGGCCCCGTCATTATGCCGACGCTCTTTGAGGCGCGTCGTTGACCCAGGCATGGTCCATGGTCGGACAGCGAGTTGCCCTATAAGAATCAGTTTGCAAATAAAGTGAGGTTTTATCTATTAGGTTATAATAATTGTGTAGTAATTAGTGTTTAGAAACCCAATTTTTCGATGCTTCCAAGTTATCGTTAGTTTCAGAGAAATGTATGTAACTGCAGGTTTTAAAGCCGTCAGCAAAAGTCATAGGGAGGCCTACCTAACATTTTAAATCTTAGACGAGCAAGTTGGAAGCATTCGCATTGTTTGTGGTGGAACGCTTGGAATGCAATAAAGGGTAGTGGATGAACTGCAAAGCGGTCATTGTCTGTGTTTTATGTTTATTTATTAACACATCATCACTATCAATACAGGATTTTTCCTAATTCAATAGTGTGGCCGCAAAATTACAGTTGTAGCTATTACCTATATCATAAAATGTACATGGTAGTTTTTGTGAACTCACTTAGAGAACAAGTAAAAATATCAATATCATCTGCTACGTCATTAAGTACACGTAAGGTACGCGTCATTGGGGCTTTACTCAGTAGATTGGTCCTACCACTGGGGACCGCCAATAGACGTGGTCTCCGCCTTCTCAACACATAGTTGTCGGGCACACACAGGTTTATTTCTTTCAATATACCTGGGTTTGAAGTCTTGCTACGTAATAATTTAAAAACATAAGTAGCAAGAGCTATGCCCCATGATGCAAAACTCCAGGGCAGGGTGTTGAAGGCATTGGAGATGTCCAAAGACACCGCCAAGACGACCCTGCCCCGGGCTACCGCATCCCCCTTCGTGAGGGCTCTCACCCGCACAGACATGGACATAGGGTATATTTAATCCCTAAACAGAGAAGCGAGCTGTTGCCTAGAAAAACAACAGTAATTTTCATTTTCCAGTTGGCAACGCTTACACGATCCGAATTGTTTCTCAAATTCTAAATTGACGCAAGGGAAGCCGCGGGCAAAAGCTAGTTTTGAATAAAAAGGTGTGGAGCACATTGGGAACACTTTAAAATTATCATGGACCAGAATGAAACTTTAAAATATTATTGATTAAAGTATTACATTTTTCATGGATTACTTTGGGAACTTTTTTTGGAGCACATTGGGAATGACCCAATTTTATATTAAGTGAGCGGTTGCATGTGTGTGTGCAGTCAGTATGTGGGATTGTTGTAAGTTTGCCACAAAAATTATTCCCCATGAAAAAAAGTATTGATCCTGTTCGCCTAGTACTTTCTTTTCACATTCCACATTTTTTTTCAAAGTTATAGGTTTGTGAATTTTCTTGTTGGTTGTATACTAATCTTAGATTACATACCGAATTTCAGCTCTGTAGTACTTCAGGAAGTAGCCAAACATTTTGATGATCATCAATGTGTCAGTGTGTCACTATATCAGTGAATCAGTGACGAAATCCGTGTATTTTAGATGTCAATAAAATCTAAAGTATTAGAGCTTTTCTATTGAGACTTTGTATGCTTAATAAGTCTATTATTGGCATCATATCCTGTGAATATGGACAATCTGGTACATCGGAAACCAACTCTATGAGGGTTCAAAAAAACGACGAAAAACTTCGAGAAAAGGTAGGTAGTGCTCTTGCGCTTCACTTGGCTCGTCTTGGCGGCAGATTATTTTAAAAAACCTGCCCTTTTATTTTATGTTTAAAACCAGATTCCTTAACGAACCTACCTATAGTATGTCATACCTATCATATTCATGAAAACCTTTGTTTCCACTGGCCTCAAAATCTTAGAAGAAATTCCGTATCCCCAAAGTATACCACAAATACCCTAAGCTACCAAATAAAATACATAATTTAGTATCAATAATCCTACTCTTTGCTAAATAAACATCTAACCTGATTACTTAGCTACGAATAGATGATACAACCAAACTAATATAACAATCGAAAATCAATAGTAAGGCAGTTGTCCTACAGCTGGCGATTAGCGAGTATTGCCAGTAACTGAAACGAGGTAGCGAGCAGCCAGCGGTATCTGTGTAGTACGGATAGTTTTCTCGCTGTCAGCGAGTGTCCAATTGCGATAGGCTATTACTCGCAATACTCTCTTGGCTGCGCAATACTGCCCGTGGTTAGCCTCTTGCTATAAATTCTGATCGCCAAGCGGGTATCAACGTGCGAGTAAAATAATTATAATCTTGGATATTCTTATCATTCAGTGAATTAAATCAATGGAGTTGTTTCCTTACTGGCAGCGTGAAAAGCCATTATCCCTTTCGTTAACACAAAATCCATACGGTTTTTTGCAATAAAACCGCCTTATTATCCTAGTTATTAGAATATATATTTGTAAATGGTTTGGTGTGAAAAACGGCACTAAAACATAAAAAATATTCTATTTATCTGTTTTTCATTGTACGTGATTTGAGCGAGAAAAAATCCGACAGTTTGTCGCTAATCGCCGACGGTAGGACAACTGCGTACTAGAGAACGACCCACAGGAAATAAAGCGAGCACACACCGTCTGGTCGGTCGGGAGATAGCGGGACATCATCAGCTAATGTGCACCTTGCTTTTATTGTGGTTTTGCTCGTGGTCATTTCAGGGATTGTAAAAGCTATGTGCAGCTTGTTGTAATATTATGTGAATTAACTGTGTATTTTTTGACTATATTATGCGAAAATAAAGACTGAATAGGGTATACAACTGAAAAAATCTAATAAGTCTGACAGATAGATTTCCAAAAAATAATTGCCACGTATTTTTTCTTTTGTTACGTAAATAAAATTACTAAATTCCAAAATGATCAATGAATAAAAGTCATAAATATAACAATGAAATACCGTACATACATTATTTCCAAATGCCAGTATTAAACGTTAAAATGTATGTTGAGCAGACGTCAAGCCACGTCAGGCGACGTCAGGCGAGACGACTGGCGACGTCATATGACGTCACGCACATTAGATAATGTCACTCGTTCGCGTCATGTTGACAGCGTACTCGTTTAATACACTAGTCGACATTTTTGCTGTCTTTAGCTACCTGTGTAGTTTAGTAATGGACATTTTTACGAAAGACTAGCTCTTGCCAACGCCTTCGCTCGCTACAACTCGAAAATTACATTACGGAAACATGAAATAGGGATCATCATTATCCTAAGTGTTAATCCAGGTTATGAACTATCTGTGAACCAAATTTCATCCAAATAAGTTCAGTTGTTTAGGCGTGAAAGAGCCACATACATACATTTACCTGTCCTCGCAAAATTTTACATTCATAACATTAGTAAGATACTACTAAATAAGCCCTGTTTGTTTTTTTTTCTTGCCTTCCTTCTTTTGATTTCACTGACTATTTCAGATAAATTAAGTACCTATTATGAAAAACGCAGTAAAAACCTCTCCATGAGCAACATTCATGAGAAATCTTGTGTATGAAAAAAACATTTTTTTTTATGTATGCATGGAATAAGAAAAATAGATTTTTTCTTGTCTAGACATTAACAAAATGTTCGCATAATGTTTACTTTTTTTCGTAATATCAGGGAATATCATACAAATTCATGAAAAACAAAATCCAATCAACTTTTTCTTCATATCACTGAAATATGTATAGATCGGTTAGACGTCAATACACAGACTTAATACAACCTTTCAGGACAGGATAATTCCATTCTCGATCAAAATAACAGTTTTCTTGAAGATAAATGTGACCTTGGTTTTGTTCAAGATGAGGTCAGGAGGGTGAAACAAAAACAATTTAATCTTGAGACGATAGTCATTATACATGGTGTCAAGGATGACTTTTTGTATGACGAGAGGGCATGGCGTCGCTTGTGTATGCCCAAATTGGTCATAAACATAGTAATCAATTTATTCTTACTGTTGGGTGAAATACCTACAATTCATGAAAGGTAATATGCTGTAATGTACTACACTTGAAAGGTCACTTAAAGAAAACTTATTGTAAGTTGATCTCGCTCCATTTTCTTTTTCTGGGCTGTTAAGAACAAAGAGACAGGTGCTCAAACTAGATCAAGTTGTAATCATTTAAACTGGAAGTCGACTCTAGTATAGCTAATATGGAAAAGGCTTCACAAATAATAACAGAAGCCGCATCGCATAATTTTTCCAGATCGATGTCAAGCATATATGACGCGCAACGCATCAGAAAGTATTACTTTTTATGAATTATGGATGTCACTCACGAATTGAGGGTAGACAGAATTTTAGGTGACATCAATTTACACGATGATTTATAAAATTTCTAAAAAAAAGTTTAGGTGAACTTTTTGAAGAAATTGCTTGTCAATATTACTTGTTAAGATTTATTGTCTTGATCGAAAACTACTATAATTATTATCTCTATAAAAATATCATAAAAAAAAATGTAATAACATTTATAACCCATAATTGCTATTGTAACGAGAATTAAGATTACAATAAGTTATTAAACTAAACTAATGAGAAAAATACCTTGAGAAAAATATTTGACTAGAAATTCACTTAAACGATATTTTACTATGGGGACGGGCTGCAGACATCGAATCTATTGTGGATGGTTTTAAGTGTTTGGAAATGATATATGGCTAAAAAGTGGTGACTCATCTTTGACGTCAATCCGACTAAAGAGAACAATATACTGCAACGACCAGAAATTAAATTGCTTGAAGACAGAAGGACGACAATTAAAATTAATTTAACAAGTTAGATCAGCCAGTCAGCCTAGACCCTTGCTGCTTAGATCAATTATAGACTACTGAAGTAAGAAGTTTCAATTAGACTTAGAAACAAAACTAATCTCCCACCCGATCACCTTACCAATTGAGGTCTTAAGCAAAATTGGTTTCGACTTCTTAAATCAAAAGATTTGAAAAAGTTTCATGTCTGTTTCCCTTGGGTACTTAATTTGAGTGGCGAGGTGAATGACCTTGTCTGGTGGTCTGAGATTTACGTACCTATTTCATATTCTTGAATTTTATTAGCAGTTCTTCATTGTAATATTTGTACTCCTTTGTTGGTATTTTGAATGGATTTTGTATATTTATGAAACAAAGGGATGTTTTCGTTCGAGTAATTTGGTATCGAGATAAATTTCGACAGTATGACGGCTTATAAGATATTTTTATTGAGGCACGTTGACTTTACATGGTTATACATGACTTAGATTTATTCTCCATTTTAAAACTTTCCATTTAAATCATTAACAATCTTGAATCCATCTATTGAAGAAACCGCATAATAATCCGCTGCGTAATTAGAGACGGGAAACTTTGTTTTATACTATGTAAAGATTAGCTTATGTTTCGCTCTCGTTAAAATTATAAATGAAGCCCAAGGAAAAGTTTTAAATAGATACCTACATTATACTCGAGAATAAATAGCATTAGTAGAATTATTATCGGAATCGAATCAGTCCTTTCAAAGGTTTTAACCATAAAATTTTAATTTCAAGCTGCAAGGTGTGCAAGCAACACTTTAGTTCTTTGGATTGATAAATAAAAAATATTTTAAATAATGCAATGTTGAATTCGTCGTGGTCTAACCATTTTCACTTTAGCAAGGTGATACTACGCGCCAAATCAATTTAGATACTTCAATTCTTAGGCGAATGACTTTGTTGTAAATTCTTTACATTAGAGAAACCCCAAGCTTTGCTCTTTCCATTGCACGCTGAGCAACCAAGAATTTGTTAACTAGGCCTATGGTAAGTGCCCTCGTTTCGGCTCCGTAAGTCATATTGGGTAGGACGCACTGGTAGCCTGCAATGACGTCTAAGCCGTGAGTAGTTCAGCTGACGACTTCTATAGCTCTGTCGCTTTCCTTCAACTGAACTACTCATGCTTTAAGAAGTCATGGCAAGCCACTTGATTACAAACCCTAGTTTATAGGGGTCCGTCTTCTTTGACAGTAGTTAATTTCACTTACGAAACTCAAAACTAATGATCAAGCTTCTCTAGACTTACATAATTACTAATCTTATTATAAGCTTCTCTATAATAGAATAACACAGCTGTTGCTAAGTTGCGAAAATAAATCTCATTAGCCTCGAGATGATTAAAGTCTAGAAAATTGAAACTTAGACCCTGAAGCTTTTCTTCCATGAAAATGAATTAGATGACGTTGGGAAATTTAATTTTAGGAAAACTTCTAAATCACATGCAATATAGGTTATTTTTATGATGAACTATATTCTATCGTCTATTATTTACTAGTTGTAGGGCAAACAGTGTGCGTTGTCACGTCTCTGTGAACAGTCACGAGCAAAGACATAGATACGACCTTAAAATTTAAATTAATGTAACAATATTAAATTGCAAAAATAAGTTCTGCCAACTGTGTCCAATAATTATGTAAACGTTAAACTAAGTCAAAATTAACTACACATTTTTATCAAAATTTCGTTAACGATAGTTTGCCAAAAAATAATATCAACTTTAAGTTACATTATTATTTACCAAGTCAATTTCAAAAACATGTAAACAATACAGTTTCGAATTATGTAAACAATTACAAAGCAGCAGTTTCAATCTGCTTGAGACCGGTTTTAATTCACAATTTTCAAAAACATGTAAACAATACAGTTTCGAAATTATGTAAACAATTACAAAGTAGCTGTTTCAAGGAGCTTGAGATCGGTTTTAATTCACAAATTTCAAAAACATGTAAACAATACAGTTTCGAAATTATGTAAACAATTACAAAGCAGCAGTTTCAAGGAGCTTGAGGTCGGAAATAAGTCCTAATTTAACAAATTGCAATTTAACCTCATTGAAAAATAAGTGTATATAATACAAATACATAGCTATAAGATCTTATTGTATTATTTATTTATAACTTCTTTTCGTTAATTTGCGTTATACCTACATATTTTGTCATAGTTAGGTAAAAGTAGCCATCATCGAGTGTATTGACTCACCCGTCGATTGTTTTTATTTCCGTGTACCGTCCTAAATCTATTGTGCTATTTTTTTTTTATCTTGGTATTATCATCAAATGAGTCCTTCCGCCCCGGGCAGGGCCTTTACTCACTGTCCGCATGCCCTTTACGCACGGTGGCCGGAGATCGTCTGCCGACGTCCGACGCCGTGTACCACTGCGGTTGGGGCGGAAGGAGGACGCTGTCCTCTCTCTCTCTCGCGGATCTATTGTGCTATTGGGTGATTCTACGAAAAGTGGATAAAATTATCGCACACCCTCTTAAGAGGTTATTGTACTCATAAATAAGTATGATTAATTTTTCTTTTACTATGGGACCTGAAATTGCGAAAATTATATTTAATAAAAAATTATGAAACAGTTGAGAGCCCAAAATTGTTCATAATGATGAATACAATAAACCCTTAAGCCTTAAGCGGGTGTCCGTTAATCACGATATATTTGAATAATGCGTCGACACGTTTGGTGCAGTGGCTGAGCAATTGGACTGCTGCGCCGAGTGTCGCGGATTCGATTCCCGCACGGAACAGATATTTGTATGATCTGCAATTAGTTGTTACGAGTCTGGGTGTTCGTGTCATGTGAGTTTCTATGTTTGTAAACGCACCCACCATACAGGACTAATTGCGGGGTAAAGTAAAAAAAAACTATGCATAACTATTAAGTATATTTAATAGGCTTTATTATTAATAATAATCATTACTTTTGGTAATGAATTACAACTCTGATTTCTTAAGTCCTTGATTTATTGCAGTTATAACCAGCCCCTACCTACTTATTTATAAAACTCTAATCATTGCTGTAAAAAACTTATTAACAAAAACAGGAAAAAATAGGTTTACACTTCCATTATCATTATAATGTATCCATGACAATTTCTATAACACGTATACAATTTGTTTTACTTGTATATATGTTATAGAAATTGTCATGGATAGTTAATAATTACATTAGAAATGTATACTTTTTTCTGATTTTGCTTCGTTTATATTACTGTGAAACCAATGTATACCCAGTTTTGCCACAGTTTGATGGTTAGGTTATTTAGAAAACCATATTGTACACATATTTTTTGAAAATTATAAGTTAAGATATTTTAGAAAACGTGACCAATGTATATATATTAGTGCTCGTGACTGAACACTATATGTATAATATATCGTCATAATATATGTTTTTTTCAGGCTATCCAATTCGTGCATCGTGACGCTTGAAGTTCCGTATGTCCGTTTTTTTACGTGTGGGAATCCTCATGCACTTCCTCCTCTGAGGAAGACGAAATGTCAGACTGGACTTATTAAAACCACACAGTGTCCTCTACCGCCTTACGGGGTACGGGTTCACTTGCGCAAACACCGCTCCTCGGCGGGCCTACACCCGATTACATCGCCGGGTCCCTCTCCCTAGTAGCCTTAGGATTAACGTAACTTAAGGACTAACCCATAGTTTTGACAGGGACAATACAAATACAGGGACATAGTACAAATATACATATTTCACAAAACTGAATAAGTTCAGATACACTAACATTAACCCTGTCTCCCCTCCACAGTCAATAATTATTCCATGTGAAGCAGAATTCATCAAAATAGAGCTAGTAGTTTATTGAGAAAATAATAAGTAATTTTAAAAAAAAAAAAATTAAAAAACCCCCGACACAAAAACCAAGTTCCCTTTCAAAAGTAATAAAAATAATAAAAATACGTCGCGTTGGGGGACTGCTGCAAATTATTTATCATCTCCTGTTTTTGTGCAGTCCCCCAACGCGACGTATTTTTATTATTTTCATTTTTTAAAGGGAACTTGGTTTTTGTGTCGGGGGTTTTTTAAATTTTAAATTTATTTTTTATTTTATACTTTTTATAGGTACATACTAATATCATTTTATGTTGCTAAGAGTACTCCCGATTAAGTTACCAATATTCTCTTTCGGTACGCTTTCATTTGATACCCAACTCGAGTATATTTGCAGACCCTCGGTTACCTTTCCTCGCTTTCACCCCCACAACTTCTAAACGGCTCAACCGATTTCCATCAAACATGTCTAAGAACACTCGCAGATAAGTCACCTTTCATACAAAAAAAACTAAATTGAAATCGCTTCATCCGTTCGGGCTCTATGATGCCACAGACAGACAGACAGACAGACCGACAGACAGACAGACACGTCAAACTTATAACACCCCTCTTTTTCCGTCGGGGGTTAAAAAATGAGTTTTGTCTTTTCACGTCTCAAAAGATAAATATGAATCTCTATCTTATAATTCGCATTCAAAACATTACCATGAAATCTCTAGAAAACTTATGACAGTTATTGTCAAAAACGAATACAAACCGATCTCATAAAATTCAGTACATGCGTTAAAGGTGTGAAGAAAAAAAATGTGGAAGGAATACTGGTAAATCATGGAAGATATTAGCCATAAATCAACGATTATCCTTAGCCTGGGGTAAGGTGCGCTGAACGTTGGGCCACGAAAGATTAGGGAAGTGAGGGAATTTGGAATTCCATCTTCGAAACCGAACGATGGTTCCGTGGCTTTTTGGAAATTCGTTTCGGTGTCTCTGCGGTTTATCTGCTTCAATCTTTTAGTAATATTGAGTTTAAAAAGAGAGAGAGAGCAGTGGTGGCCCAGTGGTATCGGTCCCGACTTACGAGTTGTAGGTCGTGGGTTCGAACCCCGCCAGGCACATTACTTTGTGTAATTTCTTCATCACCACTGCTCTCAAAACGGTGAAGGAAAACATCGTGAGGAAACCGGCATGTCCTAGAACCAAAAAATTCGAAGATATGTGACATCTACCAATACGCACTGGGCCCGCGTGGTGGATTATGGCCCACTCCCTCTCTCAGAGAGGAGGCCTGTGTCCCAGCAGTGGGAACATTATAGGCTGATGATGATGATGATGATGAAGAGTTTAAAAAAATGTTTGCGAGGAATAGTTTCTCGTAGTTTTTTCTGTTACTTTTAGTTTTAAAGTTAGTTTGAGCTCTGGGTCGAGGTAATACTGTCACATTTTGACTGCTTAAAAACCACCCTGTTCCTTCAACCGCCCTTCACGTTTCAGAGGACTGGTGGCCTAGCGTTAGTCTAGGCTGTAGGAAAGGGACAGAGCTATAGAAGTTGCTAGCGCCATCTCGTTCCCTGAGTGGAACTATTCACTTTTTAAGACGTCTAGGTAGGCCATCTGGTAACCTCTAATGACAGCCATACACGATCCGGTTCCGGTTCTTTGGTTATCCGAAGTAGACTTGTAATGCACACTGAAAGCGATACCTACTGCATGCCACTTCCAGATTGTATTATTTCATGTATTTCTTTTATTTTTCGTGAGGATGTGGTGTAGGTGTTAATTACGCTGCCTTTAGGAACCCCTAAGTGCCTTTAACATAGCTTTGGTTCCTATAGGGGTTCCTATAAATAACAGATATTTTACGAAGTCCAGGTTTCTTTACGATTTGATTTTTTTCATTACCATTGACGGCGACAAAAGTACATAATGCATTAAAAGGTCTAATATGTCTTTTCCCGGTTTTTAAAATCACAAGATATGAGGTGTTAACTTCTGGGCTGTTCATTATATTATTATCAGCGTGTAATATACCCACTGCTGGGACACGTAAGCCTTCTTTCTGTGAGAGAGTGAGTGGGCCATAATCCACCACACAGTGCGGGTTGTTAGATGTCACATGTCCTCGAATTTTTCCTTCGAGGTTCTAGGACAAGCCAGTTTTCTCACGATATTTTCATTCACCGTGCTGACAGAAATAAATTAAGTGCATTGAGTAATGCGCCTGGCTGGGTCGTACGGGTGACCACAAGTCACCACTACTCGTGAAAGAGTCTATCGGTGAAACGGCTATATGTGAATCGTCCTGTCGACGAAACTTCCAATGATGAACCGATCGTCGTGAATCGTTGCAGAATCGCTCTAGGCCACTAAGACTTTAAAAAAATCGTATAAAACCGTATATACTCGTTATATGCGTCGCTCACCACATAACCCCACACAAACATTAACGTTCTGTATGTTGGCCGCATACGAATCACATAGAACAACAGATAAGCCTTGTAAATATACGCGTTGACTAGCTCCGCGCCTATATACATGTATATGTTATAGTCAGAGAGCTGTAAAAACTTTGCTAACGGCCTTCTAACGTCTTTATGGTGATAGCCTTGCCTTTTGTGTTTATTTTCTTTGATATTATGTATGACAGTGTTATTTTCCTGTGTATTTACGTTATAGCAAAGTTTAGTATTATTTTGGAGACGCCCGGGCCGTCGGGGACAGTAAGTCACTGTAGTAGCGTAGGCGCGGGCTTGTGGTTAAATGGGTGGCTCACCGTCTGATCAAGGATCTGCTGTACTGATCTCTTGGTGCCAGTGTCGAAACTACGGTTTGTTTTAAAGACCAATTATAGTTTCGACGAAGACCTCGTCGATGACGACTTACTAGGTATAGTATAGAAAGAAATAGAAAACGTTTTTTGACACAGCAGGACTGGGTTGACGATGAGTCGTGTTTCATGCGAACCTCAAAAAATGTTCAGCCAAAGGGCAATTACGCAAAGAGCAATTAAAGAAACAGAGTGGTTTTTAGTCATTCAGGTCTGACTATCCTTTTCCCTTCACCCAGAGCGAGAACACTCATTTGATGATTATCACTTCCAAATAATATTTTCAATGATCTCTGTCTCTCTGTGACCCTTCCAAGCCTGAATTGTCTCGCGGCCATGCTGCGGGGCGAGACGGAGTGGGAAGCGGTCGCCTCCTTCTGCGAAGCAGTCATGCTCGTGAAGGAGGAGACCGGCCGCGTGAGAGAGAGGACAGCGTCCTCCCTCCAACCCAGCCGCAGTGGTGGACGCCCATGGCGTTGCACGTCGTAAGACGATCTCCGGCCACCGTAGGCGCGGGCATGCGGTCGGCGAGTAAAGGGCAACTCGCTGTCCGACCATGTACCATGCGCGAGTCGACGGCGCGTTGTGTTCCACGCGCGCCTCTAAGAACGTCAGCATGATGACGGGGCTCCCCTCTAGAGGGCCAAAGCCTGCGGGGTCGCGGTTTCATTACTATGACCCTGGAACATAAACGGTAATTGAAGGACAACGTGGATTTTAGTCAGTACAAGTCTGACAGTTACTCTCGCCTTGCCCGGGGTGAGAGCACTCATTTGATGATTTTACCACGTAAAAAAAGGCCTGAATTGTTAATAATTTTAGACCTTTTAATAAGTTCTACAATAAATATAAAGCTGTCAGAAAATTGACATTTTTTCGATCCTATCTGCTATAGCTCGCAGATAACATACTTATATTATACGAATACACATTAAATAAAAATATCTAAATGAGATTGGCAGTCTTAATAAAAAAAAAAATACAATATAATAGTCAATCTTATTCTGACTTTGACATGTTAATCAAAGGATACGGCTATGTTGTAGTTCAGTTTGCAAATTTTAGTTTTTATAAAATTCCTATATCTAGTTAATAAAAAATGCTTTGATATGAACTCAAAGATACACAATGCACAGATTAAACCACTACCGCAACAAGTTAGGTCATTTAACAATAAATTTTAAAATAGATATTTAAAAACAAGGCAATGAAAGATTTAGCTTCAAAATGAGTGGTTGCGATAGCCTAATTGGTGTCTGGAGTATTAAACCAGATATTACGTAGGTTCGAGCCCCGCTTGCAGCTGCATTTTTATTCTTAAAAAAAAAATACGAAACCGCATCGCAGGCGTGTATAAATAATATATAACTTTAGAAATTCTCGTGTAAGGAGAGAAAGAACAAAGGATTTCCCAAAATAAATTAATGCAGTTAAATAAGAGGTAAAACTTGTACAAAAACATTGAAGAATCTTGGAAATTCTGTCGGGTGCATAGAATAAATGTCTTTTGGTTACAAGACATTCGACATGGTTTCACGTCAGAACAAGATATTTGAACACAAACCGTATACGTACGTCTTACCGCCTTAGAGAGGCTTAAGTGTGTATTGAGATGTACCAACGTGTAATGGAATGCACCTTCCTTCAGTAACGATCTAATCTCTTAGCGTGTGATACACCTGCTACGGGGGTCGCAGATCCGCTTTAAGAAAGCAACGTCGCATTGTGGCGCTAAACCGCAAAGGGCAACGGTATTATTTTGAAAGAACTAGGTTATAAAATCCACTGTGGTCTTTCAAATTATTATTGTGACAAGGCTGTTCAAGCACTGCGGGGATCGTTTGCGCTAAAATGTCGATTTGCTATTGTTTTAAAAGGTGCTGTTCCAAAAAAACTGTCAATTTGTATTAAAATAAACGTACGGCAACAATGCTAACTTTTGCACTTCAAATTGCACCTCTATTAATAGGTAGTTTACTGCATAACTATACAGAAAATCTGTTTAGTTCGTCAGTTAAAATATTGAAAAATAATATACACGCATTTTTGTTCTTTTTTAAATCAATGAATATTGACAAAGACAACGCTTTAAAATTTGGGACTGGGGGCTGGTGATGTCATAACGCCTGTAAAATTATATCGGTCGAGTGATGTTTTGTGATTTTTAGAAGTGTTGTGTCTTGATGTGTGATTTTGATCTTCATCAAAACAAAATAAACAATAAGGATAAATTCTTTTTGATACTCTTTTGTTCGGACTAATTTTTTTTTTTTTTAAATAGCCGATAATGTGAGTTGAGACTACTACTATTCAAATATTAACACACTTTGACGGCTGCTTATCAATAAGAGTAATTTTCGTAGTTTAATTAGACCAAAATTAAATAATGTGTTTATCTAATTCCTGTACAGCAGCAAATTACTTTGAACGTAATCAGCACTTTATATGTACTGTATAGCACCCATACGTAACTTCAACACCAAATTGAATAAGTTAATTAGTTAACTTTGATTAACTTGAAGTTGACTGCAAGCTCCTTTGACTTTCGGGTCCATTTGCAGTCGGCTAAATAGAAGCAGTAGGTAATTATATTTTGAACTGGAAACTGGGAGTTTGTCGTAAAACCCGGAATTGAACTTTCAATGCGACATGTGTATGTTTATTTGGAAGTTTAAATTGCTTTTGTTATTGCGGTTATTTTGGTGACTGCAACTTGATGAAGTTAACGTGTTTATAGGCGGTTTAAAAGGTTGTGTTATATCGTCAAAAGCTAGCAAATATAAAGTGAAATATTAAAATACACTGTTTTTGGAAACGACAGCCGAAACATGAATTTTGCCATTATTTTTATGTCTTTAATAGTCCAGCCTCAAGGATGGACCCTATAAAGAACAAGTACAGAGATTTTTTTTTTAAGTTCATGAGGACCTTTTAGGGGTATTTACAATAATATAAACAAGTTGACAACAAACCTTTAAAAGGGCAGATAATAATATTTTGAAATTATACAGCGAGTTGAAAGAAACACATTAAAAAATATTATATTTGTCTGAAGTCGCTTAAAAAAATAATAGTTTTCACAAATCAAGTACAGCTGCTTGCTGTGATGAAATTGTACTAAGAAATAATTACATGGGAATGACACAAAAATGGCAGAATGACATTCGAAATTTGAACATTTAAAAACAAATTATGATCCAGGTGAAAAGAGGTCAAATCAACGGAGGAGGTAGGATACCTACTCAGTACTGTCAATAGTTTACCAGACTTGGAGCCCTCTTAATCTTTCAAAGTCTACCTAGAATTTCAGTATTTGATTAAGACGTGGAAACACGATTAAGCTAACAACTTCACAGACATAACACAAACAGAACAAGATCAAATACAACGTCACATTCCTAAACAAACACTAGATGTACCTGTTCAGAAATCAACGGCCTAATCCTGAATTAATTAAATGTTAATTGATGTACTTAAACCATCAGTAGGCATTGTAATCTCGTGGGAAATGTTCTGAGCAAGTACAAGCATAGAATAATGATGTAGAAATGAAGCAAGGACTTGCCCTTGCGTGGCTTGATGCTATTAAAGTATAAATTCTAGTTTTGTCTATCGTGAACAATGATAAATTTATTTTTAATGGATAAAGAAGAAAATTTGGTGAAGAATTTTAAGTTCTAAAACTAAAAAAAGAAAATCAATTGTTTGGATTTCAAGTCATTTGAAATCCAAAACCTACATTGAACTGGTGCACTGATTACGACGATTACGATTACGTCTCACTCTGTTAAACACAGAGGAGGCATGTATAGAAAGAAAGAAGAAAGAAAATACATTTATTCAGCACAATCTTCTATCTATTTTCTTCTATCTATCTACTTTCTATAATATAAAAATGGATCGCAAAATGTGTTGCTAAGCTCATAACTCGAAAGCGGCTGGACCGATTCGGATAGTTCTTTTTTTCTTGTGTTTGTAACCATCGGGACCGGGTTTTAGACTAATTCAACCCGTGCGAAGCCGGGACGGGCCACTAGTACACAATAAAGTGATAGACCAAGGAAAATATCTTAGTTGTATAAATGTTGTAAACAGACTATTTACAATCTGTAACAACACTCATTCGTCAAAATAGGTGCTTTTATCGGGACGTAAAACTCTACTCATAAAACAAACAAAGAATTAATCGTTCTAATCCCAATGCAACGATACGTATACAAGCCAAATGAGTCATTCTTCTCTTGCTATCCAGAATTATTTTCTCATGACTCTCATTTAAATGAATTGTGATACTGTACGGTCCACGTACATTGACCTTACTGCAATATTGCTGACAAGGCGAATCAACAAGTTCACTTGTCACGACTAATAATTCTTTATACTCAGTGTGCAACTTACCAACACGCGGAACAGACATACATGTAGAAATCACCAACAATTTACAGTGTACGATACTAGTACTAAATAAACTGGGTTACTACGTGAAGTGTTTTACATGTTGGACACACTCGCTACCTAAAACGCAACAATTATAGTGTACAGTTCAGGAACTAATCTGTCCCGTACAGATATTCTGTTTGATGACAAACAGCACTGCAAGATTTTTAACTTTTTTTTTCACGGGGTAACTTTTTTCATACCTGTGGGGAGTATAGATACCCATAGATCTACTCTTTGGAATGAGCACCTACGGTATTTTCACAGTTTTTATGTCGTGTGACTTTGACTGTAGCAACATAACTATTTTTGTACTTATTTTATTTTATGTCTTTTGACAATTCCAAAGTGCCCGCAATTGGCCTAATTGAAATAAACAATTTGATTATGATTTAGAAGTATGAGATTTCCTCTTTGCAACTTGGAACTGCAACCTTAGCTGCTCTGAATAATTCTTGCTAAACAAATTCGTATGTTTAGATACCCTTTTTTTTTGCGTGCCCACCGGGCAGGGCGGGAGGGACTGTCAAACTTTTACTGACTAAAATCCACGGTGTCCTTCAATAGCCCTTTATGTTGCGGGGTCACGGTGATGGAAAGAAGTCCCGCTACCCCGGCAGACTTTGGCCCTCTGTGAGCCAAAGTCTGCCGAAGATGTGCGCGCGTGGAACACGACGCGCGGTCGTCGACCCGGGCATATGTTTAGATACCCTTACATTGGAACGAACCTCCGTTTCTACATTTAAATTCTTACTCTTTGGCAACCCTAAACGGCACATCCATTGTCTCCTGTTTAGTTTATGCATTACTATTATTGTTACTGATGTCAACAAACGCAAAGCTAGCTTAGAACGTCGTGTACCAGTTTCCTTAGTAATTTGGAAGGTGTACAAACAGTGGATTAGGTTGTCATATGTAAGATCCGGCGTTTAAGGAATCGTTCTCATCGTGTCGTGTTGTGACGGGCTGTAATATATCAAGTGTCGGAATTGGTTTGTGTGGTGGGGAGACATGTTATTTGTTTATGTGTAAATGTCCTATTGCAAAACAATGGGCCTTGTCGACTGTTGCCAATAGACGAAAAAAGGGTCTTGTCAAAAATGAGGGTTACTAATTGTAGTATGTGTTGATGATGTTTCATGTTTTGTGTATCGTTAATGAATGACTTTATAATATAATTTCTTGGTTTGGGTGTTTATTTATAGCGTGACTTGCTGGTTATCGAGTAAAAGGGATAGGAACGCTTAAAATAATCATTGACTTTTACTGCTTGCCTTCAGGTGCGATAGGGGTCAAATTGTATTTTAAGAAAAGTATTCAAGTACGATTAACTATTGATAATTATAAAAGTAAACCAAATTTTTTTTGTCACTGCCCCACTGCTGGGCAAAGGTCTCCCCCTATGACTTTCCAAGTGTCCTTGTCCAGCGCCACTTCGACCCAGCCCACACGGTATGAGTCCAGCTCGTCTCGCTACCTCTTTCTGAACATAAAAAAATAAACACGTACTGAATAAAGAAAAATTGTTACAACGGAAGCTATATTTTCCACAGACAATCGTGCTAACTTGCAACTGCCAGGATCGCATGCATTCCAGCTATTATCTAAAGCTGCTGTAGCAACACTATCCTCGGGGGAGTGAGCTAGTGCAGTGTTCGTTCCAGTACAGTAACTCGACGACTTGATCTGTCAGTGCCTTGTTACAGGGGGTCTAATCTATAAGCGCGAATAACGTGGTTTCGGACTTAGTGACGGACGTTTTGACAATGAGCTTGAAATAAGAATAAATGATTTAACGATTTGACAGATAGCTCCTTAGTGTCTGCGCATCCATGGATGACCTGCGGAAAATTCGCGGTACTAAATTTTTAATGCGATTCGATGGAATGATAGACACTAGCGCCGCGACAAAATGACTTTTTTTTTTGTTGAGGCAGGATTGGGAAATCTCCACGGACACCTCAGCTGTCTCACCGTCTCGTCGAGGTAGTGCGGGACTCGAACCCGCTAAATCCCACTCCTGTCCCGCCAGAGTTTTTACACTACTTTAGCTATTTAAGATATTAATGGTTCGCTTTTATTCTAATTTCTTGCTGTCTTCTATAATTTTGTTGCAGCTGTCCTAATTTTACTATATATTTTACTTATTTAAAAATAACACAAAATGATTTCAATCGTGGCGGTATTATATTATATCTCTTTCTGTAGTTTTTATTTGAATACCCGCCTCTGAGGCCTTATCCCAAGATTTCAGTATTATATTTAGTTCCATTTCTCCATACAATAAACTAGTAGGTAGGCTACTAGTTTATTGTATGGAGAAATGGAACAGCGCCTCTAGTGTGCAATTTTTTCCTTGAAATTAATGTCAAAGTTCCAGTTTACGTCATAAAAACTGTAAATTCATGATAAGGCCTCTGTTATTTTTTTTAGTCACTTGCATAGATGTCATAACTACGACAGTTGCGTTCCGGGACCTTCTTTAAATGTAACCGTAGCCCTGAAACACAAAATGCTACTCAAGGAGCCGATTCTTTAGACAGTAAAAGTCTGGCAGTCCCTACCGTTCCACCCACTACGGCGGTAGAACTCATTTGACCATTTACCAATAAAAAAAAACATGTACACATTAGGTATTTCTCAAAAAGTCTGTATTAACTTGAAACAGCGACTTTTTTGGTAAGTACTTAATGTCCACTTTAGTGAAAGACAAATTGCTTCAACATAATATTGTTTTGACAGTCTCGTTAGTATACAAATCGCTAACAAGATAACGATGAAAAAAAAATATAAGGAGTATCTTTTTTGTGTTACTAAGTGCTTGAAAATATTATTACATGGATACAAAATTGTACTCGTATGTTTCATGAGATGTTTGATTTTTTTCAGGAATTTGGAGACTTAAGCCGTAGTCAGCGTGTTTTAGCATGGAAATCTTTGTTTATAATAATTATCATCATTGGGGAGAACACTGTAAATCTATTCTTGCTCTGTGGTGCCGTTTTTAACTATAATTTATCTATTCCAAGGTAAACTTGAGGAGCAGTGGTGGCCCAGTGGTATCGGTCCCGACTTACGAGTTGTAGGTCGTGGGTTCGAACCCCGCCAGGCGCATTACTTTGTGTAATTTATTTCATCACCACTGCACTCAAAACGGTGAAGGAAAACATCGTGAGGAAACCGGCATGTCCTAGAACCAAAAATTCGAAGATATGTGACATCTACCAATCCGCACTGGGCCCGCGTGGTGGATTATGGCCCACTCCCTCTTTCAGAGAGGAGGCCTGTGTCCTAGCAGTGGGAACATTATAGGCTGATGATGATGATGATGATGAAGGTAAACTGACTGCCTGCCGGGATCGTGGGACTAACGACACTTTTACACGACACGATTACCGTGACCCCACAACGTAAAGGGCTATTGAAGTACACGTGGCTTTAAGTCAGTACAAGTCTGGCAGTCCCTTCCAACCTGCCATGGGTGGGAGGACTCGTTTGATGATTTTACCACGATAAAAAAGGTAAACTCACACTAAGAACTAATGTAAAGTGTTCTTAACAGACCCCAGTAACAAAGGACTACACGCATAAGTCTGAAACCACACTTCTTATTGTTACGAGGAATTACTAAGACTTGCTTCTAAATGCATGGCCACAAACTACACGTGTACTGAGACAACGACGCGACAGTGAATTAAAAAAAATGCTGGGACACAGGCCTCCTCCTATGAGAGGGAATGGGCTGACATCCACGGTTGCGTATTCCGAATTAGTGGATGACACAAATCTTCGAATTTTTGATCCTACGATATTAGGTTTCCTCACGATGTTCTTCCCCGCTTTGAAAGCAGTGTTGGTGAAATAAATTACACACAGTAGGAGGCGAAACACAGACCTTACAAACTATAAGGTAAAACTAGGTAATAAATATGCCCTAGTAGACAAAATGCCCCGCCATTCTAGCATTCTTTATGGCTCGGAACAACACACGGGTGGAGGTATTCTACAAAAGGCACCTGGAACCTGCGAAAAATGTTGACAGGAGCCTTATGTCGAATAGATAAGGTGCAAGTAGCTCAGGTGCTATTGTCAGCCGGTGCCCTTCGTGGAATACCTTGCGAAGGTGGTCACTTTAGCGTATAACATGACCGAGACTGAGAGCCATTTTGTACACCAATAGAGTTACCCTCGCGTGTGATTCCGATCAGAAACTTTGAATATAGAATAACCGGGCGTTTTGTCAACTAGGGCGTATTACCCAGTTTTTCTCTAATTCGTTAGTCGGGGCCATTATCACAAGGCCACAGGGGCTCTTAACATTGCATCATTTAAATTGAGTTAGCAAGCTATAGTAGTCAAATATCCTGGGTATGATAAGTTTGGCAGGATTGGTGGAACTAAATTAAAATTGAAATAAGTCTTGTAGGTCGTTACCGAGGCATAACATCTATAATTTCCGCAGCATCGCTTATTTGCCCTCCTAATGAGTAACACAAACAAAGCAGGCTGTAAGCAAAAAGTGTGAGTGCCAAAATAAACGTTTGTTCCAACTTAGACGCATCTGCTATTGTTGGCTTTTAGGATAAATTTCTTACCTTTGAGTACTAATGGAAGGAATGGCGATGAGGTGATAATGGTGACGACGAATGATACTTACGTGAGATTATAATTTTACGATACAGGAGTCTTCAAACAATCTGCTCACTATCATCATCATCAGCCTATAATGTTCCCACTTCTGGGACGAAAGCTTGCTCTTTGTAAGAGGTAGTGGGCCATAATCCACCACGTGGGTCCAGTGCGGGTTTGTATTCTGCTCTTAGTTACTTTCATTTCTTCATGACTGAGTTACAAAAGTCACAAGAGATGATCTTCAAGATTGAGGCGCGTTTGCCGAGGTCGATCTTAGCCTAATCAAAAACTCACACCGAAAGCAATTCACTTTAAAAAATGTGAGAACTCGTAGTAACATTTGAAGTGACAATCCGCTAGGTCAACACGAAGATAACGTGGACCTACCCGCGTCAAAACCAGGTGTACTGTTGAGCACACAACCGCGGTATAAGTATGCTAATGTACTTTGGGTGTGGAATCAGACGAAATTAGACTTCATGTTATAGTTGACTTGCTTAAGTATACCCGTGACGTTATTTGCGTAAACGATAATAAGTTATTTGATAGAAAAATCGAATTAGTCTAGAAATATTTTGTTTTTTATTTTGTTACGAAAACCAAAATTGAGGAAGAAATTACACCTTTGAAATTGCCAATAAGTCACAAGTATCTGCAGTTTGTACTAGTTTCTGACGTCACGTCTTCAGTGTCCTACTTGCCAGTTTCAAAATCGGTTCAGCAATTTAGGAGTATGGCAGCGTCACACATAAAGGCGCTCCGTAACCGAGAGCATTCGCGTGTAATGTACAGTCGCTCCCTCACCGGGATCATTCGCATGTAATGTAACATCAAAGTACGCATTCTGATGCTCGATTGTCTTCCGTCACTGTTGAATGTTCGAATCTGTAACGTTACATTAAAAGTGAATGCTCGCGGTGAGAGCGCCCTTACCATTATATATTCAACTTTGAGCATTACATTACAATACTAACTTCCTGACTGACGAGCATTCACTTCAGTATAGATTAGTTACAAGGTGCGCATTGTGATGCTCGACTGTCTTCCGTCACTGATGAAATGTTCGAATCTGTAACGTCACATTACAGGTAAATGCTCGCGGTTAGGGAGCGCCTTAAAATATAAATAAATTCACTTTCGTATATACCTATGTCTAGAAGTACTTTCCTTAGCTTCTGTGTGCCTAATAAAATTGAACCGATGTTCCCTGCATATCAGTGATGGGTGTTATCTCTTGGATACTGGCCCAACACGGCGCCAACACAATGTTACGAGTACATCGGCTGCCAAACATGACACGTTAGCCTGGTTCTTGCTTCGAAGAACCTTACCTTGTGTTTTATATTCTGAGATAGTACAGCGAGGTTATCTGAAGCAATATCATAGTAAAATGTGATTTATTTCCCGAATCCTGGACTCTTTTTTGAACGCACATGATTATAAAAACCAATTTACTTCATAAAAGTCAACGTACTCCGTCTCCTGTTATGAACTGACTTCACTTGTTTTTCTCTATAAGGCAAATGCCCTACTGCTGGCGATGGACCTGAAGCAATGTAGCGGTAGCGTTTTTGGATATTATAATGTTGTGTATATCTTTAACACTGAGCAGCAGTGACAACCTAATGGCGACAGTCCCGAATAAGCCAAGCTGGTATTTCTGGGAAAAAGTAGAAAGCCTTCAAAAGCGTTGAGGAATGTGCGCCCGCATTTTGTGACTGAATTAGGTCAAGTTAGAACTGTAACCTAATCTAACTTAGCAAGCGGAGCGAGCAGTGGCAGGAGCCGGCGAGTGCCATAACGTTATCTTTTTTTTTCCCAAAGGTTCTCAAAAATTGGGGCTTTCCATTTGTCCCACTAGTGTAGAGGATTGATGGGTCAAAATAGAATAACAATCGCGATTAAGTCTATGGCTAGTCGCTTTTTTGCAGCAGTGGGGCAGGTCTCATTCCACATGATGTATTGTCAAAGTTTTCTAACCTGCAACAACTCTGTATGGTAATGTGTTTTTGTATATTTTTCTTAACTTTTTTATTATGTTTGGGAAGCGATGACATGTTGGTAAAAGTAATTTTTGTTTCGCGTGAACTCTTTTATCTTTGTACTTGTTTTTTTTTTTGTTGTTTTCTGTTAAAAGATACGCAATAATTTATTGAGCTGTATTTATTGCTGGGGGGATGAAATGGAGTCTCTTCTTTAAGCTTAGCTTAGTATTTGGCATTAGTGAGTTTATGCATGTGACTTTTCTATTTTCAACTCTTAGGGTGAATCCAAACGAGCGTAATTTTTGAGTCGTGAGTTGCAGGCAGAGTTTCGGTCGCTTTCATATAAAACAAAAAACGCGTCGCAAAATTTTCTATGAAAGTATACTCCTCGTTTGGCTTCACCCTTATTCAACGACTCTATAGTGTTCATGTTTAGATATTAAAAATGATCAATAAGTTCTTCAAAAAGGTAAGTTAGACGTATTCCTTGCGACATATGAACATAAATTTGAATCAGGACTAACTAAAATTAGAATATCTGTAGCATTCTGAAGTATCTACCTACTCACATGAGCCAAGTCGTTCAATTTCAATTTTAATGACAAGAATACTTCCGGGCAAAGGTCTTCCATTTTTCCTTCCAAACTTCTCTATTTTTGGCAATTTCTAGTCGTATTTGGTGTGGTCTGTTTTCAATCAATATAAATATAAAAATCAATGCCACTTTTCGTTGTGATTTTATAACCCAAGTACGTACGGGCTCACCTATCCAAACCAAATGTTAAGGCTTTGTTTGGACTATTTAGTAGATGGTTTATGTGATGTAAGCACAAAATCAGTCGAGCGGTTCTTTATTCATCATATTTTTTGCCTTTGACACACTGACTTTATGAGTAGGTACATAGATTAGACACAAGTGTTGAAGGCTTATTTGATGCGTCATATTGAACTAAGCTATTTGAAACTAGCTTATGCTCGCGTGAAGTTTGGTAATTATTCCACAGGAACATCATAAATTATTCGATTTCTTAATCCAGGTTAGTCACGAGACTAAACGTGACCCTGGAACGTTAAGGCTATTGAAGGACACCGTGGATTTTAGGCGCCTATAAATGTTTCTACTGCTGGGTCACAGGCCTACTCTCTGAGAAAGGTAGTGGGCTATAATCCACCAAGTTTTGGGAGCGGTGTTGATGAAACAAATTACACTAAGTAATGCACCTGCCTGGATTTGAACCCGTGACTCTTTAGTCGGGGTCGATACCACTGGCCTACAACTGCTCTCTCTCGAAGCATACCTATTGTTCTTTATTAATAAAACAGACAATACCTACATCAGAAAGAGAGCGAGCCAAGTTCGCGCCAGTAGTTTGGAACGTCGACATATTTTAATTATAATATTTTCCACAGGGAGCGCCCGAGTGATTTATAACGCAATTTCCCCATTGTTATTATGAGAATAAAACATAATCTCGCCACTTCGTTGTGCTAGTTTAGTATGTTAACTGCTATTGAAGGCCTTAAGCCCGCGATATTAGAGTACACTTTATGAAATATGGCGACCGTGAATTTAATTTTTTGCGCCTTTATAAGAATTTTTGAGGTGTTGGATGTCGTTGAGTGCCCGAAAATCTGAGAACCAGTCTTCTCGCTTCATATGAAATGCTGAAGCTGACACTAGACGCAGATCCCAATATTCTTAACTGGGAAAAATATAGCTCTCATGATGCAGTTGGGTAAACACGTAAAACTGTCCAAAACATTTTTTTATTTCTTCACCATATTGAGAAAAGCACATCTAATCTTACAAGAACATCATTCCCTTTTTCTGAAAGTTTTTTCCACACTAGAATATTTTCCTGGGTGCGTTTACAAACACAGAAACTCACATACACAAACACCCAGACCCGGAAAAACGACAAATCTTTTTTTTCGTTCGGACATCGAACGCGCGACAGGCTGCGCAGCAGTCAGGCACTGCGCCAACCGTGCCGTAATTTCCCTTCCTTGCCTTCTTTGAAGATTCGACGGCAACATTTATATGACTCGAATTAACTAGTCCACTGCAAGTTTATTCATCGAAATGACTTTAAAACATTGAAATAGCAACGTTAATTTGTTTTACGTTTTCCAAAATAATTGAAGACATGAGTTGATGAAGGTGATATGTCACTGATTCATAATTTATCAGGAGCATGGTTTAAAGTTCTCATTATTAATTTGTGGATATTTGTTTATATGATTTACTTTTGGTTAGTAATACTGGACTATATACTCAATAATGTTGTGTATTTTATTGAAAGAACAAAATGCGTGTAGGGACATAGCATCTTCATTTATGCTATAAAGTAAAAAATCACAAAATGTTACATAACACCTTCATCCACTCATGTCTTCAATTTCGAAATATAAAATGACGTTACGGTGACAAACCCACGATTAAAATGTCACTGAACTTTTTGAATTAAAAAAATATCACGTCTGAACCGAATTCAGGCCAATTTATTAACATTGGTTGTTTTAAATTGAATTTTATAGAGCGTGTGTGTAAAATAAAAACCGACTATTGATCGAAAATAATGAATTTATACCTATTATAATTAATTATGAAATGGTAGATAGGGAAATCTAAACTGTCTACATTGTTTTTTTTTAAAGACCTACCTATACTTGGGATGTGATCTAAAATTTTTTCAATTTTTGTATTTTTTTTCTGAATGTATGTCCGAGATAAACTGAAAAAGTCAAAGGCACGTATGTTATTAAGAACTCGGGTCAACATAATAGGCTACATATTATCACGCTATCACCTGCGTGGAACGAGCAGTGAACCTTTATTTCTTCAACGCATTCTACGCAGATGACGTCGCGGGCAGCGGCTTGTAACTCAATAAGTTAAAAAGGAAATTGAGTGAACCTCATTGTAAACGTTTTTTTGGGTTAAAGTCATCAAAAGAATCCTCCCGCAAAGAGCGGAACGGAAGGGACTGTCAGGCTTGAATAACCAAAAGCTTCTTTTAAGAATCCAGAGACTCTGGTAGGCAATTTGGCCTTATAAGTCTGGCCTTTGATCGGACAGCGAGCTACCTATACTCGACGTCGCGTCGGCCCGTGCATTCGATGGTGGCTGGAACTCACCTCGCGAAATTCAAATTTTTATTTTACGGCACAAAAACGGGAAAGCTCATGCTAGGGCCTATGTTCAGTATAATATCGAGCAACTTGTGCTCGTAGCTAGTTTTCAATTTGACCTGATGTTATATTAACAAAACAACAAGAAATAGAGGCATACTGTAATACTATTTACACACATTTTGCTACTAATGTTTACGTTCCATTGAATAGGAGCTAGCATGTTGCCATCAACCAGGCTCATCACTGTGGCTTTTACTGAGAAATTCCGTATGTTTTCGAAATATCCATCTATCTGGAAATCGAATCCAGGAAATAAAGCGAAGCATTCGCATTTGCAACCACAACAACAATCAATCTTCTAATCTAATATATGTATAAAAATCAATTGCTGTTCGTTAGTCTCGCTAAAACTCGAGAACGGCTGGACCGATTTGGCTGATTTTGGTTTTGATCTATTTGTGTAAGTCCAGGTAAGAGATTTAAAGGTAAAAAAAATATTCTGAGGTGGTACGAAGTTTGGCCGGTCAGCTAGTAAAATAAATATTGAAAAAACTAGCAAGTAAAAAAAAAGATAACATTTTTCAAACTAAATAATAAATTAAATCACTGTGAGCTTTTATAAAGTGTGAAACTCATGCATTTATAATAGTAAAAGCATTTTAAATATAAAATACAAACATAAATTATATTTTTATTAGTATTCTACATGTGCACCTGTGACATTAAAAACATGATAAAGTGAGATTGAAACAACTTCAAACGGAATACCTATCACAAATAAAATTACCTTTAGTTTTTGAAACGTTTTAATAGGTCATTGTGCTTAACTCGCCGTCCGGTCAAGGGAGAGGCTGGAGTTAATGGCTCATCCTGTTTTCGCTTCGAGAGGAAATATGAGTTAAAAGTAAATTCAGAGGAGTAATGATTATATATCAACGAGGACCTCGTTTTACCCTATTAACAGAAATCTACTCATTAAGTCCTAAAAAACGGTCTACACACAATTTTTTATTAATTTAAAGGGCGTCACACACGGCTAAGATACATATATTATAATATTTTATCTTAAGATGTCATATCGCTCGCCAAACAATTCAATGCACCATCACATACGACGAACATAATAATATATCGTTCATATTTTCATATCTTAACATATGAGATTTTTTATTGTAAGATAACATCTTAAGATATAAAATATATCTTACCTTAATATCTTAAGATACAAAATGCTTACGGTGCAAGACTGCCCGGATGCGATAGGCGGAGACCTCTCGCGCCCGGCATTGGTCGAGGCCATGCTGGGGGCGAGACGGAGTGGGTAGCGGTCGCCTCCTTCTGCGAAGCAGTAATGCTCGTGAAGGAGGAGGCGGGCCGCGAGAGGGAGAGGACAGCGTGCTCCCTCCGCCTCAACCGCACTGGTAAACACCCACGGCGTCGCGTCGCTGTCCGAACATGGACCATGCCCGAGTCGACGGCGCGTTGTGTTCCACGCGCGCCTCTAAGAGCGTCAGCAAAATGACGGGGCCCCCTCACAGAGGGCCAAAGCCTGCCGGGGTCGCGGGACTTATTTCCATCACCGTGACTCCGGACCATAAAGCGCTTCTTATTGACGGACACCGTGGATTTTAGTCAGTGCAAGTCTGACAATCCCTCCCGGCCGGAGTGACTCATTTGATGAAAAAAAAAAAAGATACAAAATGCTGCGGCTTAAATAAAACATCTTAAGACAAATACATTCTAGTATCTTAGCCGTGTGCCCTTAAGTGTCCCTTACTAAAAGTACTAAGAAAACTTAAAATAACAGTCCAAACCTGGCGACAGTTTTCATGTCGAACTTAATGGCAATATTAATTTAAACTCTGAAGCACAGGCTGCTCTTTTTAATTGTTTGCCCTTTTATGAAAAGCTCTTAATATTTAATTGAATTTCGTTGAGTCTATCGGCCTGACGTGTACCTTTTAATTTAATATGAAAGCTTACTTTGTTAGAACTTTAAACTATTTTATTTTATTGGGCCTGGTTTTTTTCACTGTCGATGTTTTCACTAACCTTTTGTCTGTTTATGTTTAAGTATCTTTTTATAGTGTAACTAAGTGAACAAATTACAATAAATTATAAAAGTCACTAGGCTACTATTCAGTATTTGCTGATTGAAAAACCCAATATTAAAACACTTCGTCCCTCCTGGGAATCGAACCTAGGACTGTACGCTCAGACTGGTTACTAACTGTGCTAATCACTTCACTACATAGTATAAAACAAAGTCGCTTCCCGCTGTCTGTGTGTATGCTTAAATCTTTAACACTACGCAATGGATTTTGATGCGGGTTTGTTAATACATAGATTGATTTTAGAGGACGGTTTTATGTAATAAACATACATAATATAGTAGACTAGCGGCCCGTCCCGGCTTCGCACGGGTGGAGGACCCGGTCTAAAATTTGAGATTTAAACTATCCTATCTCTCAAGTTGGATCGAACTGCACATGTAGTGCGAATTTTATAATAATCGGTTAAGTGGTTTAGGAGTCCATTGAGGACAAACATTGTGACACGAGATTTATATATATTAAGATATTAAGTACACCCGGGCGGAGCTGGGGCGGGTCGCTATCTAATCAGTAACAAAAGCTTTTTTCTAAGCACTTATTAAAGCTATGCCTACCGTAACAGATAACCTCATATTGTAGGAATCTCTATAGCATTTTTGGGCCAGTAACTTAAGCTAATCTTCAGTTCCAATATTAACAAACGAAAAGAGAGATTCCATTATTTTTCTCCAATCACAAAGCTACCTAACATACGACCTAGGTCGCACCGGCTATCAGAGAACCATTTTGTCAACCCAAGCCCGGACTCCTAATCTCAAAAGCCAATAAAATGGACTAACGACGCGCACAGGTAAGGCCTGTAACCAGAAAGTGGACGATTGGTACCTAATCTTATTAACATTCGTACCACGTTCGGCAGCACTCGACACTTTTCGCACTTGCCCGCAATAGGTACACTATTCACTACATTTCTGGGCTCTACAAACTCCATTTGTGTATCCATTGACGACTTTGTTCACCAGTTCGATAACTAAGCTTGTATACAAACAGGAATGGTGAAGGTGTTTAGCGAAAGTTTGCTCACAAGGCTGTTTAGGAAAACAGCTCACGTTCTGCAGATCCGATGGTAGTACATAGTAACTTGTGTATCAACAGTAGCGGCGAGTTTATTAAAAATCTTTAGTTTGTTTATGAATGCAATTATTACGAACAAAGTGAAGAAAATTTGCTTTGCTACATTGTTGATTATAAATCATAGATTTTAACAAAAAAAAATGGAACTTTGATTTTTTTTTTAACTTGTTCTTGGGCCTATCATAACCCCATCATTAAGGATTTGTTAAAAAAATACAATAGGTCATGACGGATGAACGTTCACATTGCGTATTGGAGTATTTTCACAGATTCATCACACATTCAAAGACACGATTCGTGTTTTTTTTATATTTTTAGAAGATAATGCTTAATTAAAGACCAATTCGCATAAAAATTAAGTCGAAAAGTTACATCTTTTAATAGAAAACTAAAGACAGAGAAATATTATTAACTATAACTTCAGAATTAACTGTAGCCCGTCCAAGTTAACATCGACTAACTTAAACCGAAGTTAGTTAGGTCTGGCTTGGTTTGTTATTGTTATTATAACCTAGATTTTAACCAGTATTCATAATTATTTCGACTGGTTTTGTTAGTGGACTATTTAGCACTAAAGAGGGGGCGGGAAAAAGCGTTTATTGGCACATGCCACAAGTGCACACAGTATTATGAAAAGAAACAAACAAGAAGAACTTAAAACTAAACAATTAGAGGTTAGAGGTCTTGTTTGCCATCGTGGTGAATGGATTAACTAACCGACAGGAATCGGAGGACGTAGCAGACGGTATAACGTGTTCCTTTCATGCACCATTCATTGCCTTTGCGCATGTTTTGTAGTCACCGCTGTTTATTTTGGCCTTTGAAAGTCGCAGTAGTTTTGGATTACAGTGAAGAAGTTAGTATTTTTTTTTAAAGTATATTGCGCTTCGATACCTCGTTTATCTAATTGCCATAAAGGTTACCGCAGTAATGACGCAGTCATATGTTCAATTCGCTAGACGATCATTTTTTCCTAGAATTTCATCTTATGTCAAAGTCAAAACATTATTTTATTTCAATTAGGCCATCAAAGAGGCACTTTTAAACGTTGATTATTCAAATTATAGGAAATGGGATAGGATGGGAATGATTCTACACCTCTATATGTTCTCAATAGTAGTCACCCATACGTTGACCGGTCTTAGCAAGCGCTGTTTTACCCTGAAAACATTGATCCGTGTGACTGTTACTGTGTGCACATAGCTACAAGCTTCTAGCATCCAATAATAACATTAAAAATTGAAAAATTGGATTCTAACTTTAAAAATTCCAATAGAAAAATATTTAGACATTTAATTCAATTTCCTGACCGCCCGCCACCGTCGACTGCGCTCGCAAGAGAGCAATTTATCAACAGAAAGGTGCGAACTTCTATACGTGTAGGTATCTATTTGAAATAACTTTTAAGAAAATTCTAGAACATTTTTAAGCTAGCTATGTTTTTATCGGGCTAGTTAAAAACTTGAAAGGCTAAAGATATGGGCATGCGGGCGGCGAGTAAAGGGCAACTCGCTGTCAGACCATGGATCATGTGGTGTTGCACGCGCGCCTCAAAGAGCGTCAGCATAATGACGGGGCCCCACTCAGAGGGCCAAAGCTTGCCGGGGTCGCGGGACTTATTCCATCACCGTGACCCCGGAACACAAAGGTCTATTGAAGGACACCGTGGATTTTAGTCGGTACAAGTCCGGTAGTCCCTCCCGCCCTGCCCGGGGTGGGAGGACTCATTTGTTGATTTTACCACGAAAAAAAAAGGTCAATGATATGAAATGTGACGCGTACGAAAGCTCCAAAATATGTAGTGTTTCAATTCCATTAATCGAGTTTAATGTGCGTTGTATAGAATATTTCAATTTTAGGAACCATTTTACCATCAACAGCATCCATGTCATCACGTTCTCCGCCTTTCAATTCTTCTCTCTTAATTAGTTTAAACTTTTTTCTTTACGTGGTAAAATCATCAAATGAGTCCTCCCACCCCGGTTAGGCCGGGAGGGACTGTCAGACTTTTACTGACTAAAATCCACGGTGTCTTTCAAAAGCCTTTTATGTGCCGGGATCACGGTGATGGTATAAGTCCCGCAACCCCGGCAAGCTTTGGCCCTCTGAGAGGGGGCCCCGTCATTATGCTGACGCTCTTTACACAACGCGCCGTCGACCCGGGCACGGTCCATGGTTGGACAACGAGTTGCCCTTATTAGTTTACACTACAAGCAACATTGTTATCGCATCTATTCTAATACTTCACCGATCAATACTCTAAAATGCAGTCCTATCTCTTATGCAACAACTCCTTTCCACATCACAATATGCAAACAGTGTTGCCATAAATCCTACCACATCTCCCAACATTGTAACATTCTCTAAACACAAGTTTTATGAGCATATTAACCGAAATTCAACACGTAAATCCTCTTACAAGTGAAACTCAACGGCTTGTGGATGCAATTTTGCAAAAATGCAGTATGCCTTGTGCCTCGCCATATACTTATGCCTCGCCTTGTCACGGCTGAGAAAAGAGCCGAGGCGTTATGGAAATTCTAAAATTTACCCTTTCAGTGACGGTTTTAAGTTGATTTTGTTGTGCTTTTATCTAAAGCTCGTTGGACTTTTTGTGGTAGCGTTTTTGTCATGTAAATATAAGTCAGTTATGGTTTAAGTGTTCTTTTTTTTTACTTTGTTCACATGAGGTTTCGGCCGACGCACCCCACGGTATTACTTTTTCCGAAGTACTGGTCAAAACTTGTGATAGTTCGTCTGAGGAATGAGTCTCCCCACCCAGGGCAGGGCGTTAGGGACTGTCGGACTTGTACTGACTAAAATCCACGGTGTCCTTTAATAGCCCTTTACGTTCCACGGTCACGATAATTTTATAAGTCAGAACCTCAAACCTCAGGAGTCAAAACCTTATCCTGTCCTCAATAAGTCCCAAATCAATCCGATAAAAGGAAAAATGACACGAACCTAATAACGGTTTCCTTAAATGCCTTATCGAAGGCGTCGCGTTTTATCTGGACAGCTGTAAGAGGTCGGACCCGTGTCAAAGTACAGCAGTACTCTAGGGACGAAGATATTAGGAGGAGTTGTCGAGATTGGCAAGATGGACTCGTGATGGTTGGGTCTCGAGTGGGCCATTTGTCTTTTTGTCAAAAGAGAAACTTGAAATCTAAGGGTCTATAAGAATTTTGATTTAATCTCTTAAATTCTCTATTTTTTCATTTATAAAATAATTATTTGATTCTTAATTTCTAAGTGCTTATTTTTCAAAAGTCAGATAACTTTTATCTGAGGAATAAAATTAGCGATTCGACAAATTTTCGGTAGATAGGCTGTCAAATCTCCTTTTTTATTTCTCAGATAAAAATAATCTGACTTTTGAAAAATCAGCCCTAAATATTGAAAATACATAACAATGTTGAAAGACAAACTAAATGTTTACAAATAAAAAGGACACCATATCTCGGGGAGAAACAGGTTAAGAATAACAATACCTTTTTTCTTACTTTTAAAAAATGTTTTAAAAGACAGTTTCACCCTTTTTAATAAATCCGTGTGATACTGAAATTAATGAAGCCTTGAATGCCTAGTTTTGCCATGAGGAAAATTTTATTTGCTAATTCTTGGAAAGTCTTTTTACCAACGGCTGGGCACGCCGCAACAGCGGCGATAAGACCCCTCTTTGAGGAGTGGCTGGAGAGACGTCACGGCGTCCTTTCCTACCGCATGACGCAGGTTCTCACCGGACACGGATGTTTCGGGAGGTACCTGTGTCTGATGATAAAGGAGGAAACGCCTGGGTGTCACCACTGCGAAGATCGCCCGGAGGACACAGTCGAGCATACGGTGCAGGATTGCTAGGTGCAGGAGCACCGACGTGTCCTCACAGCGGCGATAGGCGATAGAGCTCTTGCGCCCGGCATTGGTTGCGGCCATGCTGCGGAGCGAGACGGAGTGGGAAGCGGTCGCCTCCTTCTGCGAAGCAGTCATGCTCACGAAGGAGGAGGCGGGCCGCGTGAGAGAGAGGACAATGTCCTCCCTCCGCCCCACCCGCGGTTGTGGACGCCCACGGCGTCGGATGTCGCAAGACGATATCCGGCCAACGTAGGCGCGGGCATGCGGGCGGCGAGTAAAGGGCCACTCGCTGTCCGACCATGGACCATGCTCGGGTCGACGGCGCGTCGTGTTCCATACGCGCCTCAAAAAGCGTCAGCATAATGACGAGGCCCCCTCTCAGAGGGCTAAAGCCTGCCGGGGGTCACGGGACTTATACCATCACCGTGACCCCGGAAAATAAAGGGCTATTGAAGGACACCGTGGATTTTAGTCAGTACAAGTCTGACAGTCCCTCCCGCCCTGCCCGGGGTGGGAGGCCTCATCTGATGATTTTACAACTTAAAAAAAAAACTCGCTCAAATTAAAGTTAAGGCCAACTGTAGAATATCAACCTTTATCTTTCTTATTTACTTTTCTTCTCCAATTATTTTCAACAGTACAAAACGTCTCACTTTGTCGAAATAACGAAACTTTACGAAAGCCAACAATTGTACTATCTACAAAATAATCTGCATAACGGTTGAAACGTGCGAGTCTCTCCGCACCCGATTTCCTTAAGAGGCCATACTACCTCAAATGGCTTAGCAGAATCCTCTGATATGCTGAAAATACTGCAGCATTTTGAAATAAATATATGGTAAAGTTGAGGATTAATGTTAGGTCTTATGTTTGGCGAAAACACGATTCCATAAAATTTTCTTGATAGAAAAAAATCCCAAAGTTACCTCTAAACTGAATAATAAACCGCTGGCAATGATAAAATACTTAAAATTAGATTATGAAACTTTTTATACTAACTGAACTAACTATAAAGCAGGGCTTATGTTATTTAGTTTTTCGGATTTCCTTTTTTTTTTCGCCTTAAAATAAATAGATTTCGCGTAGACAACTAAAAGAAAGAGCAAGCAATAGTGCGTGGTACGTGCAAGTGCGAGCGAGTAAGATTATACTAAAGTAGTATGCCGCCTTAAGGGGCCCAGAAAAAGGGGCTATTTAAATATTCCCCCAGAAAAGGGAAATGTCTGAAAGAATTCTTTAATTAAAGACCTTTTCATGCTTGACGTTGTTTTTTGCTTTGAACCTAAATCCCGTTTAGTCCATTGAGCCTACACTTGGATTGGCAGAGCTTCAATTCATTTTTACGAGTTACTACTTTGTTTTGCGGTTCAATAGCGATACTTCTGGCTTGATATTATTACCCTAATGTACTAACAAATCAATAGCTAATTTTATTAACTTACCAGATATTAACTTTTGATTTGCCCTTTTCAACATAGTTGTATCTATAATTATGTATGTATACAAGTATGTTTATCAGTTGTCTAGTACCCATAACACAAGCTCTGCTTAGCTTGGGACTAGATGGCGTCGTGTGATAGTTGTTGAATATTATTATTATAGTAAAAGTATGAAAAGGTATGAGCAGTAATGACAACCTCAATTTGGTGACTGATTATTGGGAATGAAAGTCTTAATCAAACCCTAAGCTGAGTAGGTCATGACCCCGAAGGCAATAGCTAGTATCCTACTATCCTAAATTCTAATCCTACTAACAATTATAAATGTGAAAGTTTGTTCGGATGGATGGATAAATGTTTGTTTCTCTTTCACTCAAAAACCACTGAACGGATTTTGATGACCTGTGGTGCACAGGTGGTTTATAACTTGGATAGAAAATATTCCCAATTTTATATTCCCATGGGATAATTTATGAGGTGAAACCACTAGCAAAAGCTAGCAGAATATAAGGATAGATGATATATTAGAGATAGATTTATTTATAACTACCTTCTGCCTACAATGTTGCCGGTACACTTGATATTCAGTAATTCTCCCACAAAAACGTCATACTAGGATAATCCTATGTGTACACCCACTAAAAAAAAAAACTACACATTTACTAACCGTGAAGTAAGTAGGTACATAGTTTACATACGTCATGTGTACCCATACAAGACAGTTAAGTAGTTTTTATGCAAACATCTCGCAATCAGTAAAATAACAAGATAAGGGATCAGAAATAATCCTCTGATTTTCAACATATAAAACCAACGACGATATATTACTAGACACCGCATGCACGATCTAAGGAACAAAACTATTCAGTCAATTCCCTGAGGTACTACGTAAGCGAGGGGGACGGGGTACTGCGTTGTGATTGGTTAAGTCGAGGTCTGTTTTGTCTCAAGGTATGTTTACGGCTCACAGGAGTGGTCGAAATAAGACGGATATAAGACTTTTTTGCCTAATGTGTTGACAGACATTGGTCGCCTGTTATATGGAGTCTAGTAATTTATCGTCGTTGTATAAAACCAACATTTTTCAATATATTATGCCGAACTGCAGAGAACAGCACTAGTTCCATGCAAACAATGCGTTTCAGCATTCTTTAGAGAGCGCCCATATTATGCTAAACGTTGACGTTTTTATATTTATTTATGTTAAAACGTTGTTCATGCATTTTTATAGGAGTCCGCTAACGGATAAGAGGGTTAGCGTAGAACCGCTTTTTAAACTGCATGTGTTCAGGATTGTAGTAAATTGTTGAAAATCTGCTCCAACTTCTCGAACCAATGGTATTCTCTAGTTATGTGGTCCTTTTTTTAGCATCGTAAAATCATCAAATGAGTCCACAGGCCCTCAACCCAGGGCAGGGCGGGAGGGACTGTCAGACTTGTTCTGACTAAAATCTACGGTGGTCTTCAATAGCCCTTTACGTTCCGGGGTCTCATCGATTTCTTATTTTTAACTTTTTTAGAAGTTTACATTTTTGTATGTACCTACGCCCACAATACAGCAGAATTCAGGAGCAAAGTTAATTTTAAAAAAATCGTCACAAATTAGGCTTGCTAAAGTGCCTATTCATGATAAGAGGTAAAGTAAAATCATAAATCAAAAATTAATATTACAATCACGACATTTTCAGTAGATCACTCAGTGATCGAAGTGCAGTTTGTATAATGTAACTGAAAGGGAAGTAAGAAAGGTATATATGTTACGGTAAATGTGATTAATTGAAAATTATTAATAATTATCTATTATTATTAATAATTACCGAAAGTCGAGGTTAAAGTGATTAATTAATCACATTTGTCGGTTATTATTAATAATTTGACCCTAGTAGTGATAAATGTAATAAGTAAACTTCCTTCACAGGAGCAAGTCGACGGAGCCCCGCTCCGCGGGGCTCCTACTTCTGCGTGGTTAAAAAAAAATAACCACGAAGAGGATGGCGGGGTCTTTCAGACGCCGCCATCCTCTTCTAACCTAAATTGTCCGAGTCGGGGTGCCAGCAAGTCCCGAGGTTAGGCCTAGTTCTAACCGGCTAAACCTAGGTGTAACCGACCACAATCGGTTAAACCTACGTGTATCATACTTATCTTCAGTTAGCACTAGGTTTAGCCGTTTAGTTTATTAATTTTATCACTTTTACCAATATGTGTCGTGAATTATTAATAATTACTACTAAAAGTAATAAATTTCGATCGTTTATTCACATTTACCAAAACATGTGATTATTATTAATAATTTTGTAAAATTATTAATAATTTTCAATTAATCACATTTACCGTAACATATACATTCCGTACAATCATCTTAAAAGTGCCAGTGAGCAAAACAAACCGTTGGTTCCAGTTGTCATAGCAATACCTATGTAGCTTTAATCCCGGGTAGGCAGTAACGGGAAAGTTTTGACAGCCCGGGTTTAAACTTACGACTTCCATATTGTCCAGCTAGGACTTTGCTGATGTCATATGAGAATCAGGTTAAGTGCTGAATCCAAAATACTGGAGTTATATGAATGATAAACCTGACCTACCATTAATACCAGAAAACATACTTTGCGAGCCAACAATGGACGCACAGCGATGTGTCCATATACATTTTGAGAAAATTTACTTCAGTCACAAACAAATAGCCAGGTTTGTGACCGGGTAGGTATTTGTTTGTGACTGAACCTAAGGTGTTACATACCTTACCAAACCACCAATTAACATAAAATGCGACTCACATAACCAAACCTAGTTACTTGTAGACATTTAACTGACGTTATGTGATGTGAAGTGAATAATTTGCCTTCAACAAGGAGTTTAGCCAACGATGACAACTCCAAAATATACCAACTGTTAAAGGTTGTGTAATGAATGACATTTTACTAAAAAATATCTTTCTCGAATCACTTGTACCCAAGCAGAAAACCGTCAAACCTACGCTCAATGTTTTCCAATTTCAAACTATACACTACTCTCCTGAACAATTTGATTTTTGTCATAGTCAAAACTGGATTCAAAATCGTTTCGATCCTCATTCTATCCTGGCTCAGAAAGCGTTTAAATCTCAAGATACCAATACTTCCAAACCCTTTGAGTGCAAATCCGATCGAGTTCGTGAAGCAGTTGCTATTGTGTGCGAAAACGACTGACTTGCAACGTTTGATGCTCTGCTATGCACTTTCTTGTGAACGAAGTGGGTTGTGAGTTGCGACGTTTTACTGAAAGTTAGCCCCTTTGTACACTAGGCGACGCAAGTCTCCGATACCTTACGACTTTGACATCCATGACAACCTCTATGGATTGTATTGCGATAGTGGCCTGGATACCGAAATCGTAAGGTATCGGAAACTTGCGTCGCCTTGTTTACGAAGGGCCTTAATCTTAGGTTTAGGTTTTAAGGTAAAGGTTTTAATGTAAATCAGAAATTTACGAACACAATTCTTTTCAAGGTGCTGAAAACTGTCTGTTGTTATTATAAATTGACTTATACGAATTAGGTGAATTAAGAACTTTGATTTAGTATGATATAATAATATGAAGGTTTTGTCTGTGCGATTATGGACGAAGTTATCTTGACGAACAACTACCGGAGACATATTATAAAGGATGGGACGATTGACGTGTGTCGGGCATGCCATCGTCCAGGAGAATCCATAAGACATATTATCTCTGGTTGTTCTCGTCTTGCTAACGGCGAGTACTTGCACAGGCACAACCTAGTAGCCAGAATTATCCACCAGCAACTTGCTTTGAAATACAATCTTGTGGATTCTGAGGTGCCGTATTACAGGTATGTGCCCGACCCAGTTCTCGAAAAAGACCATGTCACGCTGTACTGGGATCTGCCTATCATTACTGACAGGACTATTGTCGCCAATAAACCTGACATAGTAGTGATAGACAGATCAGCGCGCCGCGCAATGATAATCGATGTTACCATCCCGCATGACGAGAACCTCGTGAAAGCCGAGAAAGATAAACAAATAAAATATCATGGCGCGCGAGGTTGTCGACATGTGGAATGTGAGCTCGGCTATCATTGTGCCGATTGTTGTAACGGCCAATGGCTTGATGGCCAAGAGCCTCGACGAACATCTGTCGAGGCTTTCGTTGGGTAGTTGGATCAAGAACCAGATTCAGAAGGCAGTACTCCTTGATACGGCTCGTATTGTGAGGAGGTTCCTGTCTCTGGAACCCTAGCCACCGGTAGCTAACAATATATATAATATAAGCAACTATTTTTATATTTTTAAATGTTTTTTAATTTTTTTGTTTTATAAAATATTTAAAAATGTAAATGTATGTAAAAAGATGAATAAACGAAATAATAATATTCTACAACTATCACACAATGCCATCTTGTTCCAAGCTAAGCAGAGCTTGTATACACCTAGACACAGGACAAATGATCATGCTCATCACACAAACTTTTGTCCTGGGTGGGAATCGAACCCACGCCCCTGGCATAGCAGTCAGGTTCAGTAACCTCTTGACTAACAGGCCAGTCATTGGACATTTAGACAGGCCAGAATTGAGAACTTATACATAATAATTCAACGTAAAAATCCATTTCAAAGGCTGGTGTCGATTCACCCTCGCTTTTTCTATTCTCCCTGTTTTACCGTAAAAATATTTTTGTTCTTTATATTTTGATCTTTCAATAGACTCAAAATAAGTTTCAATTTCCTGTAGTAAATGTCGTTAAATTCAGATTACCAAGAACTATGTAAATAATGATTGGTGAACCGTATAGGCTGAATAGATCGGCATCCAGTATAGCATGCGGAGAGGCTACATAACAATTTCAGACAAAAAAAATTCTTGTTTCGTACTTTTCAGAGCATGTTTTAAACCGTCGGACTTTAGTTTTGGACTAATTTTTCCCTAGTCATTTACAGTCTGAAAACTCTTATCACCATCGTGAGGTAAGTAAATAAACAAGCCTTTTACTATTTCTATTTTTTTTTATTGGTTTTCTATAATATTGACTTGCATGCAACTGGTTGATATATAAATTCGAGGTCATTCAAATCCACTGGTGGACATCGTCAGCGCATCAACTGATACTGCACTTTTCCAGAAACTTTCAGCCTCGTTTGCGATTCACTGTCTCATAACTATCCCAACTTTTACAATAAGCACTTTACCCTTCAACAGAAAAGTCAATATGAAACGCACCATCAGCCATAAATGAATAATTTCAATTATAAGAAATACAAACCATTCAACAGTCTTAATTTAACTCCAAATGAGATAGCGAACAAATTGCAAGGACTCCATTAATTTGTCGAGTCTTAATATTTATTTACATTATTTACGAACACGCTATTCAGTTCTGTCTTTAAACTTGCAAAGATGAAGGAAATTAAATTGACGTCACCTAGAGGGTTGTCTCAATGCGAAACATTTCACCGTGTAACCGCAACCTAACAAATAGCTGCCTCCTAGCTTCTTGGTGCTACTTCTTGAAGTCCTTTCGAACTCGTTTTGGAAAACAACCTACACCATGCACCAAGCGAAGCGAGTCACGTCCACCTACAACGTGGACAGACGATTTGATGAAAATCACAGGATTGCGCCGGATACAAACCCCTTGCAACCGGTCCTATTGGAAACCAATCATCATCTGCCTAGCCTTTTCCGAATTATATTGAGGTCGTCGGTCTTCCAGTCAAAGCAGATGCAGCTGGATATCAATATTTTACATGAAGAGACTGCCTGTCGGACCTTCACGACCCAGTAACTGGGTAATATCAGTCCTATTGGAAACCTATGGGGAGGCCTATTCTGCAGTAGACGTCATAAGGTTAATATGATGAAGATGCAGCGTATTGCTCACGGGATAGATTTACGGCATTAATACTCTTGTTTCTAAAGATTTAAGGTTCATGAGTTCAAAACTGACAATGGAGTTCTTTAGCAATATAACCGAGTGGACGTTATATATTATCGCATTCAAGGCAGAGCACCAACAAGTTAATCGAGTAGGTAGACAACTTGGGCCGTGTGGTTCGGTGTGGGTACTGAAAACAATTTGTATGTGATCGCATTGAGAGATAGAAACTCGAAAAACAAGTTCCAGCAGAAGCATGCACTGCCTCCTGATGTCGTGGGACTTTCTAAGCGGGTAAACAACCCTGGAACGTAAAGGGTTATTGAAAGAACACCTTCGACGTTATTGAGTACGCTTAAGTAGACTATGTCAATGTGCCAAATAATCAGAGATACTGCATAGACATGTTGAAATATAGATCTTCCCAAGATTTCTAATAGACAATCTCGTGTGGAAAACAGTAGTATATAAGTCCTTTTTAAAAAAAAATCAAACCGACGAAACATCGAACTGAAAAGAAAAAAATAAATTTTGAGGCGACGCCAAACAAACAAACATATAAATTAACAATGTGAAGAGCAGAATAGCTCGTTGTATAGCTTGTCGTGGTTGAATAGCTCGTCGTAGTTATTCGTTGTTTCTTTGGCGCCGCCTCAAAATTTATTTTTTTCTTTTCAGTTCGATGTTTCGTCGGTTTGATTTTTTTTTAAAAAGGACTTATTTTTTACTTTTGAGTTTCCTATCTCGTGTCATATTATATAGCAGAGATGTGGAGAACATAACATGATGGCGTCACCATCATCAGATCAACTGCAGCTGTTAAGGATCTCTAGCTACTGCCTTCTGTCACCATCCTCAGACCCTCGATGACAATTATAACCCAGCTAGGTATAAAGTTTTCATCAAGACTAGTGAAATGAGCCCAAACACGATAAAGGCGCTGTTAACTGTTGAGGACCTCTTGCCCCTGTTATCCGTCACCATCCTCAGGCCCTCGATGGCAATGGTATCTCAGCTAGGTCTAAAGTTCTCATCAAGCTGAGTGAAATGAGCCCAAACACGATATAGCTGTTGTTAACTGTTAAGGAACTCTTAGGACTGACTTCACAAAATAACAGGGATCTGGAGTTGATCTGACGATGGTGACGCCATTGTGTTATGTTCTCCACATCTCTGCTATATAATAATGTCCTCAGAACTACAATTGTTAACTTTATTTCAACATCGGAATCAGAATCGGTTCATAACTGAAAATTCTATAGGAAGATAGACAATTAATTCTTTTTTTTCTACCCTTAGTAGCCGATTTCAGTTTTGAAATTTAAATGGGACCAACTTTGAGATATACTCTTTACAACTAAAAAAGAATTTTTGAAATCGGACCACGTTTGGAAAAGTTATGCGTGGTCATACATAAAAAAAAAAATATAAAAAAAAAATATACATGTCGAATTGAGAACCTCCTCCTTTTTTTTTCGTCGGTTAAAAATAAATGATAAAAATCTAAATATCAGACATAGACTAGACAAATAGTCTGAAAGTAAATAACTTTTTATTTGATAAATCGCGTGATTTTTCTGCTCTTTCGAAGTAATTCCGGGATTTTGGGCATATCCACTTTATTCTTTCGCTGTATGTTTGTATGAAATCAGTGTAAGTACATAAGCAAATACCTAATTCTGTCTAAATCTATGCAAATAATAAAATTAAAATAAACTCTCTCATTTATGTATCACATTAAGTTTCTGTGGTAGGGCCTCCACCGCTGTATAATTCAATGCAGTTTATTTCAATGAGACGTAGACTGAGCCGCAGAGTAACTTGTGCCCTGGTTTATTAGCCTTTAGATGTACATCTAGCTCCACTCCACTAGCTTTTTCTTCTGATGTTTTGTGCTGGTTTTTTCTTTGCTCAATTATAATTTTTTCTCTTTAGTATAAATTACCAACAACATGGAGCGGCTAATGGTGACCGGGAAGATAGAGGGCAAAAGACCTAGAGACCGAAAAAGTGGTCTGACCAAATCTTGGCAGAACTCGACATGCCTATCAGCACTACACTCCATCAGGCCACTAACCGCAACAGATGGAGAAGTCTGATTAACAGATTGAAACGTTGTCACGATTCTCAGCAGTGAGAGAACGATTGAGAAGAGAGAGAGTATAGATTAGTTGTTATCGCAAACTTCATTGTGTTTTCATGGCCGCGTCAACGCGCCAACGTCGGGTTACAGCATTACGGTGGGAGGGGTTCGCATCGGCGTCTTGAGGACGATGAAGTACCTGGGACTCGTCCTCGACAGCCGGTGGAACTTCAGGGAGCATTTCCTGTGTTTGGCCCCGAAGCTGAATCGGGCAGCGGGCGCCCTCAGGCGCCTCCTGCCCAACCTCAGTGGGCCAAACGCCTCCTGCCGTAGGCTGTACGCCAGTGTCGTGCGGTCCATGGCCCTCTACGGGGCCCCAGTGTGGGCCTTAAGCATCCGGACGCGACCACTCAAGTTGGTCGCATGCCAGAGGGTCATGGCTATCCGGATGATCCGGGGATACCGCACGATTACCGGCGAATCGGCCAACCTGCTTGCCGGATTGCTGCCCTGGGATTTGGAGGTGACTGCCCTCCAGCGCGTCTATGAATGGCGCGTGGAGGCGCAGCGCCGGGGCGTAACCCCGCTGCCTCGAGAGGTCGAGGCGCGGCGGGAAGAGCTCCGGCGCGATCTCAGGGCAGTATGGAGGGCACGACTGTCGCGACCGACGGCCGGGCACGCCGCAATAGCGGCGATAAGACCCCTCTTTGAGAAGTGGCTGGAGAGACGTCACGGCGTCCTAACCTTCCACGTGACGCAGGTCCTCACCGGACACGGATGTTTCGGGAGGTACCTGTGTCTTATGAGAAAGGAAGAAACGCCTGGGTATCACCACTGCGTAGATCGCCCGGAGGACACAGTCGAGCATACGGTGCAGGATTGCCCCGCTTGGGCGGAGCACCGACGTGTCCTCACGGCAACGATAGGCGGAAACCTCTCGCGCCCAGCACTGGTCGCGGCCATGCTGCGGGGCGAGACGGAGTGGGAAGCGGTCGCCTCCTTCTGCGAAGCAGTCATGCTTGCGAAGGAGGAGGCGGGCCGCGTGAGAGAGAGGACAAGGTCCTCCCTCCGCCCCACCCGCGGTGGTGGACGCCCACGGCGTCGGACGTCGCAAGAAGATCTCCGGCCACCGTTGGCGCGGGCATTCGGGCGGCGAGTAAAGGGCAATTCGCCGCCCGTCCATGGACCATGCCCGTGTCGACGGCGCGCGTGGAAGCCTCAAAGAGCGTCAGCATAATGACGAGGCCCCCTCTCAGAGGGCTAAAGCCTGCCGGGGTCGCGGGTCTTATACCATCACCGTGTCACCGGAACATAAAGGGCTATTGAAGGACACCGTGGATTTTAGTCAGTAGAAGTCTGACAGTCCCTTCCGCCCTGCCCGGGGTGGGAGGCTTCATGTGACGATTTTACCACGTAAAAAAAAAAAAATGCAAACTTCATACGATGTGATTATGTGAAGTTATTGATGATAAAGTATTTTAATAACTGATCAACGGGGACTGAATTGGAACTAGTCGCGAGACCGGTCCGGGAATTGATACCATAGGTCGTTTTTTGATCGTGTTAAAATCAATAAATGAGTCCTCATACCCAGGGCAGAGTAGGAGGGACTGTGATTGTACTGACTAAAGTCTACGGTGTTCGGTGTTTTTCAATAGTCCTTTACGTTCCAGGGGTCTGGAAAACCCGACCATCACCTTGGTGGTTGTTTTTTTTTAAACCACTCAGAAGTAGGAGCACCGCGAAGCCGTGCTCCAACGACATTTTTTGGCATTTTCTGATTTTTTTGTTCCTTCATTGAAACAGTTTAGGGATTTGATCAAAACACTAGGATTTGTTAAGGAAAATGATAAAATTGTGTTGTTATTTTGACATCATCCGTCGTTTGATCACAAATCTAATTTGATGAAAAACCTGCGACATAAATTATACCTACATAGTCACTACAAAATCGAAAGAAAGTAAAATAAAACAATAATTTCAAGTAATTGTTACCTTTAAATTACTGAACTTCAGGATTTCATGAGAACTCGACATGTTGCCAAAGATGGCGATTTCAGAATGTTGGCAAAGAATGTAAAGCAAACATCAATAATTTCTTTCTATTGGAATTTTTCAGTTAGAAAACTGAGAATTTGCAGAATTCCTAAAGCAGATGATAGATAGATAGATAGAATACACTTTATTGTACACCAAAATTGTTACAAGACACGGTTTTACAATATTTCTAATTCTATGGCTACAACGGCGGCCTTATCGCTAACAGCGATATCTTCCAGGCAACCTTTACATGAGCTGTATAAATCTTAAATAAAAATATGGGGGTAGTCAGTGGTGCACTTAAAATATGTAAGTATCTAGGTACTACACAATTTTTAATAAAACAACAAAAATAATTAAGTAAAGTAGTTTAAAGTTTCTAAAGAAATTCAACCATTGGTTGTTCCATATAAAATTGTGAATTAATCAACCACAAGTCAAATGACGCAACTTGATTAACCAGGTTTGCTGTTCTCAGCAACTTGCACTAAGTAAATTTATTAGTCTTTTGACGCCGACAAGAAGTTTTCTATTCAAACGTATCTCTTGGAGTTTTGTCAAGTTATTGTGGGCTAAGTTCTGGCCTAGATTTTCTCTTGTTTGTAGTATTTGTTCCTGTCGTGTTGTATTTGGTGCCAAAAGTGGTATTTTATGGTATGAAAATGCAAAAAAATACTAAACACTAACCACTAGACCAAAAGTACCCCTAGCACGAGTTTTCACCATTTTACTTTAGAGAGTTTTTCCAGTATTTACAGCGTTTCTTGTATGAATATATGGAACAGCGCCTCTGGTGTGCGAAGAAGGAACTAATTTTTTCATTGATAATTGTCAATTTGAAGTCGTCAAAGTTCCAGTTTTCTTTACGTCTCAAATATTGAAAACTCGTGCTGACGGTACAGGTCTATCAAAATAGATAATATAAAAATAGTTATGGTGCTACAGTCCCATTCACCCACCCACCTTCGAAATAGCCCCAATGCACCCTATTTTCAGTTTCCTTATTTTAGAGTAAAGACTATAAATTAAAACACACTAAAAAAGGACGAAGTTCGGGCGCTTTGAGAGACTGTCTTATGCAACCTTCAAAAACTGCTCTTTCAATCAGCCTAGTTTCAGAAAATGATTTTTGTTTTACCAAGTAAGTTTTTTGGCTCTAATCATATTTTTTGGCTCCAAACATCCAGCAATTCAAGCATTGTTCAAGTGAAACTGATTCCTGAGACTGTCATAATAAGACACTATATCCCTTGGAGCACAATATGCAACTGAAAAAAATGTTAACTAACCTTTATGAAAAAAATAAAGTTCAAAAATCCAATGCCCTGAGTGGAGTGGAAGGGACTGCTCTGTTTTCAAAGGCTTTTCGTTAGTTCACAACAGAGTGTCGCTTTGACATTTCTATCGTCATTTTCGTTGATAGAACTTCAATCTTTAAAGGTCCTTCTGTGAAATATCCAACGTCTTCTCTAAACAGACATAAATCTCAGATTTTACTGGAAAACGTCTACCAAAGATATAAAACATAATTTACACAAATCTGTTTTTGAATAACAGTCCCTAAACATAAAAAGAAAAATATTGACTTCTGAAGGCCATCCTTAATAAAATTCGCCATTTTATGGCAACAACACCAAAAAAGGTTGTTTATAAGGGATGAAACATGTTTACAATAACCTATATAGGGTTGCCCTAAAGAAATTTTGCAAACATTCTTGTTATTAGTAACAAACAGTCCTAGATTGAATTTCAGAACACTTTGTCGGCTTCAAAGATATTCTACCGCTGTAAGACTGATAAGACAAGGTTCTCATGTGGTCAGAGGCTTCATACACAGAAATTCCAACCTTAATTTTATTAAGTTAGAATGCACTTTGCTTCGAAATTGGTAAGACATAAACGTTGATAGTGTACCACATTAATTTTGCAGTTACGATATTGATTTTTACGCGATTTTCTGCTCTATTCTATTGAGATAGGAATCAGTTATGGTTTTTGGAGGAGCAAGGTTTAAGTTTGGTAGGTTGGATGGTGTCTCGTTACACTAATGGAAGAGTTAGGTTAGGTGTCAGAATACCAACGTTTGATAGAAGTTATATTTTAGGAAACAAATTAATGTCAATAACGTTAAGATGTATTTGATTTCACTACAATATCATTATATTTAGACGACGGCATGGTTTGTGCAGGGGTTGAGCGATCGACTGCTGCCAGCGTGTTGCGGGTTCGATTTCTGCAACACAATGTTTGCATGACTTACAACTAGTTGTTCCGGGTCTGGGTGTTTATGTATGTGAGTTTCTATATTTGTAAACGCACTTACGATACAGGAGTGGGAGGAAATCCCTAGTGTGGCAATGTACAAACAAAAAATACTGTGATTTTAATTTGTAGAAAAAAGTTTATATGCGCAAATTCTCGAGTGATTTTCGTGCTTTATCATTTAACTAGGTGAGGTTGTGGTATTTGCGGTTAGTCCGGGGATCATTAAATGATTTTTAAAATAAATCAGTTCTGTTTCGCATGGTTGAAACCGACATATTTTGTTGCGTTTCATTCGTTAATTCACGTTAACATATCTGTATTTTAAACTGTACTGCATCTGAAATAATTATTTTATTACTCATTCCCAAAAGGGTTTTTCTATAACAGAATCAATTTAAAATAAATTATTGTGATTTATTAATGGAAATTACATTTTGTTGAAGTTTTCAATCTAGTAAAGGTAAAAAGCCAACCCGCACATGGTCCGCTTGGTGGATTATGGCCCACTCCCTCTCACAAGAGAGGAGGCCTGTGTCCCAGCAGTGGGATATAACGTTCCCACTGCTGGGACACAGGCCTCCTCTCTTGTGAGAGGGAGTGGGCCATAATCCACCTGATGCTGATGCTGATGATGATGATGAAAGGTAAATATTGTAAGGTTTTGTTTGTCTTTTCAAACTTTAATTTTTATTAAAAGTGTGAAAATCTATAAAAAATTTGACGAGTTATCGATATAATATGTACTTATTTAAACTATTTTCCAAATTTATAACTATCAAACAATTTCAATAGCATTACCTTTCAAATACTGTTATTTATCGTTGCTCACTGACCGAGTGTTTCTATTATCACAAAAAATAGTAAAAAATCAATGTATTCACAAAAAATACAAAAATTAGTGAATTCTGTTACAAGCCGATCCAAATGTACGAAACAGTTTGTAAAATATAGTTACTAACTCCTTGTCCCATCCTCTAGCTTAAGGTGGAGGCTCAGTCGTAGCCCGCGAAATTTAAATTTTCATGTATTTTTTGCAATTTGCTTAACAGTGTCAAGTTATAACTTGATCAAAATATGATTCGCGACAATAAAAAGCATAACTTTACATATCAGAATGATCAAAACATTCGCTCCAGTCCCGCTTACAAAGATTAGCTCAAATTTGGTAAAAAATCCGATATCTAACTAATTTTGATCAAATATTTGTGAGAGTGAATGGAGCGACTGTTTTGATTATTCTTGTATATAAAACTAAACTTGTTATTGTCGCGAATCATATTTTAATCAAGTTATAACTTGACACTGTTAAGCAAATTGCAAAAAATACATGAAAATTTAAATTTCGCGGGCTACTACTATCGTTCCACCTTAACGTCAAAAATAAAATAGAATAAAATAGCCTGTGTAATGTTGTCGAATAAAATTGCCTTCTGCCTTGCTGTAATTTTAGCCCTATTATCTTCCTAGTAGCTAGGGTACTTAACCTAGCTACTAGCTAGGTAATAGGGCTTCCAGACACAATGCAAACTCACCCCGAGCTCCGAGAAATAAAATCGCGACTCGGCCTTACCCTTTTTCTTGAAATTGTACATAACTAGTGCGTTTGTTCTAGGTAGATAGAAGTTAAAAAAAATTAGAACCGTCTTATCAATTAACAACGGGGAGGTTAGAAAATGGCCATTGTACAATGCACTTTACTTTGTCTTATCCACGATCATTTCAAGCTCCACTTGTTGGGAAACTCGATTGAGGCCCCGAGAATTGTGGTGGGATGTTTCTGCTATTTTGCCATGACCATAATGTAATGACTTAGATTCCCAATTTAACAATTTCATGATGTTATTTCATATGTTTTTGAAAAGGTCTTGTTTTTTTGTTCTCATAGAACTTAGTCTCGATAGTCTGGTTATTCCCGAAACCAAAAGGGTAGGTTTCGTATATCAAAATTACGAAATTTCACGACTCTCGAAATTTTTGTAAGTCCTGGGATGGAAACCCTACTAGGTACCTAAGCGAGTGAACAAACGTCTACGTAGACAATTCAAACATTTCTGTGGATCTAGCCACACTATTCATTTCTGCCTAGTCCAAGGTTACCTAAGCAAATTCCGCAGCTCTTAACTTTAATTAAGAGATATATCTTTAACGAACATTTTGCTTCACAACTTGACTTGTACGTAATTACTCTATTTTGTTAATCGTCTTTTTACTTTTTTTTTGGTGTTTCGAAAGCATTTTATTATACTAGAAGAGCCGGTCACTGCCCACTTAAGGTCAGTTCAGACCGAAAGGCGAAGCGACGCGACGATGCGATGGGCCTCGGGAGGCGCAGGCTGCGTATAGATGCGCCGCCTGACGCCTCGCGGCGCATCCCGGCGCATCTTGACGCAGCCGGCGCAACGTATATTCTCACAACGAAACGTGTAACTTTTAGTGTAGAAAATAAAGTCGTATTTTGAATGCCTCTTAAAAAAAAGGATTCCATTTTTTTATTTGCTCAAAAAGTGTTTTATGCATTTCGAAACCCATATTTATTAGTAAGAGAACCCCGAAATAGTAAGCCAGATCATTAAGTTAATTTTTTCACCTCAGCAAGTGCAAAAATCTGTAAAATAATTTAATTTCCCACCATTAATTTAATGGCAACTGGTTGTGGTCGTGTGTTAGATTGGTAAAAGGTAGAAGGCGCTCAGTATAGAACCTGAGTGAAATACATTTGATAAGATTGTTTGGTTTGAGCCATTTGAAGTTTTTACTGGACGATACGGGTGCATAATAAAATGCTAATATCATTTAATCCAAGAGTAAATACATGCTAATGAGTTAATTGCAAAGAGCTGTGCATTCATGCATGTACTCGTATCTACTGCAATCATAGCTGTATTGACAAAACTAATAGCACGTGAGAGTATAAGTATCATACTATCATCATTGATTTACTAATTTATTATCACTGCGGGAACATCTTAGGCTGCTTTACCATCAAAGATGTTGCTATGTTAAGTTGCTGCGGTTATGGAATGACTTGCCCTTGTCAATAAGGCGTGCACAAACCTTGTCCACGTTTAAAAATCAAGTAAAAAAGCACTATTTATCTTGTTAAACATGTGGCTAAAATGTTTCTTTGTTTTATCTTTGTTATTTTTATATGTATTATGCTTTGTATAATTATATTTTATATATTTATAATCTTTGTATATATGTATGTGTAAATAGTACACCACAGACTACCTACAGTATTGTTTCTCCTTTCTCTTCAAATCCATCCAAAGGTTGTCTTGAAGGGGTGCTAAGACAGGAAACCTCCACGTGCGGCGCTCGTGGACTGGAGTTCCCTCTCGGATACGTCCGGGGGGAAGACCAGTTTTTCGGGCCGGTGCACCCTGGGATGCGGGCAGAAACTCTTCCTTAGGCACTGCTTGCCTAAGGGGTCTCTTTGCCCGTATGCGAATACAATGTTGTGTGGACGCTCCTACGCGTGTCCCTCTGATCAGCAGAGGGTACAGCGGCGGAGCGGGCTTGCGGACGGTGAGTAATGGGTAGCTCGCCGTCCAACCGAGGACCAAGCCCGGGTCGGTGGAGCGTCGTGTTTCGCGCCAAATATCTGCTGGGGTCGCGGGTTTTTTCTTAACCCAGGATACCGCGGCCCCGGAACGTAAAGGGCATCGGAAGGAACAGGGTGGATTTTAGTCAGTAAAAGTCTGACAGTCCTTTCCGCCCCACCCAGGGCGGGAGGACTCATTTGATGATTTTACAACCTAAAAAAAAAAAAACGGTTGTCTTGAAAAAATCGCTTTTAGCGATAAGACCGTCCATTGTGTCACCCTATGTATAAGATACCTATACTCTGTACCAGTAATTTGTATGGTGTGCATTCCAGTGTAAAGTGTATTCCATTTTATTTTAATCTATTCTGCGGATGCGTTTGATCTCCACCAATCATATTCATTGGTTTACATAACAGAGCTCTCGTGGAAACGGATTCAACTAAGATGTCTTTTCGTAGCGCAGCTACGCATCTTCGTAGCGCAGCTACGCGTCTTCGTAGCACAGCTACGCATCTTCGTAGCGCAGCTACTCATCTTCATAGCGCACCTACGCATCTTCATAGCACATCTTACTCGCATACCTACATAGCGTAGCATCAGTGGAAACGGTCACACAGTTTCGTAGCTCAGCTATTACATTCTCGTAGCATAGCTACATAGCACATCTCTGGTGGAAAGGTGGCCCTTAATAGGTTGCGACTCTACAGAAGAACTAACAGCAAAATTAAAAGAAAAGGTTTGTTTTTGAAGCTAGTTAAGTCGGCCAATTCCCCTTTACCCAGAACGAAAGCACTCATTTCAAGATTTTCAACTTTCAGCCTAAGAAAAAAGAAGCTACACTAATATCAACAGGCATGTTGATATTAGATAATAATTTAATAAATTGCAGATTTATTTATTCCGTAAGTTAGTTTTGAAAACCTATGGATTTATTCTTGTTTGAATGAATGCATATTTACAAAGGTATAATGCATCAAAATTCGACAGTCGAGGGCTTGTGACATCAGGACAACCGATCACAATACACAACATAATATAATTACATTTAGTAAAATTCTAGTAATAATAATATTCTACAATGTGGATTCAGCAGTCATTGTGCCAATGGTCGTGTGTCCATGGCTTAATCGCCAAGAGCCTCGACCAACATCTCAGGAGGCTCTCGTTAGGCAGCTGGATCAAGGGCCAGATTCAGAGAGCAGTTCTTCTGGACACGGCGCGCATTGTTCGGAGGTTCCTTACTCTGGAGCCCTGACTGCCGGTAGCTTGGACCCTGTTCCCGATACAGGCGGGCCACTATTATTTATTTATTTTTTTTTTTTTTTTGTTTTTGTAAAAATATTTAAAAATGTAGATCAATAAGGTAGAAAAATGAATTAAGAATATATTCCACATCTATCACACAACGCCATCTAGTCCCAAGCTAAGCAGAGCTTATGTTATGGGTACTAGACAACTGATAAACATACTTATATATTTCTAAATACATACATATTATAGATAAATTACACCCAGACACAGAACAAATGATCATGCTCATTACACAAACATTTGTCCTGGGTGGGAATCGAACCCACGACCCCCGGCATAGCAGTCAGGGTCACTAACCGCTAGATCAACGGGCTGTCAAAGTCTAGTAGGTAAGGCAATGATGATACAATTTTATTCTTTGTCTAAATTCATTTTCCTCCGTACTTTCTATGTAGAATGTAATAACGTCTAGACTCAAAGATCTATGGCTGAAAGTTTCAGGCATAATTTCCACAACATTCTCACATATAATGCTGAAACAAACACAGTTTAGTCTATGTTTACGTACGCCGACGTGTGACGTTGCTGTTAGAAATATTCCTAGCTTACATCACCTTTTGTACTGCGCTAAAAGCTCATAGATTTTTTTGGGAAATAGATGGTTAATAAAAGCTTTTTCAAAAAAAAATGTAACCGCCTTCAAAACCAAACACTAAAAAGGGTAAAATAACCTACAAAATTACTTTTCTTTCGGAAGTCGGTGGTTTTTTTTTTCTCATTGTCTTTTTTGCCACCGACTTCCGAAAGAAAAGTAATTTTGTAGGTTATTTTACCCTTTTTAGTGTTTGGCTTTGAAGGCGGTTACATTTTTTTTTTGAAAAAGCTTTTATTTTACTCTTTTTAGTTTAAATATTCTACCCAAATTCTTGTCAAATAGGTACATCATTTTGTAATCCGTAGCACCCTAATAACATCGCTCATGTACAAAATTAGCTAATAAAATTCCCTATCTCAAAAACTACTGAACCGATTTTGATGAAACTTGCAGTGTTCCCTCAGTTGAACGATTCCTAGTATAACAAAAGAAGAATGACTTAAATCGGACTTGTAGTTCCGGAGATAAGCGAACACAAACTAAATAAGTCGATGCCTACTCCTTACTGTTAAGGAGTTGTACCTTCCATCATCAGCTCAGCTACATGAGAATATGATTACCATACGCAAATACCTAAATTACTTCATAATATTTGCGAAAAACTATATGTGGGCCTATAAAATTTGAGGGATGCCCTCGATTTCTCCAGGATCCAATCATCAGATCTTGACTTCATGAATATGGGACCACTCCGGAAGCATCTCCTTTCGAACAAAAAAAGAATTTTGAAAATCGGTCCACAATCGCCGGAGAAATCGCGTAACAAACACACAAAAAAAAAACATACCGTCGAATTGATAACCTCCTTCTTTTTGAAGTCGGTTAAAAATAAAAGATCAGGAGCCTGATAGGTCTGGGCAGGGCATGACTTTTGCTTGCCAGACAAACGGGCAAAAATAAGTTTGTCAAGTTGGCCAAGTTTGTACCGCCAGAACTTAAAGGAGGATAATAACGATTCCTTCGTTCATTCCTAATTACGACAAAGTAAGTAACTTGTATTATCTCACTAAGTATCCTATTTTTTTTTTCATAGAAAAACTACCAGCAGGTATGTTGTGGAACTATATCTCTGTATCTCACGATATCTACATAATCGTCATATTTTATGTGCCACATTTTTCCAACAGTTGGATATTCCAGATTCCTTTGAATCACTTCAACGTCAATATTATTTTGATCCGAACACAAAACCTCCAGTTCCATCACCACTCCTCACACATTATGACGTCATACCCGTCACATAACGTAACCTAAACATATCCCGCTTTAATAATTTACAGTCGGTCCGCAGTTACCTTTATAATGTTGGTTTGTTCAGTAACAACATATTTTATTGTTGTTTTTCAAATGAACAAGAACTGTGTTCAACGCTTGTGGGTTTTGACTAAACATTTTGTTTCTGTATTCCGCTCATTATTTTCGTATTCATGTTTGAAAGATTCTGTTTGTTTTTGGAGCTTAAAATTGTTTTATTTTGTTTGTAGAGTAATTCAAGGATTTAATTATGATGAAACATTAAATATCAGTCACGGTTTTGTAATCCATTTGATTGCCCAAATTGTAAAGATGTGAATTTGGAGTTAGGTTTTATGAATTAAATTAACTGTTTGCGTCGGTGTGTTACGTTTGTTTACGTTGTTTAACTACACGAATGATACTGTTTTCACCAACAGCTGATGGTTATTTTTAATTCACATATTTATAGATCTATCGATCTTTAGATAATTATGTGAATGAAGCCACCACACTTGAAGACAGCCCATAAATGGATGCGCATGCCAGCGCCCAGCCCATAAGTGACGACCTGGACGTGTTCCTAGGGCTGGCTGGAGGACCTCCACCTCCATTGGAGGTAGATCATGAGAAGAGGTCCTGGGCGGAATTCCATATTGTGGGCTAATATAAAAAAATCAGTGGTACAAGGAATAGAAAAAAATCTTGTCTTTTGTCAAGTCGTAACGTCCTTACAATTAATGTGAGATACTTCTCAGGTTTTAAAATGTTTTTTGGCCCTTATTCTGGTGATGCTGGAGTTGCGGCAGACAGAGAGGTAGAACAAATAATTAATAAAACGCAAAATAACGAATAAAATATTACTAAATAATAACTTTTGCTTCAAATTATAAAGCCAACCAAATATAAACTACTTTACAAATTCATAAAGAAACAAGAATCTTAGAAATGAACAAAACGAAATAAAAGAAAAATGTGAAAAAGTTTTTCCGAAATTATAATTCGCAAAATTCTCTTGTGATCACGCTAAGAAATGTCAAAGTCAAGTTTTTCAATAAAAAAGTTAATTCTTTAAAAAGTTTGGGGTTCACATAATATAAGAACTTTTGTTTTATTTTATTCTTTGTAATAAATTAGTGCTACTTTTACAGAATTATCGAAGTGAATACGAAGGTACGACATTTTGTTGAAATATTGTAATATTCTAAAAGTTACAGCGACCTTAATACGTCTAAAGGAACAACGTGGTTTTAAATTACAACACAGTTTTTAGTTAACCATCCCTGACTTTATACAGAGCTAAGGAAAACACAGTTTGGTAATAATCCTCGACAAAAAACGTTTTAATCTATATATATAAAAATGAAACCCGTTTTCCGTTGTCACGACATAACGTGAAAATGGCTTGACCGATTTGGCAGATTTTTTTTTGTTGTGTTTGTAACCATCGGGACCGGTATTTAGACCGGGTCTTCCACCCGCGCGAAGCCGGGACGGGCCGCTAGTTAGTTTATAAATGTACTAGCACTTCACCCACGAATTCGTCCGCGCTTATTTTGAACTTTGACTGTATAAATTTCTATTCCTGGCCACCCTTTTTAAGGGATACTTTCGGAAAATCTAAATCAATATCAAACGAAAATTATATCAACCCCAAAAACAAACCTTTAGGGGCCGAATTTTGCAAAATTCCGTCTTAGCTAGCACCTTGTTTTGTTCTGTCTCCTGCTTGCATGGAGGGAAGTGGAAACATATTTTTTCGTACCACTTGCTCAAAAAAGTGACATTCTATGCCACAAAAAGCGAACATAACAATAGTCATTTTTAATCTGTGAAAAACAGGGAAAGAATGTTGTACTGAATTTCATTCTCTCTCTAGGGAGAGAATGTGATTTAAATTTGGAATACTTAGATTACGGTAAACTCGATCGAAAGCTAACCAGAATAATAAAACATTAAAAAATAAAGATTTCGAGTCGACAACATAATTATATCTGCAAAATTCGGATTGTCGAGTATTTTGTAAATTTCTAATGATTTTCTGACCAGACAGATCGCAGCCGCCATTACTGACATCGGTTATCGTGTTGAGTTTTTTTTTTCTTTCTTTATTTTCGGCCTATGACTTACCGTGACACCTACATTTAGTACCTTGATGTATAGTATTTGGGACACACGTTTCACCCGAGCGAAGCCGGATTTTCATCTAGTTAAATAAAATTACGAAAACCGACGAGGCCGTATGAGCTTGATGCCTTTGCTTTTTTAATTTGCCGCGTTTTTGTATTCTTCAAATACATAAACGTTGAGTTTATTTTTACTTATTTTTATAAATAAGTTAATGTTAAATATTAATGTTTAAAATGCGTATCTCATATTATTACTGTGTTATTTTTTTCGCAAATGGTACGAAAAGTAGAGTATTTTCCTCGGTGATAAAGCTGTCTTAGTCTTGGGTGAACTTAAATCCCTCGCTACACTCAGGACTCGTCTTAAATCCCTCGCTTCCCTCGTGATTTAAGTTTTTAACACCCTCGCTATGCTCGGGAGTAAACTTCGAGTCCTTCGTTACGCTCGCGATTTAATTCGTCACCCGCGACAGAAGACCCTGCTTTATCCCCTTGGTTAATAATCTACTATTTCCTACTTCTTCACTATTCTATTCTGATTCATTTCATTGCAGGGCCCAAGACAGGTAAATTCATTCTCCGGGACACGTCGAGCTTCATTGTCTCGGCGCTTTTCTGGTGGTTGCCACTGTTGATTCTGGCTTTCAGGAGTTACAGTGGTTTTGGAATAGTGTGGTGGGTTTGTCCAAAAAAAAAGCACTTAAAAAGGCATAGGGGTTATGCAAAATTCGAGACTCCTAAGTAGGGGCAAACGTCCATGTGTCCAAAGAAACATTCGATTTTGAGATATCAGCAAAATAGTAAGACGAATTCTCTAGAATCAAATGTCTACTAACCGGCTATAGCCACCATTTGTATATCTGATCTTCGTCTAACTGTTTACCCATCCATTCATAATTCAAAACCGCGTTTCCCACACATCCCCACATTTATTTTAATTCAGTTCCATAAAACACAAATGTAAAACATGTGCAGTCTGTGTGGAAGTCTTTAAAACGAAGTACGTTTATGACACTGTATTTTATAACGTTTACATTTCTAAATAATTACTCTAAAATTGCATCGCTTTATTTCTAGGGTTGACACTGTTTGGAATGGTTTCTCGCGATTTTTTTTCTTGAAAATCATTATTCTGATGGAAATAAACATGACAGTGTATGCAACTGAAATGAAATAAAATTATGAAATTACATTATTTATCTAAGCAAAGTAGGTTTAGAATAAAAATGCTTTGACGCGTCGTCTTTTTTTGTAAAATAGATGTCACTGCGCCGGTGTTTCGTAGCTGATTAAGTACTATTTTAAAGAATAGTCGTAACAAACTCAAAGGTCTCTGTCTCTTTATTAGTCCAGACATCATATTGGTCAAGTCATACAAGAATGATGCAGGTTTGTGTCTAAAATGGTGTTATGAAGAAAGAACCACATAGGTTTGAACCTGTCCAGTCAATGCAAGCATTTATCAGTTTTCATGTAGTTAAATCAATTATAACTTAAGGTTCACTTATGACGCCATTCCAGTAATTAAATTGTTTTTCGTCGCCAACCAACCAGAAGGGAAAATCATCACTAACCTTGTTGAACAGACAATTGAGATAAAAAACTTTTTAAAAAAAGGGAACCGACTTCAAAACCAAACACAAAAAACTGTAAAATAACTTTTCTTTCGGAAGTCGGTGGCTTTGTTTTTTATTTCATTGACTATGGCCACCGACTTCCGAAAGAAAAGTTATTTTACAGTTTTTTGTGTTTGATTTTGAAGTCGGTTCCCTTTTTTTAAAAAGTTTTTTATTTTTCCCTTTTTAGTTTAAATATTCAACAAAAATATTCATAATATAATCGGTGTCTTTGAAAATCTACAATCCTAGTAAGCAGCAAAAACGAATCTATGTGGGCAACTTCACGAGGTATCTATTATTGTTATTATATTCAAACTTTCTCCAGAATGTAACGAACACTTTTATAAAAACTGCATCAAAATCGGTTCAGCCAAACGCGAAATAATCGCGGACAAACATGCAATCGTCTCTGAAAATGTACAATCCAAGTAAGCAAAAAAACGAATCCACGTGGGCAACGTCACGGGATATCTATTAGTGTTATATACTAAAACCTTCTCCAGAATGTAATGAAAACATTCCTGAAAACCGCATCCAAATCCGTCCAGCCAAACACGAGATAATCGCGGACAAACATACATACATACATACACACATACATACATACATACATACATACATACATACATACAGGTCGAACTGAGAACCTACTTTTTTTTTTGAAGTCGGTTAATAAAAAATATTTGGTGACAGCCCTGAAAATCAATTTGAGCACAAAATATGGAGTTTTCATATTTAGTGTGAGACAAAATAATGCACTTTTGGGGCACTACGCCTGGAAATGTAAAGAGCGCTGTGATAATAATATTGAGGTTTAAATCTCGAGTGAACAGCACAGTTGAAAGTGCTCCCGTATTTTGGATTATATTATGACTTTTTAGGTTCTGCATAAACATAATCAAAGGTTTTTTTCTTGTTAAAGTTATCACAAAATCATTCACGGATATTATATGAATACAATAATGGAATAATTGATCCCAGTCTTCATTTTTGTAAGTGAAATGGGCAGTAATTATAATTCACTGATATTTTCTTGCAATCAATTATTTTTTTGAACCGCAAGGAGGTGTAATGTATCCTTTTAAATTCATTTTTTTCGACGGCATGGTTGTTATAGTAACTGAGAGATTGATTGCTGCGTAGCGTGTTGCGGGTTTGATTCCCACACGTAACAAAAATATTTCTGTGATCTGTAAATAGCTGTTCCGGGTCTGGGTGTTAGTTAATGTAAGTTTTTAAGTTTGTAAAAGTACCCACAATACAGGAAAAAAAACCTAGAGAGGTGCAACGTTTAAAATAAAATGTTTATTCCCTTCTCTTAATCCTGGTGTTAAACCTACCTGAATTACAACTATTACACGCAATACAATAAATTGTGTGCACCTCTATTAGTGCGCCGCCCACAGCCTCCCGAAGGACCCGTTACTCCAGATTACGGGATTATATCAAAGAGATGCACAGCTTACACTGTGATTAAGATGTTCCCAGGGATGGTTTCCAAGTGGCTATCTGTTAAGACGGACGGTTATATTAGTTTTGGAGATTATTATGTAAATTAAGGCCGCACCAATAGTCAGACGTCGATTATGTGCGTAGCGGCAAGCAAAAGAAAATAATAATATTTAATAATATAATAATAATATTCCTCTTGTGTTATGGGTACTAGACAACTGATAAACATACTTATATATTTCTAAATACATACATATTATAGATAAATTACACCCAAACACGGAACAAATGATCATGTTCATCACGCAAACATTTGTCCTGGGTGGGAATCGAACCCTCCTTTATTTGTGACTTAGGTTAGACGCCCACGGTAACGGACGTCGCGAGACTAATTTCGGCCACTGTAGGCGGGGACGGCGAGTTTTGTTTGTTTTTGTCGAGATAGTTGGTGACTTACTTACACGATCATGGACCATGCCCGCGTCGTCGGTACGTTATGTTCCATGCGCGCCTCAAAGACGTCAACAATCTGATGTGGACTCTCAGAAGGCCAAAGCTTGGCAGGGTCGCGGGACTGTCTTACTAGGTAACTGGAACGTAAAGGGCTATTGAAGGAATATCGTGGATTTTAGTCAGTGCAAGTCTGACAGTCCCATTCGTCCTTGATGATTTAACCATAAAAAAACTGCGATTTACTTTTCCGTACATCTTTGACACATTACAGTTTTTCCGTGGCAGCGAAGCGTGTCTATAGTGTTAGACTATTTCTACAAAGTCACCTGCCTGGTTAAAACCACAACCTTATCTACCATATAAGCCGACATCACCGAGCCACCATATTGGTAACATAATTATATTTCATTTTGTTTTTGTTGGAAAATGATTACAAAGAGTTCTCCGGCCGTGGATAGAGCAGAAGGGACTGTGAGGCAAACGTGAATTACTAAACTAACCTTTTCTTCCAGTGCCCTTTTAGGAAGTATATCAGTTACCCTAAGGTCATTAGTTTCAAAAGCAGTAACAGTAACCTGTAAATATTCAGGGTAACAGCGACATATCCAGCCGTTACTCGTGGTCTGTGGGACCCCTGGGGGTGTTTCTGTAAAAATTGCGTTCCATTCTCGAGGACGTCCATTTAATACCTAATGACTGACATATGTACAATTGTTTATGTGTAATTTAAAAGATACTGTGACTGTGTTTTTTTTATCTAATTTTTTTTAATTTCTTAAAAATTTGTCGACTCGTGTCCAGTGTGATATTTTATGTATGAAAGTGAATGATGGGCTGGGTTGGAATGGTGGTTCCCGACCGATGGGTAGGTTTCACACCCGGAAAAAGAACTTGCAGCTGATACAAATAGTTGTTCAATGCAGCGAACCTGCGACACGCTGAGCAGCACTTGGTCGCTCAATCACTGCACATACCGTGTCTTCAGGTGAATATTTGCATGGACCATACGGGACAAGTTAAGTGTTTTATGTTTTCCCAGGGTAACACAATGAAAGGGGCAACAACTCTATCATCATTAACATCATCATATCAGCCGTAAGACGTCCACTGCTGAACATAGGCCTCCCCTTTAGACTTCCAGTAGGACCGGTTGTAAGCGGCCTGCATCCAGCGTGATCCTGTGGCCTTCATAAGATCGTCTGCCCACCTATAAGGTGGACAACTCTATAGGTCCAACGAAATTTTAGTTACACTTTGTAAAAGGTCTTTGTCAGTGCAAAACGAGGTCCTTTTAACTGTTACTAGTAACATGATTGTTATGAAGATTTCCAGGAACCCAAACTCGTTGTAGAACATGTTCAATCTGTACAAGAGTTTTAGCACTAATAAAAGCCTTACACGATATTTAGATATTTAATTTATTTATGTAGTAGAACTCCTAAAAAATACGTCAATATACGAGTATCGTACGGCTGCTTTTATAAAGAAGTAAATTTTAGCACAGACAGGTCGGTACAGATCAATGCAAGTAAAATTTGTATAAAGGAACCCTTATATCTGCCAAAGCTTATCCTCTTATGTTATCCCATTTTTTTGCCAGTGCATTAGATAACACAGTTTGAAGAAAAACGTTACCCTACACTAGGAATTACTCCTGTATCACAAAGATCAAGATCCGGAACAAATGAAACACGAACCGTTTGACCAGTCCTCTCGCCTGATGGTAATCGAAGATGTGGTTGACGGTAAACCACGCTTACCTGGAAGTAGCCTAAATAAAACCTTTATTTACCTGGTTGTGGTCAACCACTAAGCCACCACGCGACCGCGCCTTTAAGATTCTAGAAGAACTATTTTGACTATACCGATCTGTCTGTGGTCGCAGGACTGTCTTATAAGGCAACGGTGTCCCTGGAACGTAAAGGGCTAATGAAAGACACCGCGGACTTTTAGTCCGTCCAAGTCTAACAGTCCCTCCCGTCTTGGGTAGGAGGACTCGTTTGATGATTTTACAACGACAAAAAAAGAAAAAGATCCGATCTGTCGGTACCAACAACCAGTGTCTATACGAAAGCACCCTTACCGTGTTACCGATACAGAAAATATATACGGCCATAAACCATTTTACGAGCACCTCGATCAAACATGGGTAGCCGGCGATCCCTTAGAAATCATTTAGGAATCTCTTCATCACCCCAAACATCCTCGGCTGCCTATAGAGCTCCTTTTTATGAGGTAAACTGGTTACGACTGACGTGGACTGAATACTTAATGTTTGTTCCTGGGATTGAGATAAAGAAATCTTTTCCTAGTGTTGTAGAATTTAAGAATTGGATTAAATGCTGTTCAAAACGAAGATATTTGTTTGTTGCGATTCTCAACATAGTTCTATGTTTTTTTTTTGTGTGTCAAAAATCATTAACTGAGTCCTTTCTCCCCGGGCAAGGCGGGAGATACTGTCAGACTTGTACTGACTAGAATCTACGATGTCCTTCAATAGCCCTTTATGTTCCGGGGTCAGAGTGATACAGACACTCCACATAAAGTATCTAGCAGAAACACCATTATGATGATTAAATCAAAAATCGATGGGCACATAAAAGTGTACGAGGTGTGCGGATGCCGGATGTCTGGTGACGTCATCTTTAGAGTTTTATCATCCTCTGAAGCCAGAATGGGATTCTCCACAAAAACAAAATTAGAGAAGATAACTAATGTACCTACTACGATCTTGATTATATTTATTTTGTCTATTTCAATGATTTGCTATGTTATTTTCCTTTTGTTTTTTTTTATTAGGTAACCAGTCTGTCATATTGCCACTGCTGGGAAACAGGCCTCCTCTTTGGGAAAAGGAGTGGGCTGTAATCGACTTTACGGACACAGTGCGAGTTGGTACGGGTCACAACTCCTGAGATTTTTGTTTCAAGGGTGGTTTTTTCAAGATGTTTTTTCTACAGTTATAAATGAATTACACTCTTTTTTTTTCATTTTCTCACTAAGAACTCATAACCGACAAATTGTAAGTAGAGCCAAGCAGTACTAACACCTAGGCTAACACTGGTCATTTATGAATTCGCACAAAATTTAAGTAATTTTGATTATTGCCTAAGGTACTTATTTGCATTTTTTTTTACTACCAAAATATACTTTATACAGACTCTACAACCATTTTACGTGTATTAGACATAGCCAGCATTTTCTCATTTTCAACTCATCCAACTAATTTTCAGCTTTATGTAGCTTAGTAAATGTTTTATTTTTCTTTGTAAGCTAAATCAGAACAGTCGTACCAGCCTGAGTTTTTAGCGGTTGATGTTAACAAGCCAGCCTTTGTAATTAAAACTTATTCTGGTAGGATTTTGTGACTTCCGTCACGAAAATAGCATAATTTTTATATACAGGGATTTTTTTATGTTGTACGGATACCTTTCCTTTCTATAATTGAACACATTTCCATAAATATCTTTTTTTTCGGGAAAATTATCAAAAAATATATCTTCCCGCATCAGGTGGAGCAAAAGAATCGTGATTTGCTCAATAAACAACCTGTTTTTAATGTTGAACTTTGCTAAAAACAATAAAGATAAATAAGTTATTATTATAAACTTTTGTGTTAAATAAAAATCGAATCCCACCAAAAACATTTCATGTAAACTGTTGCCAAAACGAGCACATAAGGTTTGTCCTACGAAAAAGATATCTAGATCTCATGTAGAACCAAGCTTCTGAATCTACACGGCCTAACTCTAGCAACCCTAACTTCACAAATTCTACAAATCAGTAAAATGTAGGATTTAGAGTGTAGATTCAGAAGCTTGGTTCTAGATGAGATCTGATATATTTTTTGTAGGACAAACCTTATGTGCTCGTTTTGGCAACAGTTTACATGAAATGTTTTTGGTGGGATTTCAGTTCTTTTTGTAAGTTGCTAGCAGTTAGTTTAGATTTTTGATTTTGATTTTTGAAAGATTCCACCCGAATAAGGTTTAAGGTCTCATACAAACTTCCACCCTCCATTTTAGGCGATGGGGGGCGAAATTTTAAAGTTTGTGAATTTTCTTGTTGGTTGTATACTAAACTTAGATTACATACCGTATTTCAGCTCTCTAGCACTGCAGGAAATAGCCAAACATTTTGATGATCATCAGTGTGTCAGTGTGTCAATATATCAGTGAATCAGTGACGAAATCCGTGTATTTCAGATGTCAATCAAACCTAAACTATTAGAGCTATTTCATTGAGATTTTGTATGCTTAATAAGTCTATTATTGGCATCATATTCCGTGAATATGAACTATCTGTTACATCGGAAACCAACTCTATGAGGGTTCAAAAAAACGACGAAACATTTCGAGAAAAGGTAGGTAGTGCCCTTGCGCTTCGCTTGGCTCGTCTTGGCGGGGGGCACTGCCGTGCATATTATTTAGTTCAGACGTTTTTTTAACTCCTTGTTTATGAACGACAAAAAAGAAAGAACCCCATTACTTCTATATAAAATTAGTAACAATATAATATACGCGCTTCTTATCTTAATGCAGACGATACTCTGTGAGTACTTCACTTCAGCATAATAAGTACGGTTTGCTGTACACAGTTAAATTACTCAAGGACATGATCGTGTTACGTAAACACGTTTCTGTAACGTTTGATCTTTTACACACGAACGTTTAGGATGGAGAGCAAAAACAAAATATCTGACATGTTTTAACTATACAAACTACAGGAACAGGGCCACTGTATTTAAAATGTGACTTACGGGATATCTTCCGTGAATTCCACAAGCCAAGTGTTTTGTCCACGGACAAACATTACATACCCAGCAGGCAGACAAGAGAAGCAATTGAAATAAAGAAACCCAAAAATTTCAATAGAGAGGATGGCTTCGAATTGTCAAGTACGTGGAATCCAGTTGTTCATATACTAAAAAGGGGGATCCGGCATCATAATAAAGACTTCACAAAACTTGGTGATACTGTGAGTGTGTTTTGCCGTGACTTAGTGACGAGTTCTAATAGTGCGCGTAGCAAGAGACAAAGAAAGAGGGTAGACAGATTTGTCTGCTCTTAAAAATTTATTTCCATCCACCCGCACTCTTCAGTCATCCCGCGATCATGGCGCTTGCAACAGCGTCGAAATATCGGGAACTCAAAATGAATAATAATCACGGAAGATATCCCGTAAGTGACATTTTAAATTGTGAAATAAACCGTGATAGCCTAAAACAGGGCCACTGTAGTTCATTCTTTTTTTTATCAGCCTGCTCTGTCCCACTGCCGGGCAAAGGCCTCTCCTTTTTCCTTCCAAACCTCTCTATTTTAGGCAAATTCATTCTAACTTAAATTACCTAAAGAAAGTATGTAGATTATAGTATTTTATATGTAGATTATAGGCAGCATTTAGGATACCTTTTTAATAAGGATTGCGCCTACAGCTGAAGGACCTGCGATGTAAACACAGTTTATCGAAAATATTGTCCTTTTAATTGTCAAAATATATTATATTTTCTACACACCCTCAAATCGAGCGTAAAAATGTTGCAAGGTCAGCAATCCGCAAACGATACTTCTGGTATTAGGGTACGGTGACTATTCTCCATCAGGTGGATCGTGTATGGTAGTTTGTCATTAAAAAACTATATAGGGTAAAGTACCCAACTGCTGACCTCCCACCAACTATTGACCTCTTAACAGTTTTTATCAAAAATAATAATAAATCTTCTTGCAGTGCTGCATAAAGAATACAGAAAATGAAAAATAATTTATCTTGTAATATATCGGCGTCACAGAAAATTTAAATAAAGCGATATTGCGTCCGTAAACCTATGATAATAAAATACCCTGCTAAAATCATCAAGAAATTTAACAATTTGCTAAGCTGAAGGTTGTTTTCAATGTCATTTTATTTCAGTTTTACACTATAGATTCCTTAGAGTTTGGTATTTTTTCGTTATTTAAGACAGACATAATGCTTTTCCACATTATTTTCAAGTTTTAATGAGCCTTAACTTGTTAAAATGATGTGGTCAATATGTGGTAAACTCAAATGTATGGATAACCATTTTTTTGACATGACATGTCAATAGCTGGTAATGAACCATATGTACGAATATACCAGTTACTGACACCACGGTTTATACGTATATTTCATTTTAATGGTGAGGTAGCTTAACTTTAATGCATCTGTATTGTGCCCATGGGTGTTGGCACCCGTAAATGTGTGTATCTGCACAACCACAAACATAAAAAATACCTTACGTAGTAACCTAAGAACCTAGCTTAATTTGAGCGAGGTACTTACATTTTCGATCTACTGTCACATTCTGGATCCTCCTGAATAGTTTAAACTTACTACAATTATAGGAAAAGTTAACGGCTGAATGGATTTTGAAACAATTTGGCAAGCGGATAAATAATATAAAAACCTGGTTAGGTGGGTTTACCTGGACGCAGGATACTTTTTATGTCGGTATATGAACCCGTGGGACAATTGCCGAACATAACACGGGCGATACCTCAGTCATAAGTTGGTTTAATGCATAAAATTATGACAAAAATTACTCTAACCTGTATGTTTGAACAAACTGACTTAAATCATATCCGAGGCAAAGTGTTAGGTAGTTTTAGATTTCTGTCTATGCTCTCTTCATTTGTGAGGATCTTCTACATAAGGTGAAAAAGTTTAAACAGTCTTATGTAATTGGGAAAATATTAATTCAATTTTTTTTTAAATAACTTTCAAGAACTAAGGCCGTATTCTTTCAATTTGTTTTGCCGGCGAGCATTTTTAATCTGCTGCATAATACAGAAAAATTAGTTATTTCACTAATAATAAAGAGGAAAAATTGGACAAAAAGTGATAAAAATACAACAAAACTTCAAAAATAAGTGCAAGAATATTATATGCCGCGTTTGAAGACTGTAGACCAAAATTGTGTGAAAAAAGAAAATGAGAAGGGCAATAAGACTACCTTTGTTTGTTTTTTATCAAATAAAACCTCGTATCACAGTCCTAATAAATAATATTTGAGTTTATTCTTATACTACAGGAGGTCAAAAATTGGTCATTTGCATGATGAAAATTTGGTACAGGCATGTTGATAACTGGTCAAATGGCCTGTTTTTGCTAAACTCGAGAAAAAGAACACTTTTTACCTTTGTATGACTGTTTATAATGTTTTAGTTACATTCTCCAATGTTTATTTTATCTTCCAAAAACATTCATTTACACTCGCAACTCGTGCATTAGTTTATTTTGCGAAAGAAGCAAGAAAAACCGCTTAAAGGGTCAATAATTGGGTGTTTTACCCTACTATATCTTCTAAAAAACAAGCTTTTATTGTTAAAAAAATACATAGATAGACAAAGTACTCGTCAACATAATTGAAACAACTATAAACTCGGTAGATTTGCGAAGTTTCATTACAGTTAGTTACCTTCCAGCTGCTACCTTCCAGCTCCATCATCAGATCAGCTCATATTAAACTTGCAAAACCGCAGAGTGGATCAAAAATAGTTGGCAAGATTCGACATCGGGACAGGTGAAAGTAAATAAAAGCTTGTAAAAATGCTAATCAAACTAAAACACGGTGTGTCCCGTAACTGCCTAGATTATTACCTAGCTATTGTGTCTACATCGTCGACGATCATAGCTCTCTCTACTGGATTGCCTATAAACAGTAGATAAAGTGTTCTTACAGGGAGGAGCAATTAGTATTGTGTTACATTGTCTTATAGGTCAGCATCATCCTGCTAAATATTAAACATTTTGTGCGATAAATAAATAAATAAATAACATTATTGGTCACATTATTGGTGCGCACACATCGCTTGCTGCAATAGATTTGATAGTTTCCACCGTCAACTTTGCACGTAGCGTAATTATGTCAGTGGTGTACACCCACGGCGCCGTACGTCGCAAGACGATCTCCGGCCACCGTAGGCGCAGGCATGCGGACAGCAACTCGCTGTCCGACCATGGACCATGCCCGGGTCGACGGCGCGTCGTGTTCCACGCGCGCCTCAAAGAGCTGTCAGCAAATGACGGGGCCCCCTCACAGAGGGCCAAAGCCTGCCGGGGTCGCGGGATTTATTTCCTCACCGTGACCCCGGAACATAAAGGGCAAATGAAGAACACCGTGGATTTTAGTCAGTACAAGTCTGACAGTACCTCTCGCCCTGCCCGGGGTGGGAGGTCTCATTTGATGATATTACCACGTAAAAAAAAAAAAAAAAAGCGTAATTATGTATCTTAATAAATTATTTTCGATGGGAAACCATCAAAACTGATGTTCCCCGCTGGTGGAGAGATTGTTGGAATTTACTGACTAAAATCTACTCTTTTCAGTTACCCTTTATATTTTATGCCTTTACAGTCCTGTGACCCAGGTAGACGTTGGACCCCGTCAGTTGCTCTCACTATTATTATAAAAACGAAAGTTTCTATGGTTAGATTTTTTTGTAGCATTTTAATTTTAAGTAATGTAATTTCGCCCTGTAATTTTTTGTTTTATTTCAATCATTTTTGTAAATATTTTACCTTTATTGTTAGTTTTTAAATGTAGTATCTTAGTAATTAGTTAGGTTCATTATGTTTTAAATATAATTTCAATAAAAACTAAATATTATAAAATTAAAAAAAAAAACAGCATTTTATACAACAACAGAAGCTATAATGTAGAAAAATATTTCTAAAACATATTCTCTTCCCGTGAAATCGCACATGAACAGTTTAAAGTCGTACCCACAAACTACTGCCACACCGAACTTTTGGTACTAAAGCGCTACTAACCCGTTCAGCAAATTCCTAACCAGGATAGAACATGTTTGGCAAAAAGAAAAAAACTGCAAAAATGTTTGACTATATACACTTCCACTTATGAGTTTTTAGTTAGTTTAACACTGAAAAAAATACAACGTTTTCTATGTTAATTTTTTTAAGAACAGTTACATCTCAAACAACATTAACGATAGGAATATAAAATACTGAAATTAAACTAAACTATTGTAAGCTCTTCTAATGTATTGTAAAGTCATCAATTGAGTCCTTCCACCCAGGCAGGGCATGAGGGACTGTCAGACTAGTACATATTAAAATCTACGGTGTCCTTCAATAGCCACGTTCCGCGGTCACGGTAGCTCGTTAGACCCGTGAAGCTGGCAGGGAAACTATTATGAGCTAGTGATGTGCCCAAGGAGACTTTCGGCGTTGCCTCTTTGAATGGCAATGCTTGGCCCCTGACTAAGGAAAAAGCTAGCTTTTGGGTAACGGAAAGCGTCAGCAAGTCGTTTAGGTGTCTCTCTATAGTCTGTGAGCATTCAAACCCAACAACTGTAAGGCGCGGGCCATATAGAAAAGACATAAGACGAGGAAGCGTTGCGGACATGCGAAAAATGTATGAGAGTCGCGCTCGCGCCCCGTTTCTTCTGCGTGTTTTACGTCGCGACGCTTTTATACATTTTGTATAAAAGAGACGCCGAAGAGATATATGTCTTCGCCCCGTCTGCGTCTTACGTCTTTTCTATGTGGCCTGCACCTTAGAGTTTAACACCAAAATATAGGTACCACTTAGATTACTAGAATATTATTTTCGCTGCTTGAGGTCCTCAACAGGCACAGCAGCAGCGTAAGAGCTCTCTCGTCTTACGCTGCTGCTGCACTACTTAACTATATGTGAAGTATATTAGAAACAAAATCACCAACTTTCAATATTCCACCGAAATAATAATGCGATTATGTACGAAACGGCAGTTGAAAGTTACAAAAAGATACACATAAAAGAAATAATAGATAGACATAGAACAAAACCACAATGTCAAAATGCGCAAACCATAACATCAATATTAATCATACTTGTGTCCCAAATTCAGTCATGTAAATTAGCTAAATCGAACAAAACATTATAATTGCAGCCAAATGCTAAACGCACCGCAAATTCTCTCGAAAATCTACAAATCAATTTGAAACGAGAATTTCTGACGAGTCACCATCAATCACCATTCTAATCATTCGTCCTGATTTCTGCAACTCTTCAAATGATTATAGTCTATATTAATCATCGCTTTAAGTATCCACTTTGCCAGTCTAATACTTACTTAATGCACAGGTGTTAGGGTTGGATTTTGAGTGGGTGTTCCCATCTCTGTAGGCAATTCATTTGTAACTATTTGCTCACCGCAATGAGAAACATTAATAGTTCTGTGCTGACGAGGGCTTTGTAGCGGCTTTAGAAACAGTTAACATTTACTGCCTGAAAGGGTTTTTATTATCTTAGACTTTATTAATGGATACTTAAGCATCAGAATTCGATACCTGGCTTCATTTAAGAAATTAGACTTTCATTACTTGCTTCTGTTTTTGCTGTTTATATAATCAGTCTTGAAAGCAGAAGCAATAATAAAATGCATAGTTTTCACACTTTCTAATTTTGGGAGTAGGCTACGGCGTAGCCTTTTCCGAGCTACGACGTAGCCTGTCCGTGCTACGGCGTAGCGCTACGCGAGTTCGCGCAGGCGTCAACTCCGCTGACAAAAAAAATGTAAACATTGCTTCGCTGTCGTGTTTCTTGTTTTCGATACTAAACTATTAAAATTATCAATTATCGTTTGCTTTATTAACCTATGTTACAACACTTTTACTTAACAAATTAATGTTAAACAATTACGTGTACCCTTAGCACGAGTTTTCACTCTTTTACTTTACAGCGTCTTTCCAGTATTTACAGCGTTTCTTGTATGAAAAAATGGAACAGCGTCTCTCGTGTGCGAAGAAGGAACTAATTTTTTACTTGAAAATTGTCAATTTGAAATTGTCAAAGTTCCAGTTTACTTTACCTCTCAAATACTGAAAACTCGTGCTAAGGGTACTGTACAATAATAATTCGGTGACTTTGCTTTTTTAATTCATAGACATTTTTCCCACCGACTTCTTTGAAGTCAGTTAAACTTTTAGTGTAACCGCTGTGTGTGAGCAACTTAACAACTTCGGCAGTTAAACCCGCAGTTATTTTAACTGGTAAACAGTATAACGGTAAGTACAGTCTGTTACAGATATGTATGTACGTTTAGGCCGGTCAAATTGCCGGCCATAACTCAGTAGAACAGTGCGGTCGGCTGATATTGCCCGGTGTTGCTGCGCGCGGATGTACGAATATTATTGAGAGAAATAGATGGAGTTGTTGTGAAACAATGCAGGTCTGTTTTTAGGAAAATGAGTTTTTTGTATTTTTATTTAGGTTACTTTTTACTATGCTCAAAATGTTCTCTAATTAATTTTTGTTTAATTATACGAAGTTTCTTTCTGTTTCATTTCAAAAGTAGTTCGGCAAATTTTGAAGTTTTGTCTAAGGCATTCTTAAATGTGAAGAGCTATTTTGAAGCTCTCTCTAACTCACTGTGGTTTTTAGTCAGTAGAAGTCTGACAGTCTTTTCCGTTCTGTCATGGGAGGAGTGTCTCATTTGATAATTTTACCATGATAAAAAAGGCATTCTTAAGTAAAGGATGAATACTATACAAATAGATATTTTTCCGTGCTGAAATCGAAACCGAGACATTAAATGAAGCAGTGGATCGCTTGACCACTGCACCGACCGTGCCTTCAATATAATATCAGTTAGATCATGTAGTTTTCAAACAAGAAATAATTACTAGTTTAATATTATTTATATTTCTCGTTTCATTTGTTGTAAGACTTAAAAACCATAAAAATAAATTCTCAGCTAGCAACATTGTTCCTCATAACTCCGTGCCGTTTCACGTAATGACCGTATTATCGCCTGATAAACGTGGTTTAGTGAACGTTGACCGTGTTGCTCGCTATGAGGTGTTGTGTGTAGAGTCTTTATTTTTTTTAAGCGTGTAAGGTTTGTATAGATAGTTAACCACGCACCGTCCTCGACAAATCTTGAAGATTAACCCGATTATTTTTTCCTATCGACCCTTTTTTTTAGTGTGTTAAAATCATCAAATGAGCCCTCCCACCCCGGGCAGGGTGGAAGGGACTGTCAGACTTGTACTGAGTAAAAGCTACGGTGTCCTTCTATAGCCCTTTATGTTCCGGGGTTACGGTGATAGTATAAGTCCCGCGACCCCGGCAGGCTTTAGCCCTCTGAGAGGGGGCCTCGTCATTATGCTGACGCTCTTTGAGGCGCGCGTGGAACATGACGCGCTGTCGACCCGGGCATGGTCCATGGTCGGACACCGAGTTGCCCGTGTGTGTAGTTTCTAGGATTATCAGACGTTTATGTGCAGGATTGAATGAGAGGAAATGATCACTCTCAAATATTGTGAAGTCCCGGCCTGTCCCGATTAGAGCAATGAATGAGCGATCGACTGGTGCGCTGCGTAGCGTATCATTTACAACGAAAATAAAAAATCCAATACTAACAAAATATTATAAAACATATGAAAAAACCTTAAAAAAAACTGTAATCACTGCAAAAAAACTTCACTTTAAAAATAAAATGATGCAATCGAACAATAAAGTTAAAACTATGTGGGAGATAATAAATGAACGTACAAACAAGAAACAAAAAAGTGAAAAATGCAACATAACCCTAGAAATAAATAACTGCCTAACCTCAAAACCAAAAGACGTAGCTAATATATTTAATAAATTCTTTGCCTCCATTGGTGGAAATAGCACACTGCCTACCACAAGCCAACCAAAAGCCCAGACGATTCCAAGTACTCAAACTACTCAAAATACACTATACCTTAGCCCAGTAGATCCTTACGAAGTAAATACAATAATTAAAAATCTAAAAAACAAAAGAAGCCACGGAATTGACGAACTTCCTCCCAACTTATTAAGACAATGTGCTGACGAACTAACGCTGCCGTTTTACATATTAATTAACCAATCCTTTGAAGAAGGAGTTTTCCCCGATTTGCTAAAAAAAGCACTTATAAAACCGATCCACAAGAAAAATAAAAAAACGGACCCAAACAATTATCGTCCCATTGCTCTTCTACCAGCAGCCTCTAAAATATTTGAGAAAGCAATGTGCAATCGTGTATCTGCATTTTGTGAAAAATATAATATATTAAATGACAGTCAGAACGGCTTTCGCAAAAACCGATCTACCGTTTTGGCTGTGTATAAATATATACAAGAAGCACTCAATATAATTAATAATAAAAAATATGCTGTAGGATTGTTATTAGATATGACAAAAGCGTATGATAAAGTACAATTTGATATTTTGTTAAATAAACTATATAACATCGGCATTCGCGGAAAAAGCCATGAATGGTTCAAATCATATTTAAAAAACAGAGAACAAGTTGTAGAAGTCGAACATTACAATCAGAAATCAAAAGAAATAGAACTAATACGATCCGAAAGTATACCCATTACTGCTTCTATACCACAAGGAAGCGTAATAGGGTGTCAACAATTTCTCATTTACACAAACGACCTTCCAAACCACATCAATGAGTCATGCGTATTATTCGCCGATGATATCTCTATCTTAACATCTTGTGACAATAATTTAAATTTAGACCAAAAACTTACTTCTATACTTGACACTACAACACAATGGATGAACGAACACAATCTTGAAATTAACTTTAATAAGACTAAAATAATATCTTTCTACCCACGACAAAAAAACCCTTTAACTATAAATTTCAAATACAACGGACTGCAATTAGAAACAGTAAATAAATTCACACTTTTAGGTCTCGATATAGATTCACACACAGATTGGAAATCACACATTCAAAAAGTTAAATCGAAATTAAGTAAGTTTTCATACGCACTCAGAGAAATCAAGAAAACAACAGACCTTAAAACATCAATGGTGATGTACTACGCGTACGCATTCGCATGGCTCAAGTATGGAATTATACTATGGGGAAACAGTACAGACGCGCCAACATTGTTCACTCTGCAGAAAAAACTGATTAGAATCCTAACCAATATCAAAGAAACAGACTCCTGTAAGCCCCACTTTAAAGAACTTCAAATATTAACCCTGCCTTCCCTCTACATACTTGAAATTTGTAAATTTGTACGAAAATATCCCCAATTATATACCAAAAGAGAAGACATCCAAAATAAAATTTCACTAAGACATGGAAATAGACTTAACATACCCACTTCACGATTAAAAATGCACTCTTCTAGTACATTTGTCATGTCTATAAAAATATACAACAAGTTACCGGAAGACATTAAAAATACTAATAATAATAATATATTTATCAATAAACTGAAACGATTATTAATCAATAAAAGCTACTACACAATTAATGAATATTTTGACGACAAATTTAAACAATAAGAAACTTTTCTGACATAATTCCTTTTGACATAATACCTGACATTTCACTTTAAATTTTGACTATTCAATTAATTCGATATAATAAATAACTTGATAACGCGAAAATAATACTTATTTAAAATAACTATACTAATTAAATCCAATATTTTATTAAACATTCAGTATATTAATAATTATAAACATTATGTACATTAAATAAAAAAATAAATTCAACAAAATTAGAATTAAATCTAATTATGATCTATACTGTTAAAACCAGAAAAGCCATTTCACTGTTTTTAACTTCATAACTTATTATTATAAAACAGCGCTTTCATCCTCTCTCCTATCACCAACTAACTTTGCTGTGCCCGACAGGGTCCATAATTGATTCTATGTTTTTACCTTAACAACTGTTCTATGTAACATTATGGAATGCAATAAAGTATTGAGTATTGAGTATTGAGTATCGTTGGTTCAACCTCCGCACAAAACAAATATTTGAACGATATATTATTATAAATATTTTGTAGCGGTCCTCCAACGCAATTTTTTTTTTGTTGTTGGGGGACCGCTCCAAATAATCATCTACGATTTATCCATTTTATAGGTATGTTAAGGATGGTTGGTTACCCATGCACTGATCTCGACAAACCTTGAAGATTATTACAGCATAATTATCCTTACTAAATAAAGCGACTATTAAATAATTACTAAAATTACCTTCCCAAAAACTGCTACTAAGCTTAGTACAACAGCAACATAAAACGCTGACCCCGAACCAAAAATGTCATCGGATTATGAATCGACCAATTACGAGGGGCGTATTTTGCACGTTTTGCTTTCACGCATAATTATTATAAATAATACCACTAATTAACTACCGCCTAAATTAATTAGTTATGATTGCCCTCTGGTCTCTTATAATATTATTTTATGCATAGTGATGTTATAAACGCGATTCTGTCTGTCTGTATCCAAATCTATTAGAGATCTACTTCTTGGAACGGGCGTCTACGGTACTTTCACAGTTTTTACGTCGTGTGACTGGGACTGTAGCAACATAACTATTTTTGAACTGTTTTTGTCTTTTGACATTTCAAAAGTGCTATAACTGGCCTATCTATCTATCTATATCTATACATATAATAAAACTGTAGAAAAGTTATTTTTGTACATTAAAAAAAAACTCAAAAAATTTAGCCAGGGTATTAAAGGACAACCAATAGAACCCATTTCTAGCATTTTTAGAATTTTTGTCTGTTTGTCTGTTTGTCTGTTTGTCTGTTTGTATGTTTATTTGTCCAGGTATCACGTAAAATGTACGAAATTTATGTAGATAACTTTTATACACAACGATTAAGCGTAACTTGGAGAGGAATTTAGTTTTTGTTTCATTGGAATCGGTTCAGTCTATCAAAAGTTATTCGAATATAAAGTGTTTCAGAAGTAAAATTACGGTCAGTTCACACCAAGACGCGTAGTTCATAGCGCGATCTAGCTTCGATTCTGCTACATATTCAAATAAAAATTCATCTAATGATTATGATAGGATGGGATAGGATAGGATAGGATGGGATAGAATAGGATAGGATGGGATAGGATGGGATAGGATGGGATAGAATGGGATAGAATGGGATAGGATGGGATAGGACGCGACAGGACGGGACAGGACGGACAGGACGGGATAGGACGGGATAGGATGGGACAGGACGGGACAGGACGGGACAGAACGGGACAGGACAGGATAGGACGGGACAGGACGGGACAGAATGGGAGAGGACGGGACAGGGCGGGACAGGACGGGACAGGACGGACAGGACGGGACAGCTCGGGACAGGACGGGACTGGACGGGACAGGACGGGACAGTACGGGACAGGACGAGACAGGACGGAACAGGACGGGATAAGATGGGATAAGATGGGATAAGATGGGATAAGATGGGATAAGATGGGATAAGATGGGATAAGATGGGATAAGATGGGATAAGATGGGATAAGATGGGATAAGATGGGATAAGATGGGATAAGATGGGATAAGATGGGATAAGATGGGATAAGATGGGATAAGATGGGATAAGATGGGATAAGATGGGATAAGATGGGATAAGATGGGATAAGATGGGATACGATGGGATACGGTGGGATTTTGGAGGGAGACCTTTTTACCCGACGCTTCGCACAAAAAAATACATTGGTAATTTCCGACATCCACGCGAACGAAGTCGCGGGCACAGCTAGTTTGAAATAAATGCTTTGATTTGATTTGAATCGAATACAATGACTTTGTTTTTTTTTCTCGTCCATCGATTAGAGCGTTTGCTAGAAAGATCGTGCTTGTCCGTAGCGATGAGTACATAGGCGGACTTACAGACAGACGCCTTAGGCATTTTCTACCAGTCTACCTTAGGGTGATGCAGAAAAAAAAACATATTAGATGCAGCAAGAAAACTCATCGTGAAAATACATAAATATTATAATAAATACACGCATACAACAAAATATATAACATCTAATAGAGATAAAAATGCATAGATGGGAAAATTCCAACAACAAGGTAATTCAAGTCAAATCTGCCAGCTCCTTGAGTAGATGTTGAACTTCACATCAAAATTGACATATTATACTCCTGTCATTTCAGTGAAGACGCAAAGAGTTTGTTGTTTTTTTTGCAGAGGCATTGTTTTAGTATATCTTACGATTGAAATAATAACACATATATTAATAAAAAAAATATGTATATTATAATGAGTAGTAGTAGATTTTTAATGTATTGTTGTTTATATTGTTTTTTAAATTGTAATTTGTGTTATAATGTATGTCATATTAGTTTTAAACTTATTGTAAAGTTCCTGTTGTTATGTTTTTTATATTGTTTTTATTTTGCTCATTTGCTGTATTTAATTTCTGAATATGTAGATAAGCCACACTATCGCATTAGGTACCTAACGAACCTGTTATGATAGTTGTAAGGAAGATTTTAAATAAATAAATAAATGTTCACGCACTTTAACCTTAAAAGTGAACCTGTTTGTAACCATCCTGATGATGTGAGGGAGCGCTTTCCAAAGGAAGACCATCTGGATCAAAAAATGAAGATATGAGAAAACCAGAGCGGTGAGAGGGACATCGTAAAAGACGATGTTCCGTTGGCTCTGTTCGTTCTTCAGTTCAAAAACATTTTTAAACGACGAATGCTCGATGTTATGTTACAAGTGAATGCTCAAATCTATTATCACCTTTTGAATACGATCATAAGGGTTGTTCTCGATTAAATTCCCGATTAAACGTTATTTCCCGATATACAAGCAGGCAAAACCGTTGGTAAAACCTGAATACCAATTAATTATTTAATTCTGTTTTGAATTCCAGATACCAAAGATATTCGTAGTCGCAAATTGATTGAAGTATTACAAGTGATTTGATTTTAAAATTAATGTTTGAAATTAATAATGACCAGCATGGAATTTCAATTGATACTAACAGGCAATTAGTGATTTCTGTCTACGTTAGAAACTGTAATCATGATTTTCGTACCACTTGCTCAAAAAAGTGACATTCTATGCCACAAAAAGCGAACATAACAATAGTCATTTTTAATCTGTGAAAAACAGGGAAAGAATGTTGTACTGAATTTCATTCTCTCTCTAGGGAGTGAATGTGATTTAAATTTGGAATACTTAGATTACGGTAGAGTCGATCGAAAGCTAACCAGAATAATAAAACATTAAAAAATAAAGATTTCGAGTCGACAACATATATCCGCAAAATTCGGATTGTCGAGTATATTGTAAATTTCTAATGATTTTCTGACCAGACAGATCGCAGCCGCCATTATTGACATCGGTTATCATGTTGAGTTTATTTTTCTTCCTTTATTTTCCCATGACTTACCGTGACACCTACATTTAGTACCTTGATGTGTAGTATTTGGGACATACGTTTCACCCGAGCGAAGCCGGATTTTCATCTAGTTAAATAAAATTACGAAAACCGACGAGGCCGTATGAGCTTGATGCCTTTGCTTTTTTAATTTGCCGCGTTTTTGTATTCTTCAAATACATAAACGTTGAGTTTATTTTTACTTATTTTTATAAATAAGTTAATGTTGAATATTAATGTTTAAAATGCGTATCTCATATTATTACTGTGTTATTTTTTTCGCAAATGGTACGAAAAGTAGAGTATTTTCCTCGGTGATAAAGCTGTCTTAGTCTTGGGTGAACTTAAATCCCTCGCTACACTCAGGATTCGTCTTAAATCCCTCGCTTCGCTCGTGATTTAAGTTTTTAACACCCTTGCTACGCTCGGGAGTAAACCTCGAGTCCTTCGTTACGCTCGCTATTTAATACGCCACCCGCGACAGAAGACCCTGCTTTATCCCCTTGGTTAATAATCTACTATTATTAGGTTCATATTCTACACACTTATGAGTTATACATTTTATATTTAAATCTAATCAATTTTTGATGTGGAAACTTTTTCGTTGAAACAACATTTCAATCATTGATATTTGAACAATAATGTGTTTTTTGTAATGACTTGTGTCGTTCACTTGAATAAAAGTCTTCTCTGTGCAAACAACTTTTTTTTACTTCCATGTCCTAGTTATCTAGTATGTATATTGTATCAATATTTGGTATGAATAATGCTAAATTTAATCTATCATAAAGGTGAATAGTCTTTCACTTATTAATTGGGTATTACAAGAAAGGAATAATAAAAATAATTAAAATTAAATAATGACAACAAAACATAACATTAGACAGGTGCTCACTTTGGTACCTACTGCCACACTTTGTATAATTATCAAGTCCCATTCGACGCAACACAATAAAAAAATGCTAAAATACAAAACTCGATAAAAAAGAACCCAAGAATTCAAAGACCTTAGCACAATTATGAAGGATACCTACAGCATACTTAAAGTATTTACGGCTTTTTTTGTTGAGAAAATCAAAAAGCGCCTCTCATGCACGAACGAGGAATTTTATCGCTCAAATTAAGGCCAAAGTTCTCGTGTACGTCACATAAACGTGAACAGTCGTGATAGAGCCTCATACCAACTCAAATATCAAACATCTAATAACAAGAACACACAACACAAGACGTTAAACCGACACAAATCAACAGACTTACAACTTCCCTTGTCCCAAAATCCACGGCGCCTCGTTTAATTACTATTAAACACAGTTTGAACCTCGGCAAACAGCGGTGCTCATCAAAGGCGATCCGAGCATTAACTAGCGGACAGCGGAACATGGTGCCACTTGTCTGTCGCAATATTTCATGGGTACATAACTGGACGAAGTGACTTAAGGGCACACTGCAGTTACGAGAATATAATATGGAGAAAGTTGCTTAACATTTATACTCTGGGTTATTTTAAAAAAAGTTTTAAGTAGGTTATATGACAGCACCAATAGAATAATTAAAAAAGATAATTTGTCCGCCATAATGCCTTTGTCAAACTGGCGGACGAAGCGAATGCGTGTCAAAGCGTTACATAGACTATCGGACCGCTTTCGCTTTTCTTTAAGGCGCTGTGAATAGCTAATGTACCTCTCGCTCGCACGTTTCGACATTTTGAAAGATATAAAACCACTGATCCCATTTTTTAAAAATTTAAGCTTAAGTACTAAAACTAGTAAAGCAAACTTTTGAGTAGGTAAACTTGCACACAGAATTGTTGATTGCAATTTTTCAAAAATGGTATCAGTGATTTCTGAGATCTTTCAAAATGTCGAAACGTGCGAGCGAGAGGTACATTAGCTATTCACAGCGCCTTAAGACAAGATTCGGATGGCGTTCGCTTCAGCTGTCTATTTGACAATAGTTTAAGAGTTTTGAAAAATAATGCACACGTAGGTACCTATTTATTTTCAATGGATAATTGCAAATTATGTAACACATTAAAATTCGAGAGTAGAGGGAGCTCGTGACGGTAAAAGCAAGTAAAAGCAGGCTGTATTTGTTTGTAACGTTTTGCCAATTTTAAAAGTATGTACGTATCTTCGCTAATTTTGGTTTACGTAACAATTAACGTTCCTGTGTGGTAGTTTAACTAAGTTTGTAAAAGCACCCATGATGACAAGAGAAATTCACAGTGTGCCCACATTAAAAAGGACTTTTGATAATTATTCCCTTTTTGCCCACATTAAAAAAGACATTTTTAATTAATAATTATTCTCTTCTTATAAAACTCCTTATATTCGATAATCCCTTCTATCTTATCGTCCGGGACCTCAGAGTTACGTAATATCGGCTAAGTCATCCCTACTAAGTACTTATCGTTATAGGGGTCACGAACAGAGGGCATCGACCCTTCTATGTGGTCGTTGACTTATGACATCAGGGATCGTTAGGTTTGGAGCAAAAGATAATGGAAAGATGTAATATAATGTTTTAGTGAGATTACTTTACTTACTTTTTTATATTATATTACTTACTGAGTCTTTTTTTTAGTAGAAAATCATTCAGAGTGTCCTTCAGCTTAGGATTATTTGACCTATCCTGTACTTTCAATTGTTTTTTGCGATCCTGGACCACGGTTCCCTACTGCGGTCCGAATCGACCCCTTACAAAAAGTTCTTGCGCGATTTGCACCGCTGTCCGAATTGACTCGTTCAAAACAGCTCTCGTGCTATTTGCATCGCGGTAACACTTTTGAGCATTCGGAAAGACTGGAATTTCACAGAACTTTGGTTTTGCTTCTAAAAAACACAACCAATTAATATAACAGGTTAAGTATACGAATAAAATACTATGTCAATTATGCTGACGACTCCAAAGCTTTCTATTCGTGTCACGCTTGGTCCTTGTCGGGCGGCAAGCTATCCCGGGCGGAAAGCTACCCATTGTTTGTCACTCGCAATTTCGGTATCTTAGAAAAGTTCTCAAGAATAGTTTTGATAAAACTATTCTTACCTTATTACCTCCAAACTATTATTACCTCCAAAACAAACCCCTTTGGGTCCAATTTCGCAATATCCCGAGCATCTACGTCCTAAAAAGAAATTCCATGTAAACTTGAAATTCCTAGCACCCGTAGTAACGAAGTTTAATACAAACTATCAACTTCAAAAACCACCCCTTAGGGGTCACGTTTGGCAAAATCCCATAATGGTGAGCATCTACGTCCTAAAAAAGGACCCGAAGCAAAATTGGACGCTCCTAGAACTTGTAGTAACAAAGTTTCATACAAACTATCGACCCCAAAAACAACCCCTTAGGGGTCACTTTCGCAAAATCCCGTCTTTAGTATCACTTACGTCCAAAAACAGAATCCATATGTAAAAAATGAAGTTTTAAGGCTATCAACCCCAAAAACAACCCCTTAGGGGCCGAATTTCGCAAAATCCGTTCTTAGTAGTAGTCACCTACGGGGTATAAGGAAGGCTTATACCCAAGTTTCTAGGCCCAGCGGTTTGGGGTGTGCGTTGTCAGATCAGTCAGTCAGCATATTTATTGAAGCGAGCATCACAACTTCAGAATTTAATTGCAAATGTTTTTTTTTTGTTTGTCGTGAATTTATTATCGCTCGCGTCTTTGGGATTTAAAAAATGCAAAGTGGTGGTATAAAATTTAATTTTTACTCGACCGATTACTTTTTGTCAAAAAGTCAGTAACTATCAGGATTTTGTTTTGATTTTTGTCTAGTTAAGTTTAGGTCTGTTTGATTTTAACTTACCTATAATAATGTTCCCTCTCACAAGAGAGGAGGCCTGTGTCCCAGCAGTGGGAACGTTAAAGGCTGATGATGATGATGATAATAATGTACAGGGTGAAATTTTATTAATGAGCAATATTTTAAACTCTCAAGTCAAGAACATCATTAATGCAAGTATCTTCGCTCAATATTATTTGATGTTTGTTTACTTTTCGTTCCGCGCGCGGTGTACTGCACTTTAAAATTTCGATACTTTAAGAGTTTTGGGATTTATGATTTTTTTTATTACCTTTAGTGTTTATTTGCAATAAAAAGCCTTTGCAGTGTGACATACTACATTTTTAAAGGTGTCCATAATAGCATTATTAATATTTTTAATCTGCGATTTGTTAATCGTGTGTATCAGTATACTCTACTCTGTATCTAGAGAGTAAATAAGTAAATATTGCCCATGATTTTGATTTCACCATTATAAATTAAAACGTTAAGACAAACTTTCAGTGGTTTGTGCTTGTTATCATAAATGTCAAAAAGTAAGGAATCAGGAATCACACGAATAATATAACGTAATTTCCAGTCTTTAGTAATATTACTAACTAAGCAAACCCTACAGATTCATTCATCAATCTAGATTAAAACTTATCGAAAGCCGTAATCGATTCCCAAACTTTACCTTCTCGATATAAGTGAGAATCGATACTCATCATCTTATTCGTCCGTTTATCACAAACAATTACCCTTTTGTCGTATCTATACCTTTGAAATTGGGAACTATATAATGCATTTGTAAACTCCATTCGCAGTTGGATATAATATGTATTAAGCTTTTGGCTTTTTTTTTACGTGGTAATATCATCAAATGAGACCTCCCACCCCGGGCAGGACGAGAGGTACTGTCAGACTTGTACTGACTAAAATCCACGGTGTCCTTCAATAGCCCTTTATGTTCCGGGGTCACGGTGATGGTATAAGACCCGCGACCCCGGCAGGCTTTAGCCCTCTGAGAGGGGAAGCTTTTGGCTTGTACGTGGATATTTGTATTGAAAACTTTCATGGAACAGTGATGTCATTGCTTTGACGAGTAATGTAAATTACATGATTTGATAGTCCTCCTGAATAACTTACAGTCATGGTGCCCAATCTTAGTGGAACAATGAAACACACATGATGGAGCATACGGTGGAGATCTATCTCACTTGGGCTAGCCTTGATATCATCCTCCACCTTACACCCCAGTTACGAGGGGCGAGTAATCTCGCCATTATCTGTCAAGGATCATTTCGAGTCGACGAACCATAGGTTGAAACACGTTGATTTTTAGTCAGTTTCGTTTGACAGTAGCTTTTGCGCCACCCATTTGATGAATTTGAAAAAATAAAAACTATAGACAATAGGTACGATCGTCTACCACGTTTTTGGTCATACACACACCAGTTACAAATTGTATGCCCATTATCTTAAAAAAAAGCACCTGATATCAGGTCACAGTATCTCTGGTTTTACGCTCGCATCTACTTTGATTTACGAGACTGTTATCAAAAAACCTTCCATGATTATCCCATCATTTTACCTGACGTAAACATTTTACAAGCACGATAACAAAAAATGAGCCTCTCATTTCAAGCGAAAAATATTGATTGAGTGTTCAAAAACCTTCATAAATAAAGAACGTTAATTATCGATAGCCTATCGGACAGAGTGATGAGTATCAGCTCTGTCAAAATGGATTACCATAAAATCAATATGGCAGCCACATACAGGCTAATTTGACGTGCGGACGCTGCAGTATATTAGCAATTAGCTCGTTGATTGGTATTGGTACATAATTATTACGTAGAACCCTCAACAATAAAACAATTCGATACGTAAGTGTTATTATTTAAGTACCTGATCGAACAAGCCATTCAATTTATGTATTATTTGATGTACTTAAACTTTTTCCATTTAAATTATAAATCCAAACTTTCGTAAAAAAAGAAATAAAAGTACGTGTGGCACTCGGGGACTGCCGTGGTAAAGCTATTGCATAGCAATTTTTAATCGACTTCTGCAATTATTTTTTAGGCTATGGATAGCCATGTCAATTAATTATGTCTGCGTTAAATTTTGATTTTTAATTTCAATTATGAATTTGTAATTGAATTTATTGTAATGTGTCGTCTCTTTGTTATTATTTTCTTTTGTAAATATACGGACTGTGTCTGAATTAAATAAATAATAATAATAATAATTAAACGAAACGTCAATAAAATATACACCGTGCCGAAGTCTGCCGAACTGAAACTTACGACGTTAGACAATGCGGGGTGTTAGGTAAATTTTCGTTACGGAATTTCTTGATTCGGTCACCGCGCTCAGAGCCCGCGATAAAAGCTTTAAAAAACAAGCAATACAATAACTTTAAAAAACTTTTTTTCGTACAAGAACTCTAACAAGGCCACAGATGGCCTAAAGGTTTGATAAAAGCAGTTTCACTTATAGGAAAATTCGGTCTATTCAGTGAGCACAAATGATACAGCTCACTCGATAGACGTTTAGAAGCTCGTTATAAGCCAAGTTTGCAATGCAGTACGCATTGCATATTATTCAGTTTATGACGTTCCCACTTTTAATAAGGACGTAACCCAGGAAGCCTGCTGTATCCAAATGTGTATCTAGGAATAGGTGTTAGTTGGAAAACACGGTTGGCGCAGTGCCTTAGCAATCGACTCCTGCGCAGCGTGTCGCGGGTTTCAAATATTTGTATGATCTGCAAGTAGTTGTACCGGGTCTGGGTGTTTGTGAACGCACCCACGATATGGGAAGAACTTCCTAGTGTGGGCCAACGATTTAAAAAAAAAGAAAATTTTTTCATGCCGACCTGCTGCGGGTATTTAAAACACGTGTCACGACGTATTTTTTAGCGGTTTAATCATCATCATCAGAAGAAAGACGTCCACTGTTGAACACAGGCCTCCCCCTTAGACCGCCATGACAATTCACCACTTGCACCCATCGGTTGCCCGCGACGCTCACGATGTCGTCAGTCCACGGTTTTAATAATTTGCACAAAATATTGCGCCGAGCTGGGTTCAAATCAACAACATAAGATAGTCGTAAGTTGGTGCTTTTGCCGCTGAGCCATCAACCATCCTTCTTGTTACAAATTTAAGGCACTGTCAATAGCTAATGTACCTCTCGCTCGCACGTTTCGACATTTTGAAAGATATAAAATCACTGATCCCATTTGTGAAAAATTGCAATCAACAAATTTGTGTGCAATCACATTGCACAGTTTAGTAAAAAAAAAACATTTTAGTCGATACAAGTTTACCTCCTCAAAAGTTTGCTTTACTAGTTTAAGTACTTAAGAAGACTTTTGAGTAGGTATACTTGTCGATTAAAATGTTTTTTTTTTACTAAACTGTGCAATGTGATGCACACAAAATTGTTGATTCCATTTTTTCAAAAATGTGATCAGTGATTTTATATCTTTCGAAATGTCGGAACATGCGAGCGAGAGGTACATCAGCTATTGACAGCGCCTTAAAAAAACGAACAATAATAAACATCAAATATTTGTTTAACGCAAACCCAGCTCTTTTTATTATCGCACCACATTGCAAAAGAGTTAGTCCGAATTTCACGAATATTTAACAGATGTTTTAACATTGTTTTCAGAAAAAAGTTAACTGAAACATCCATCCGGAGTCACAAGGCAGCTGCTGAAATATTTCTGCTTTTACTTCAGTTTCTGGAAAAAAAATAAGCCAGTGTTAATATTTTTTTAATAAAAGAAAGTTTTTCTGGTCTGACTTTGTGAATGTGACAACAGTACAGTAGGAAACAAAACAAACAGGTAGTAAAAAGAAAAAATATTGAAACCAGACAGAAAAATTGAAGTCATTTTTTTAAACCACTTTTTAAAACATGTCGCAGGTTTTATTTATTTTTTATTGGACATTGGGAATCTCTATTAATTGAATTTTTAAAATATGTAAAGAAATAGATACAACATTTCTTTAAGCGCCGTATTCACGTTCCATCTGCTGTACGTCCCGCCAAGGCCTTGCACGATGCACGACGCAAAAACACCGTGAATAAGCTTGACGTACGTCAATATTTTTTTTTAATTGTTTGCTGGACGTGCACGACCCATTTTTCATCCAGCGAGCACCCCCACCACCGCGAACGTCGTGCAGATGGACAGTGAATAACGCGGACGTACGTCAGAGCAGTCCAGCATCGTGCATGCTAGACCGTGTATAGGCCTGCTGTACAGCAGATTTAACATTTAGAGCTTGTCTCGAGAGAAGACTGCACCTGAAAATGTATAGTGAAACACTTTCAAGATTTATTGAAAAATATAAGTTCCGCATTTGCGTGTATTTTGTACGTTTATGATAACAAAGGACCACGGGCAGAAATATATGGAGACTGGCCCATCGTTCATAAGTGATGGAACCTATGCCAAATGAAAGCTTTGAGGATGTGATGCATTTCTTATTATGGCAGCTAAGTCGAATTCGAGCGCCAACAAGGTGATTTCGAGCATTGAAAACATATGCCCTTACCTAACCTAACATGTGGCAACATTCTCCTACTGATTTGAAACAGGTGTCAATCGAAGCGTGTGGTAGATACGATATACTTTTAGTATGCCGACATTCTTCAAATGTGTAAGGTTCACCTAGAATATCTGAAAATGTCAACCTAACCTAACTGTGGCAACATTCTCCTACTGATTTGAAACAGATGTCATTCGATGCGTGTGGTAGATACGATATACTTTTACTATGGCGACATTCTTCAAATGTGTAAGGTTCACCTGTAATATCTGAAAATGGCAACCTAACCTAACTGTGGCAACATTCTCCTACTGATTTGAAACAGATGTCATTCGATGCGTGTGGTAGATACGATATACTTTTAGTATGGCGACTTTCTTCAAATGTGTAAGGTACACCTGGAATATCTGAAAATCTAACCTAACCTAACCTAACCTGTGGAAACATTCTCCTACTGATTTGCAGTATGGAACACCGAGTGGTTTTAGTCAGTCGAGTCTGACATGCCTCTTCCGTGTTCTCCACGCTGACAACACAACAAGCCCATGAGGATTTCCACACTTAAAAATAGGTGGGTTAGTTAGGTTCGTTTAAGAAAAGCCTAGGAATCCCACGTAAAACCCACACCCACACGTCTGAAGATGTAGCGATCATAAAAATATGTCTTATCCACTACACGCTTCGAATAACACGTGTTTCAAATCAGTTTTTTTTTATCGTGGTAAAATCATCAAATGAGGCCTCCCACCCCGAGCAGGGCAGAAGGGTCTGTCAAACTTGTACTGACTAAAATCCACGGTGTCCTTCAATAGTCCTTTATGTTCCGGGGTCACGGTGATTAAAATAAGTCCCTGGCAGGCTTCGGCTCTCCGTGAGGGGGCCTCGTCATTGTGCTGACTATCTTTGAGTCATCGACCCGGGCATGGTCCACGGTCGGACAGCGAGTTGCCCTTTACTCGCTGTCCGCATGCCCACGCCTACTGTGTCCTCCGGGCGATCTTCACAGGTGGCACCCAGGCGTATCTTTCTTCCCTATCCGACACAGGTACCTCCTGAACGAAGCCACGTCTTTCCAGCCACTCCTCAAAGAGGGGTCTTACCGTCGCGATTGCGGTGTGCCCGAACCTCGGTTGTTTCAAATCAGTTGGAGAATATTGCCACAGCCTTCTTAGGTTAGGTTGACATTTTTAGATATTCCAGGTGAACCTTACACATTTGAAGAATGTCGCCATACTAAAAGTACATCGTATCTACCTCACGCTTCGAATGACACCTGTTTCAAATCAGTAGGAGAATGTTGCCACAGGTAAGGTTAGGTGGACATTTTCAGATATTCCAGGTGAACCTCACACATTTGAAGAATGTCGCCATAGTAATAGTATATCGTATCTACCACACGCTTCAAATGACACCTGTTTCAAATCAGTAGGAGAATGTTGCCACAGTTAGGTTAGGTTGACATTTTCAGATATTCCAGATGAACCTTACACATTTGAAGAATGTCGCCATACTAAAAGTATATCATATCTACTATACGCTTTGAATGACACCTGTTTCAAATCAGTAGGAGAATATTGCCACATGTTAGGTTAGGTTGACATTTTCAGATATTCCAGGTGAATCTCACACATTTGAAGAATGTCGCCATAGTAATAGTATATCGTATCTACCACACGCTTCGAATGACACCTGTTTCAAATCAGTAGGAGAATGTTGCCACAGTTAGGTTAGGTTGACATTTTCAGATATTCCAGATGAACCTTACACATTTGAAGAATGTCACCATACTAAAAGTATATCGTATCTACCACACGCTTCGAATGACACCTGTTTCAAATCAGTAGGAGATTATTGCCACAGGTTAAGTTAGGTTGACATTTTCAGATATTCCAGGTGAACCTTACACATTTGAAGAATGTTGCCATAGTAAAAGTATATCGTATCTACCACACGCTTCGAATGACACCTGTTTCAAATCAGTAGGAGAATGTTGTCACAGTTAGGTTAGGTTGACATTTTCAGATATTCCAGGTGAACCTCACACATTTGAAGAATGTCGCCATAGTAAAAGTATATCGTATCTACCACACGCTTCGAATGACACCTGTTTCAAATCAGTAGGAGATTGTTGCCACAGGTTAGGTTAGGTTGACATTTTCAGATATTCCAGGTGAACCTTACACATTTGAAGAATGTTGCCATAGTAAAAGTATATCGTATCTACCACACGCTTCGAATGACACCTGTTTCAAATCAGTCGGAGAATGTTGTCACAGTTAGGTTAGGTTGACATTTTCAGATATTCCAGGTGAACCTTACACATTTGAAGAATGTCGCCATAGTAAAAGTATATCGTATCCACTACACGCTTCGAATGACACCTGTTTCAAATCAGTAGGAGAATGTTGCCACATGTTAGGTTAGGTAAGTGCATATGTTTTCAATGCTCGAAATCACCTTGTTGGCGCTCGAATTCGACTTAGCTGCCATAATAAGAAATGCATAACATCCTCAAAGCTTTCTTTTGGCATAGTTTTCATCGCTGTTGAGCGATGGGCCAAAATGCGCATGGTCCTTTAATCCAAAATCTTTTCCTTTTTCTTTTCCTCTTTTCTATTCGTTCTACTTTATTTCTGCTCGCTGGATGCGCGCACGATGGTGTGTATGCTACATCCATCACAGCGACCTTGAGCTGACGTACAGCCGTGACAGATGGTGAATACGGCGCTTTAAGCGCCGTATTCACGTTTCATCTTGCTGTACGTCCCGCCAAGGTCATACACGATGCACGAAGCAAAAACACCGTGATTATGACGTACGTCAAGCCTATTCACGTTGTTTTTGCGTCGTGCATCGTGCATGACGTACAGCCGTGACAGATGGTGAATACGGCGCTTTAGTTTGAATTTGGTCAGTACAGCAGTACTCGCTCGGTCGGTAAAGCAGTGTGTTATTGTGACCTTAGAATAATAACTAAATCATGCTTAATGCTTTAGTTATTATTCTAAGATTGTGACTGAACGTTGCGTAATGTCGGTAAAGTAGTGCTGTCAAAATGAAAAGAATTTTGAAGGTTTTAAAGATGAAAATAGCGGTTTTATCTAAACCGTTTTTTATTTAATTAGATTATTATAAAAAGAATTGACACTGTGAATAATAAACGTTAAATGTCGTTTCTTTGTTTACAGGTGAGTTTTAGTTTTAAAGTTTAGAGCATAATAGTGTGTAAGTTTTTCAATGAATGTAACTCATACTAATAAAACTTTGTTTACAGAGCAACGCATCGTTTTATTCATTGTCAATAAGAATTCAACATTATAACGAACATTATAAATATAAACATTATAAACAGAGACGGTAATCCTCAAAGAAAGAAAATATTAAGTTTATTTGGCAAGCACACAATTACAATTATAAATTACGAGAATACGATGAATGTAGGTACCGTGTGCCTCACGGCTGTGCCAAATAGGCTGAGTTCAGCACAAAGCCAAAGACTTTTAGGCAACGTTTTGAAATAAGGGCCGAGACCTCAAAGGCTCTTAGCTAACCTAACAATGCTTACTTGCTAACTGTGCACTAAATTCCAAACCCCTACAATAGTTTTCGTGGGAAATCGTCTGTACCGTTGTGACAGCATCCAGAGTGACGTCATAAATTTTCCTTTTTGCCAATTCTGGCACGGAACACTAAAAAAGGCCAGTTTCATCCAACCATACATCGTCCAGAGAAATTCGAACGTCAAAATATCACATCGACGCTCGAAACAGCTACTATATCCGCTTTATATACGACCTCCATCCACAACTGATTTCCGTACGAGGTAAATCTGAAAACGTATAGAGATACACATGAAATAAGCCAACATAGCATTGGTAAGCTTTGAACTGACTTCAGATATTAATATCTGTATCTACAAAGTGAAATTAAGTGTATTTTTGAAAATCCTACTTCCTATTCCTACTAATACTATAAATGTGAAAGTTTGTTTGGATGGATGGATGTTTTTTACTCTTTCTTTCAAAAAGTACGAAACGGATTTTGATGTTTGCTACACAGATATTTTATAAACTGAATAAACACATAGGATAGTCATCATCCCGATTTTATCTTTCTTTATTAGTGTGTCATCATCATCATCATCATTCACTGCCTGTCTTCACCCCCTGCTGGTTATAGGCCTCTCTTTGCTTGTGCCAAGCTCCACGGTCTTGCGCCAGCCTCATCCAGGACACTCCCGTAATGGCAACAAAGTCGTCTGCCGATCTTGGCGCCGGACGACCAATACTTCTTTTTCCACTAGTGTATAAAGTATATTTCATCAAATATACGAAGATGGCTTTCATTTTATCAAGCCATAAAAAAACATGTGCGAAGTAGAAACAAGGAGCCATTTCTATTAAAAATAATACAACTCAAACAGCTAAACAGAAACTAACTTCAAATCATAGATAATATAACCGCAGTGGAAGCAATTTTAAAACACTTCTAGGAATCAGCAATTTAGTCGTTCAAACTCCGTGGATGCGAAGTTTTCACTTTATGGTATTACACTCACACCAAACCGCAACGAGTGAAAGTTACTAGAAAACTCATTTTGTTCGCAGTCACACATTTTACTTTGAACACTGTATGCGACAGTACCCCTCCTCCTTCTGCCTAGCCTTTTCCCAATTATATTGGGGTCGGCTTCCAGTCAAAACAGATGCAGATGGATATCAGTATATTACATAGAGCGACTGCCTGTCGGTCCTCCACAATCCAGTAACTGGGTAATACGGAATAAGTCTGGTTGTCACACTTTAGAGCTTCTGACTAACAGTAACGACTGTCGAAGATCTACAATGTAAGCCGGGACCAACGGTTTTACGTGCCTTCCGAGGCACGGAAGAAACTCGCTATGATAGATGTTCACTCATCCACAGACCAACCTCGGCAAGCGCGGCTTAACCCGGTAGATCGGCCTGTACGGCTGTAAATATTTAGCCACGAGCTCCTCCTTATGTACGTTAGTAATGTATGCGACAGTACTAACGGACATAATTTAAGGTACATTCACACACATCAGCCACGTCACGTCACCGAATGAAACTTGTATGTATTGAAAAATGCCTGACCGGTGACGTGACTGATAGATCACGAGCCAGTGACTGATGTTTGGGAACAAATAAAGGAGTGAAGAAACATTTTGTTTTTTAAAGCCGGGCTTGTGACGTGACGTGACGGTCACTGACGAGTGTGAATGCAACTTCAATGGTTCTTTCGACGAACAGTACAATGATGCTCATTCGCTAATGCGCTTCACCGCGAGTTACGTTACAGATACGAGAATTTCATCAGGGACGGAAGACAATCGAGCATCACAATACGCACTTTGATGTTACATAAAAATGCGCAATTTGATGCTCTATTGTCTTCGAATGTTCGAATCTGTAACGTTACATTATAGGTGAATACTCGCGGTGAGAGAGCACCCTTACAGGGGAATGCTCACGGTGAGGAAGCGCCTTTACGTTTATATCACGCACTCGTGCGAGCTTCTAAAGTCTGTCTCATAATCTCGTAGACTAAATTGACACATGCAAATGTCAAATTTACAAATAATATTGCCAGCTGTTTTGTGCAGTGTTGTACCTACGATAACGGTTTGTTGAATCGTAACTTTTTATCTCTAATAGACGAATTTAATTTTCATTCAAAGTTTTATATTTAAAATTCACGTACGTACACACGGCTGCACAACGCCATGCGTAATCCGACCATGTTTCGTTGCCTTTAAATTAAACAAAAAACATTATAGAGGATAAAAAAAGTATGGTTTTCAGAAGACCGTCGTGTGGGTGTCATCATTATAAAAATTATAGGGCTAGATGATTACCACAACGAGATGACTTCTGATACCTATATACGAAAACTGGTTAAAAATATTTTTCCGAAATTAAAAGAAAACGCAGTACTTTTAATAGATGCTCCATATCACACCAGGAAACTGGATTCGTTACCTACTTCTAGTTGGCGAAAAGGGCAAATCCAAGGTTGGCTAAAATCAAAAAATATTTCGTATGACGAGACAATGTTAAAGCCCCAATTAAATGAAATTGCCCGAAAGCACAAAAAAGCCCATGAAAGAAATGTCGTCGACGAGATGGCTGCTGAACGGGGTCACTATTTTGCGACTGCCCCCTTACCACTGCGAGCTAAACCCGATTAAAGTTGGTCTGGGCTCAAGTAAAGGGGCATGTCGCTAAAAATAATAAAACATTCAAAATGAATGAAGTACGAAGCCTTTTAGAAGAAGGACTTCGTCAAGTGATCCCGCAGCAGTGGAAAGACTGTATAGTCCGTGTAATTAAAATTGAAGATGAAATGTGTCATCTGGGCCATATAACCGACGACATTACTGATAGGTTTATCATAGAAGTAGGTGGCGATTCAGATGATTTAGAATATTCTTCAGACATGGAGTTATTATCTGAATCAGATTAACGCGAATACCTGTAATTAAGTTATGTAATTTAAAATAAATAATTTACATTATTAATTTTGTATTATTACGTTTTAAATAAGTACCTACACATTATTTTAGGACAAACACATTATTTCAGGTAACTTATTGTAAAAAAACGATACTTGATTTTATTAACGCTAAGTTTCGGTTGTGCCTCATCACTATTTAAGAATTGCAATAAACTGACAACACTCGTAATGTCAGTTTAGTCTACGGAATTAAAAAACACACTTTAGTATAGGTAACTTGTGAAATATGTTACGCTTCGGTGTAAAACATTCCTAAATATGAAAGCAGCCATAACACACGATTCAATTCCGTTTGAATCCTATCATAAGCGATTGTGTTTACATTTCAACCTAAAAAGTAATAATACTCGAACGTTCTGATTCGCGGTAGCGCCAATTTTAAGCTTTACCGTTTCTGAACGATTTAACGATAAATTGAAGGTTTTGTGAGATTTCCAGTTATTTTATTTGGTTAATATTTTCGGTATGAAGGGAATATTAATAAAGGCTTTACTTTAGAAGTTTGGAATTTTGATATAATTTAATAAAACGTCGATTAAGCTTGAAATCCCTGAAGAGATCAGTAGAGGTTATAACAAAAAACATTTTTTTTTACAAAAATTACGCGTCAAAATCAAATGTTTTTATTTCACAGAGGCCCATTACGGCACTTATAAAACGTCGACAACAGGTGCTCGGTTCGGGTTTACCGATTCCATGGAGAAGAACCATGGTCCAGGTCGGGCGGCGAGTTTCCTATTATTCGCCGCTCGCATGCCCGCGCCTTCGAGATCGTTATGCGACGTCTGTTGCCGCCGCCGTGGGCATCTACCAGTGCGTCTGTCCTCTCCCTCATATGGCCCGCCTCCTCCTTCGCGAGCATGACTGCTTCGCAGAAAGGGGCGTGACATGGATGTTATAATAATAATTATAACCGCAGTAATTTTCAGCAGGAAAACTCACGAGAAACTCTTCGTAAAACTTACGAGAAGTAAGCAAAACAACCCATTATCTTTCACATAGAGACCATGGTACACATAATTTTACTAGAGACAACCATCCTAACTATATTTCCGTCACCCACAATAACAGTAAATAAGCCTGAATGTACCAAAACGACTATAAAGTCGATGTTACACCCCTTTCGTGACTTGATCCGACACGATTTGCGATGCGACTTACCGCGCGACATTGAATACGTTTATAACCCACTCAGGACTTCAGGCTAAGAAACTTTCGATACGACTTATCACATCCGATACTCTTGCGACAAACGTACATCTCTTGCAACTTGCAACGAGACTCGTATCATAATTTGTGACGCAACTTATACTAGCAACAAGCATTTGCGTTACTTGGTTCCTTTTCGATAATAGCCAAGCATCTGTGGCAGATTTGATGATTTTCATTGTTTTTCTCCACAACCAGTATCGCTAACAGAAGAGCTTTATTAAACCCACATGTTGTAAGTGCCACTTGCTACGATTATTACTTACTCCTTTTGCCTCATACACAATCATACATCGGTCGGTTTATTGTTGAGTGTCTTCAATTTACCTTGAAAAAACACCTGGGTGATATCAACCAATCGATGCCACTGAATTGAGTGCACTTAATAAGTTTCCTTTGCTCTATAAGCCGATCGTGAGTACTACCCATTGACTTTTCTGAAGCACTTCATAAAAAAGCATTCGCAGTTTAGCGTCTTTAAAATGTGATGCTTTTTCAGTCATGTGCGATAGGTTCAATTCACCTTCTTATTCTAATTAAACTCTAGTGCGATCGAGACCTTAGTCTAAGTCATGGCCAAGCAATGAGAACGTTCCCAGTCGTTCCCACTAATAGTAGGCGACTACTAACAAAGCCCGTCCTACGTTAACACACTTTTATCACACAAGTGTTCAGGATAGAACCAACTTCCTTAACTAAATTACTACAATCATGCTTAATTCGTGGATTACGAAAGAGAAGTCTACTTGTCGCATTAATATGATCAAATTGATCATAAGTGAAGTAAGGCTACTGTAGTACTTATTCTAATGGTGGCTCATAACAACACGCGCCGTGTGAACCAAGCATTTTTTTATCGTGCTAATATCATCATATGAGTCCTAACACCTAGGGCAGAGCGGGAAGGACTGTCTGAATTCCACGGTATCCTATCCCTTCAATAGCCCTGTACTTTCCTGGGTCAAGTAATTTGTGTGTCCCGCGACCGTGTGAACCAATCATAGGAAAAGAGTTAAAGTTGTAGAAATACACAAAATCACCCAGACCCGAAACAAAATACCTGTAGGTCATACATTTTTTTGTATGGTATGGGCATCGAACTCGCGACACGTCGATCGCTCAACCACTCCGCCAGCGTTTTGGTGTCACGTCACTAATTTCGATGTTCCGCGATGACACTCCAATTTGATAACTTCAAGTAAGTAATGTTCGCCGTTTATTTTAAAGACCTATGGGAATCGGATTTGGTTCAGCTCAGTAACGATTATGTCTTACAGGGATTGCTGATAACAGTCAATGAGATTATTGGTTGGTGCAGGGGTTTAGAGGGTTTTTTTTTTAACTTTGCCCCACACTAGGAATTTCTTCCTGTATAGTGGGTGCGATTACAAACATACAAACTCACGTACAAGAAACTCCCAGACCAGGAACTGAACTACTATTTGCAAATCATACAAATATTTATGTTCCGTTCGGGAATCAAACCGCGGCACTGAGCTACTGCACCAACCGTGTCTCGTAGCTGTCAGTAGCTTCTCCTGCGTGTAGCTTGAAAATACGGTGACCTACCTACCCGGAAGCCGTGATGCCTATCCAGGGGGGGGGTATTACATCGTCTTAAAACCAGACTTATTCCGGCGAGTGATAGTGACAGAGCTATACAAGACGTCTAGCGCCATCTCGTTTACTCACTGGAACAAGCATGGTTTTAAGACGTTGTAATGCCCCCCCCAGCAGGGGTCTTACAGCCGTGTTTTCGACGTGTCCGTGGATAAAGGTCTTCATAGAAAATTTTGACACAAAATTCACACTCAACTGAAATAATCTTTAGCCAGAGTACCCAAAAAACAAAAACTATAAGATTATACAAAATTTGTCTGTGGCCCGCAAGAAGTCCTTGAAATTTCTAATCTTATAATCTGCATAAATTTTCATGGACAGTCAGCAAAAGAGTTAGGTATGCAGGAGGCAAGGTTAAAACAGTTTTTCTGTATATTTTATGCATGCTGTACACACACACCTAAAAACATTTTAATTTTCGTTTTGTTTTCGATCACTTTTGAAATCGAATTCTCTTTGTTACGGTAGATCATATTATGATTTCTTCTTCGGCATCGTGTACGGCATCTATTGTATGTAAAATATAAAAGCACCTCTAGTTTACGAACCAGAAGCAATTTTTAAACGACTTCGAAAAAAGGAGAAGGTTCTTCTTTAAGTATGTACATCGAAGACTCTGTGGTTTCTAGTCCGATTAGTGTGATTCTTTTTTTTGTTCGATGCAGGATACTTGCAGTTTGGTCCCTTAAAAATTCCATCCAATTTGGTTCAGTACTTTTTATTTTGTGAGCGTTAAAATATTACAAAACAAAGCCACCGACTTCCGAAAGAAAAGTTATTTTGTAGGTTGTTTTACCCTTTTTTGTGGTTGTTTTTAAAGGCGGTTATTTCTATTAAATTAACGCCAAAATTTCTCGTTTACTTTACGTTAAAAATCGTGTTGCGGTTGGTTGCATACCTAATTCTTTCGCTGACTGTACTTAAGCTTGCAAATGTCTATATGTTCATAATTATGTCAATTAACGTCTATTTATGTTTAACGAGGTTTACATACTAATGCCTGCGGCATCCTTGACGTAATCAGCGATTTAATCAGCGCATGGGTAATTATCCAGCAGATATCAAGACTTGTACCATTGTCGTAGTTGGCCTTTAGAATCAGTCTGTTGTTATTGTATGTAATTAGAACATATAGCCATTGACCTGAGGTCCTGGGTTCTTGTTTGTTCGGGCGGCGAGTAAAGGGCAACTCGCTGCCCGACCATGGACCATGCCCAGGTCGACGGCGTGTTGTGTTCCACGCGCACCGCGCTGACGAGGCCTCCCTATAGAGGGCCATAGCCTTGCCGGGGTTGCGGGACATACGTACACCGCGACTCCGGTACACAAAAGGCTACCGAAGGACACCGTGGATTTTAGTCAGTCAAGTCTGACAAAAATCTTCAATCATCAAATGAGTCCTCGCACCGCAGGCAGGGCGGGAGGACTCATTGATGATTTTACCACGTAAAAAAAAAGTTTCTTGTTTGTTTTTTCTTTTGTTATTAAATCAATGATATTATCAAAGATAAAACACTTCAAAATTCGGGAGGGGAAGCTTGTCACATTATAACAATTCCTTAAAATTATACCGACTGAGTGACGTTTTGTGATGGTTAGAAGTTACAACACTTCTAAGTATCTTCGACAATTCTGTGTTATGTAACAAAAGAAAAAATCGAATAATCTTATTTGTGTACACAGGTCATTAATTAAAAAAGTGTTAATAAATATCGTACATGTATCTTTACATCCTGCCACAGTTAGTAACATTAAAAATAATATGCAATAACCTAAATAAACCCAGATAATATTCAAATAATGCAAAACTTTTCTAAAATAATGCAAATTAGTCAATAATAATCAATTTAAAAACACTAAAAATGTAGTCGGGAAACTTAGACAATTCGCTTGTTTTCACTTAAATAGAGTCACAAAAAGGAGGTATTCCACTTAGGGCACCTAGCACCAGCCAAAATTTTTGACAGAAGCCTTATGTCGAATAGATAAGGTACCAGTAGCTCAGGTGCCATCGTCAGCGGGTGCCCTAAGTGGAATACCTCACAAAAAGTATGCAAGTTTGTCATTTACGCTAATGAAAAACCTTTGAACTTACATAAAAAAAATGTTACACCTAATCATCATCAAGAAGAAGACTCATCCAGAAAACTTATCTCCTTTAATCCCCAGACCAGAAACAGCAATTCATCCTTATACCAAGGACACATCGTGGGATACGACGACATACGATTTAATTGCAAATGTCACCAACAAATCGTCGCCAAAACCGAGAATACCATTTCAACGTGAGTATTAGTCCCCATTACTAATAAACTAGCATTTACAGTGTTGATCATAGATGTATTATTCAGGGAACAATTTAAAGCCATTATTTGAACACGGAGAGGTAAAGTAGTTCATCAATTATTACATTCCAAAGATTATTGTTGAGTTAGTATCATTCACTGTACTGGTAGGCTAGGTAATTAATGATCGTTACGAAAATTGAAAAATGAATACGGAGCTTTATGACGGACACTAAATTAAACGCATCTAACAAGTCATGTTACATGTGGCACTCCCAAAATTGCCGCGGTGAAGCTATTGCCTAACATTTTAAATTTTATTTAAAAAGAAACTTCATTGTTGTAGGAGAATTTTAAAAGTAGCTTTCATTGTGAAAACTCCTTTTGTAGCTGGCCGTTTAGAATCGGTAAGAAAAAGTAAATTGTCATAATGACGGATAATTTTATGATTGCCGAAGTCCTCTGAACAGAAACGATGTTAGACGATGCGTGGTATCAGGTATTTTTGTTAGGTTTTGAGAATTTCTTGATACGGTCGCCGCACCGCGCCGCGCTCTGAGCCCGCGATAACAGCTACGAAATAGCTTAAAAAGCTAGTAAAAAATCAGTCATTCCCAGAATAATGTCAATACGGACACGGAACAGCTCCGAAATGTAGCAGGATACTTCGAAAAACATGGTTAAGGCAATTGGAATAGAACCTTGAATATTTACCAAGAAACGATGGGAGATTGAAATGAGCAAATCAAATGAGCAGTGGTGGCCCAGTGGTATCGGTCTCGACTTACGAGTTGTAGGTCGTAGGTTTGAACCCCGTCAGGTGCATTACTTTGTGTAATTTATTTCGTCATCACTGCTCTCAAAACGGTGAAGGAAAACATCGTGAGGAAACCGGCATGTCCTAGAACCAAAAATTCGAAGATATGTGACATCTACCAATCCGCAATGGGCCCGCGTGGTGGATTATGGCCCACTCCCTCTCTCAGAGAGAAGGCCTGTGTCCCAGCAGTGGGAACGTTATAGGCTGTTGATGATGATGGGAGATTTCTAAAGAATTAACGACTGTCTGTAATGAATATCCAAATAAAACAAAAAGATTTAAACAGTCTAGACGTCGTGAAATTCAGAGTAGTTTTATAGTCATTTTAGGTGTTAGATGCCACGGCTATAAAGTTTCCTACGTACGCCTATAAAGTGGGAAAATGACGTCATTGTTCAACGTTATGTCATTATGTACAAGGATATTTAGATGACAATTACTTCGTTAGTCTATTGTGAATGAATAAAGTACTTCTACGCAAGTTTGCTTTACCGTCGCCGTGGTCAAAAGCAAAACTATTCATCATCATCATCATCTCAGCCATAGAACGTCCACTGCTGAACATAGGCCCCCATATTCCCCTTTTTGATCTCCACATATACCGGTTGGAAGCGACCTGCATCCAGCGTCTTCCGGCGACCTTCATAAGGTCGTCTGTACACCTTGTTGGTGGAGGTCTTACGCTGCGCTTGCTAGTCTGTGGTCGCATTGTAGTATGCGAACAATATGGCCTGCCCACTATTATACAATTAAAACAAAGTCCAAGAAGACAAAGTAACTAATGATTTAATAAAGATAATTATTCAAGGCTCTTTAATGACAAAAAGTTATAAGGCTAGACTTAAACATTAACATATTATGTACATAACAACACGACTATAATACCCGAAGTGTTAGGCAAAGGAGTACTACCAGGATCCTGATAGGTACAACCTTAGATCTTTAAGTCAACAGTGAACTGGTTATTTCTAAGCAAGTGTGCTTCACCAATGCGGTCGCGGGACTTATTTCCATCACCGTGACCCCGGAACATAAAGGGCTATTGAAGGATACCGTGGATTTTAGTCAGGACAAGTCTGACAGTCCCTGCCGCCCTGCCCGGGGTGGGCGGCCTCATGATGGTTTTACACAGCACAAACAAAAAGTGATCTTCACCGTCGACCACCATCATCTTTAACTATAAGGTAGTGGTCAAGCACGAGCCTGTCGCTAAAGAAAAAAAACCCATCAAGGAAAACTAGATAATATAATAGTAAAGATGTCACATTATTCAAGCTTCCAAAAATCACACAAGTATTCCGAAAATTCTAGCAAATCTCGCACCATTTGAGTCGTAGAAAACGAATGCATTGGAAATAAGACTAGTGCACTCACCCGTATTCGCCCGAGCTCGTCGATCCGCTCGCAGGCTACGATCTCACTGCACTCTTTTTTTTTTCGATGGAGCGGCATGTGACGTCAGAATACCTAGGTATTAGGTACTGTTATATGTATAAAATGTCTAGATTTTAAAATGGGCTCTGAAGTTATTTTTATCCTGATTTTTATTCATTCAATGCGGACAAGCTATGAAAGTTAACTAAGTCATGGTTTTGTTGTCGCCTCGAAGCCGGACTTCACTTTTGCGTAAAATTAGTCGTTTTGATTATGTTTTCATTATTATTGATTTATTTGTTATAATCATACTATATTATAACTATTTTTATTTAAATATATTTAACGATTAAAAGTCGTGAATATGATTTATTAAGTATTTAAGTTGGCAGCACTGGTGTCGCACTGTTATTGGTAATGGCGGGGCGACACGTCACTTAAATAATCTGAGAGACGAACTCGTGCAGTTGGTTGGCGAACGCAGAACAGGCAACATCTCTCTAAAAGTTATAAAATAGTGTCGATTAAATTCAATTATAATTGTGAATGTGTATTTAAAGTTAAAACCAAGTACTATGGTATTTGTGTTTAAAGAGTGTCTCATTATTTAAATAAATATATATTGCTGTGTATTCGGTGTATTTTGTGGTCATCCTTTTACAGTTTTATTGAAGGATAATAATGGAAGTAAACACGATTTATCTTTTATAAGAATTACGCAGAGAAGTTTATATGAGGAGTGCAGAAATTATTGTTATTGCTTGAAAAAGACAGCAAATTAATTACTGTGTAAGTTAGGCGAATTCTGTGATGAATAATTTTAGACATAGTACACCGTTTTACTACAAAAAAATTGAACATTTGTTGAACACTTGTCTAAAACAACTGTCAACGCCAAATGACATTTCAGGTTCATTTAAGGGTCATTTTGCGGTTACACTTTATAAACAAGCGTTCAACATAATTATTTTTATCTTTTTGGCGGACAATCATTTATAATTCGCGGGAATGTCACGTCAGGTCACCATGACCCTGGACGTAAAGGGCTATTGAAGGATCACTATGATTTTACCACAATTAACCTTCCGATCCTGCGAAAAGCTACCACAATTTCAATGAAAAAGTACCTAATTCAAAGATGGCGTTAAACATTATAACATTTAGATCCTAACATAAAAGCATTTTGTACTATTAAACGGCTCTTAGAATTAACTGTCCATGGTCAAACAAGGGCGAGTTAACACTTAACCCGTTTACTAATTAACATAAAGATAAAGAGATAATTAAGTTAAACGGGATGGGTGGATGTTTTAGGCACCTATATTATCACCGCTCGACGGGGGTACAAATAGCTGTAAATTTTATTCTCTCTCTTAGGAAGCGATCAATACTATTAAAAGCCCCTCTAAGAGGGCCAAAGCCTGCCGGGGTCGCGGAACTCATTCCATCACCGTGACCCCGGAACATAAAGGGCTATTGATGGACACCGTGGATTTTAGTCAGTACAAGTCTGATAGTCCTTCCCGCCCTGCCCGGGGTGGGAGGACTCATGTTATGATTTTAACACGATAAAAAAAGACGAATTTCCTCATGATTCGATGTTTTATGTATGAGAGCAGTGATAATTTCAATAAATTACACAAATTAGTTAAGACGCTCGATTCGAACTCCCGACTTTCAAGTGGAAGCCACTGGACTTTGGGCACCAGCAGGAGCAGTATTAAAGTATACGATCATAGCAACGCGAACTATTCGAGTTTGACGAGTCCATAGATATAATAAAGAAGGAGATATGGCGTGAAGTTCAAAATGTATAGAAAACCGGTGAAGCCACGATTGCCCCTCCATAACGCTAATATTGCACACACAGTTCGGTCAAAACAGTACTACGAACAAGTGCACACACGCGCCGACGATAACTCAGTCATTTAAATATAAACCTTATTATTTAAACTGCAGCGTGCTTTTTCCGTATAATCTGCTCACACTCAAAAAAATATCATTGTGTGTTGTAGGGACACGGGGGCGGAACGGCATAGTGCTTGACTAAATCGAAGAGTTTTCGATAAATATATCGATGAAATTGTACAGGTTTGGAAATAAAGTAAATAAAAACGATATGAAACCAACAAAACATTATTTAATTAATGTATATAATGTTCCAAATTAGATCTTTTAATTTAGTGCACATAGGTTACTAAACTAAACATTAATGAACTTACCTACTTCACGATCTTGATTACGCATTTATCTACTACGCTTTAAAACAATAAAAATCGACCTTTCAAAATTATTAAAAGTTAACAAATTGAAGAAAAATCTAAAATAGTAATAAAACAATATTAGAAGTCGACTTTTTGTCGATAGACTTTGTCAGACCTCCACGAGCACAACACTAACTCTTGCTCAAATACGGCGGACCGGAGCAGCGGACGCACCATGCGACATTACGGCTCGATGAGGTATCGTTATGTCAGTTTTACATTGCTTGTTCAGTTCAGTCGGTGATAGACTGAGGTGGTTGTAAAAGAGCAATGTATTTAATACAAAAATAATGCAGTCGAAGAGATATAGGAAAACAAAAGTATAGTAGTACAAGTCAGGTATATTTTATGACTCGCAGTTTTTCGTGATTTTTAAGACAAATATTGTAAAATACTTTTACTTACCTGTGGTAACTGATGCCATAGGTTCTAAAGTTTTTGTTTTGGTTACTATTTCTGCACAAAACCTCTGAACAAGACGGCATAATCGTTTTTTTCACGATCGCGGTTGACAACAGACTAACTCGCGGTGACGGCCATTTTTTCAATATCTGAGCGTAACGCTCAGCACCGCTTGGTTGCCGCCACGCTCCCTTGCCACTTCTCCTGTTTTTAATATTTCTGTGGACGAGTCACTCGCCTGCTAGTTTCTTAGGAAGCTTCCTCATAGCGAGATTCGTGCGATTTGCAAATTCTACTAACTAAAAATTAAAATCGTCCTTGCTACTATGGTATAATGATGCAAATCGATGGACTTGACGTCATCGTGGCGAGCGTCTTTGGTTTTTCATCGACCCGCACGTTTATGTCATAATGTTATAGTGGTAAGGATGATTATCACTTGTAGTTGGAATCGGTCAAATTGCGCCGTATCGCGTTAGCTCTTTTTTTGGTACTTCTCGCTAATCGCATGCTTTGAGACAGGTCCTTAAGTTAAAAGGGGTGGTATCATGTAACTGCTGTTAAGTTATCAGATACTGGTACTACTACAGTTTAGTCGGTTATCTTGGACCCCTTGCCATGTTTATGATATTTTAAATTCGAAACTTGACACGCAGACTTGCGTGCGTCTGTGTTTCCGATCGCATACAACCCTAATATCTTCAAAGTTAGAGTGAACAGGCTTCTTCTGGGTAAGGTCGCTCTATCGTTGACCTTTTCTTAGTCATTTCAGACCTAGACTAAGGTCAAGAGCAAACCCATCTCACATAAAAAAAAGACTTAGTTACGGCATGGTTGTCGCAGTTGTAGAGCGATCGAGTGCTGTGCAGTGAGGCGCGGTTTCGATCCCTGCACGGAAAAAATATTTGTATGACTTACAAGGTAATTGTTACGTGTCTGGGTGTTTGAATATAAAGAAAGAAAGAAGAAAGAAAATACGTTTATTTGGCAAACCATAAGCACACAATTACAATTAAAAATTAGTAATAGACAATTAATGTAGGTACCGTGTGCCTCACGGCTGTGCCAAATAGGCTCTATTAATACTAATATGTGAGTATTTGTAGTTGTAACCGCATCCACAACACAGGAGAAATTTCTAGTGTGGATAACCCAAAAAATTATAACGAGTATGTGCTCAGCTTTTATCCCATTATAAATTACCAAGTGATTTTTTAACCCATTCTTAATCGCCTACCATGTAACTCAACACATTGTAGCTGATGGTTTCGTCTCCAAACATACATTTTGACTGGCCTGTTGGTCTAGTGGTTAGTGACCCTGACTGCTATGCCGGAGGTCGTGGGTTCGATTCCCACCCAGGACAAATGTTTGTGTGATGAGCATGATCATTTGTTCTGTGTCTGGGTGTAATTTATCTATAATATGTATGTATTTAGAAATATATAAGTATGTTTATCAGTTGTCTAGTACCCATAACACAAGCTCTGCTTAGCTTGGGACTAGATGGCGTTGTGTGATATTTGTGGAATATTATTATTATTATATTATTATTTAGTTTTAAGAATTTCTTTCATAAGCACACAGCAAAAGAGTGGAACTTATTACCTGCGTCTGTTTCTTTACTCATTCAACCCGATTTTTTCTAAAATTAGAGTAAACATCCTACGTATAAATGTGGGGTAAATGTAAATACAATCAAAATTAAAATTATCATTATGCTATGTTTTTTTGTATCGTTTGTGTCCCGCTGCTGGGCAAAGGCCTCTCCCTTTTTGGCAATTTCTGGCCCTGTCTGTCCCGCTAACATGATCATTTACTCTACATTATGCTATTGTTTTTTTTTAGCGTGGTAAAATCATCAAATGAGTCCTCCCACCGGGGGCAGGGCGGGAGGGACTGTCAGACTTGTACTGACTAAAATCCACGGTGTTCTTCAATAGCCCTTTATGTACCGGGGTCACGGTGATGCAATAAGTCCCGCGATTATGCTATTGCTTTAGAAAACTTTTGAATAAATGACGAAATTGCTTTAGATTATACTTTTATTATACGTAAGCTGAAACTGCCATCACGCAACGACACATAAAAAAAGAAACATTTGTATTGTAATAAAATTCGTTTCAAACGACTACGTACGCCCTTAACATACAAAACACCAGCCTATAATAAAACCTAATAATATTCACAACTTTCCAAGTAAAATTTCGCTCACTTGGCGAATAAACTTTCATTATTTCCTAAAGTTCGTGCGTCATCAAAAAACTTCGAGGCGAAGGGAAAGAATGTGTTACGGGGTAAAGTTGTGCTAAGTATGTAAACGGGGCTTACAGGGCACTTCGGTTATGTTGTGGGGAGTTAAAAGAATGTTGACTTCAGTATATTAACTAGGTCATTAGTCAAGTTTTTTATAGGTATTGTGTCACCAGTTGATCGATTCACGTTAGGAATTCTTCAGTCCTGTCTTCAGGCCACCGAGTTTTTTTTTTTTTTTAACTTGAAATCATGGCATGAGTCCTCCAACCCAGGGCAAGGGTTGAGGGAATTCAGACTTGTACTGACTAGAATCCAAGGAGATCCTTCAATAACCCTTTACATTGTGGGGGTATTTTACCACGTACAAAAACGAAATAGTATATCCAAAAATAACACTATTTTCTCTGTTATAATATCAGGGTACATTACCCTCTAAAAATTTCTAACACCGCGCCCAAAAACAAAACAATTTCCACAAGTTTTTTTAGCAAACAGTTTGTTTATTAGAAACTTACAACAACGTTTTCGAGGGCTTTGGGGCACGCAGTCCCCGACAATCAATCAAAACCGACCAAGTTGCCGCGACATTGATGTATTAAGTTATTTTATTGAAACCACAGGAGAATATTGTTTGTGAAATACTAAAATTTCTAATTTTAAGCAGCGGGCTAAAAATAAGGGGTCTAGATTACACTATGGAAGTCGCGGTCGGCACGCAAATTGGTGAAATTTCTCTGACCAACATACGGCGGCAAAAGAGTAGGTTGATAAGTTTTTCGCTTAAGCATTGAAGAAATTATACGAGTCTCACCTTTTTTTTTGCGTGGTAAAATCATCAAATGAGTCCTCCCACCCCGGGCAGGGTAGAAGGGACTGTCAGACTTCTGCTGACTAAAATCCACGGTGTCCCTCAACAGCCCTTTATGTTCCGGGGTCACGGTGATGGAAATAAGTCCCGCGAATCCGGCAAGCTTCGGCCCTCTGTGAGGGGGCCCCGTCATTTTGGTGACGCTCTTTGAGGCGCGCGTGGAACACGACGCGCCGTCGACACGGGCATGGTCCATGGTCGGACAGTGAGTTACCCGTTACTCGCTGTCCGCATCCCTCGCCTACGGTGGCCGGAGATCATCTGCTGACGAGTCTCAGCTATACCAAATGACACGCTAGCGATAAGAAGTCAACTACTTGTCGTTAAGTGGCTACATGCGGTGTTAGTGACACCGCATGTAGCCAATAATATAATATGGTTATAGGTAATAGTTTTCCTTGCTTCTGACGTCACAAAACTCACAAAACCCACTCTCGAATTTCAAAGCGTTATCCTTTGCAAATATGAATGAATACAACAAAAAAAAAACGTATCCATTATTTTAAAAACTCTTACTAATGGTCTACTTAGGTTTTTTTATTGATGCTGTTAAGTAATCAAAATAAGTCTGTGATCATAAAGCTGCTTCTTTTTAATTTAACTGGATAACAATTAAACTGTTTTATTTTCTACATTTCAAAAATCCATATACTTTCTATTAAAAAAAAGTAATATTCATGATTATTAAACGACCAACTAAGCGTGCCTGCAGAGTAACTTGGTTGTCGGCGTGTGGTCTCTCTTCTCAATGTAAAATTATTGAGACCAGTGATGCTGAATCAAAGAAACTGTAATATTCATATTAAAAATGCGTATATAGACGTTGCCCCCAAGATTATAATTGCTACTCGTATCCATAGCAACCGCCTTCATTTTCAGAAATAGGTTAAAACCCACTAAAAATCTTCCGTATTACACTCTAAATCTCATTCCTTAATTAACGCTTTGTCTGCTACAAGTTCGGATTTTATTAACATGACGATTCTATGTCTCTCCCTCGAAAATCAACCTTAGACTTTAGAATCTACAGTTGAAAGTGACTTGTTCTTTAAATCTTAAGCCACGGCATACCTTAGGCCGTGAATACACTTTGTCTGTGTGACAAATGTGTCTCATACATATACAAGGATTGTAAGGCAAGTTTATGTTGATGAGATGAAGTCGTAAAGACGCAGATGCGACTATAATATTACAATCGTATATTTTCGTGAAGTGACAATGTTTTTTTTTAATAATAAATTTATGCACCTGTAATTTTTGGGTTCCTGACCCGAGTAATAAAAATGAGATTAATGTTTTTTATGCCAACACTTGGTAAATGAAAAACTCGTGGCTAGATAATAGCAGCTGCACAGACCGAACTTCCAGGTTAAGCCGCGCTTACCGAGGTCGACCCGAAAAATAAAAATTAGATACTTTCATACAGATATTTATTCCGACCGGGGATCGAACCCGCAATATGTCACCTGTAATGTAACATAAAAGTGCGCAATTTGATGCTGTATTGTCTTTGAATGTTCGAATCTGTAACGTTACATTACAGGTGAATACTCGAGGTGAAGGAGCGCCCTTATGGACATAATGTTTCTTATATTTTTGTCCAAAACCCAGTGGGCTTGAATGGCTTATTACGGATCTTCCAGCTCAAACAGTGGGAATATTAGAACATTGTTTTTAATTATCGTGGTAAAATAATAAAATGAGTGCAGGAAGGGCAGGAATAGTTATTTATGATACTAGTGCGGAAAGTTGGTTTTTACAAACGAGTAGACAACGTACCGTAGTCACGAGTTTGTAAATACCAATTTCTGCACGTGTGTCATACAATGTTTTTCAACACATTTATCCATATTAATATCAGATTCCTCCCTTGAACTCAGATTAGTCGCAACAATTTTTGAAGTTCCTAATATGAAAATGGCGCGACTTTGAAAATGGCGCCACATGCACGTGGTGAAAATTAGAACTACATCTTTCATCTCATTTACTCTTTAGTATTAAAGTGAGACAACGTATTGAGCAAAAGCTCTTCCAAGGAGGTTCGATCAGTCAGGTTGTTTATTTTCATAATGTGAAACTCTTTGGTGGAATTCTTTTTTTTTTTTTGGAAATAAAAAAAAAACCGTAAAGAAAACGCACGCTGCTCTACAAGGGGGCGTGCGGTAAAATAGGTACTTAGGTGAGAGTACCTACCTATTTTACCGCACGCTGCGTTGTATGGTCCGTAATTTTTAACTTTCGAACACTGTATACAGGCTTTGTAAATGCATTTTACGAGCAAATGTGTTGAAAATATATGGTGATCCTTCAATAGACCTTTATATAGAGTCACAGTTACTTGATGCAACAGTCCCGTGACCTCGGGAGCCTAATATCCTCTTATTAAAGTCACATAATCCTAGGATTAATTAATGAAGCACTCAGCCATAAAGCTAAATAGCTAAAGAAACTTACTAAAAGTAAAAACTAAATGACATAACTATCTACATTCTACAACCATTTTAAAGACAAGTTGTTCGTCCGTTTTGGTCTCCCACTCCAAACTACAAAAAGTAACGTTTTTGTCTAGATTTACTGCCCGGGAGCTTGTTTCAGCAAAAAAGGGGTCTGAAACTGAACATATGGATGGTCGAAGTCCATCAAACTTCAATGAAAATTGTCCTAAGCCATAAAGTCTAGAATAGTTTGTCATATCTAGAACAGGACATAATCCAAGCTTTTTACAACTCTGAAATGATTATGTTCTGTGTGTTATTTAACTGTACGTAATCAGTTAATCACTGTATAAAATATGTAGTCTTATTACAAATAGTTAAACATCTGTTGAAAACTTGTTTGAAAAGAGTGTTATCGCTAAATGACCCTTATATCAACGTCAAGTGCCGTTTTGCAGTTGACAGTCTTTTTAGACAATTAGTGTTCAACCGATGATTAACTTTTTTTTTGTTTTCCAAGTCACACTCGACTCTGGCAGAATAGTCGACATCGGCTTGACCTGCCATTCGACAAAAATAGAATAGAACTTTTTTGTAGTACGACGAAATATAGACATATTTGCATATCCGTTAATCCGGCAATTTACAATGCGGTAAGGAACATTGAAATGTATCAACAGTAATTACAGTTCATATTTTCATGGCAAAGTTATCTCCGTCGGCATCCCGCGACACGTAGCGACGTGTCCCGAAGTTGCATGCAAATAGGAACTGTAATTACTGTTGATACATTTTAATGTTCTTTACCGCATTGTAAAATGCCGGCCGGCCCGTTCGGTTGGTCTGAATCTTACCTTACTCAATTTAATCACGACAAAGCGGCTGAAAGAATCTGGATGAAATCACTCAATTTGACACGTGTAACATTTGGAATAACACATAGACACATAACATATCCGACAGATAATATACCCGACAGATATCGCTGTTCTTGTCATGTCAAATCAGTAGCAGTTTCGCCTTATCTTTTAGGTTAATCCTTACGTGTATGGCTAAAATATAGTTCATATCCGACATCGCTTCTGCGTCAAAATCTTTGGCCACTATTTCATCTCGGCGACAGTTGACGCCGTCTACGAAATGAAAATTAAATTGCCACATAATTGACGCGAAGTCTTCATTTCAAACAAGCGCCGTGTTTGAACTTGTTTAACTCCGTCGTTTGTATTACCTTTGTTATTAATTTGTAAGAGCTTTCTTACGGCGCGGTGCGGCGATATGAGATTGTGGGAAAGACGGTATTAAAATTGTAAATCTAGGGATTATTATTTCGCGTTGGTGTATGAACGTTTTCATTGAATTTCATGTTTTAGTCATTGAGCTATTATTACTACGTATAGAGACGACACCACGTTTCACAACTATGTCCCACCCAGGATGAGTGCGCGCGCCTAATATGTTCATTCAATTGTTTGACAGCTCTGTGGCGTGCTCTAGGCGCGCTCACTCATCCTGGATGGGTCACTGTGGTGATTCGTGGTGTCCTCTCTATACGTAGTAATAATAGCTGGTTTTAGTGTTAATGTTACGAATTGATTAAACAAAGCCCTTTTCAACCACAAGACTAAAATAGCTGCCGAGATATATTAACTCGATAGACTATGAAAGCGACTAAGAGTCACTCACCGACCAATGGAAAGAGCTATGCTCGGAGTTTCTTTGCGGGATAAAATCTACGGGAACACGGATATTCGGCGAAGAACCAGAGTCACCGATATCTTTTAAAATTTGCAAGTTGTAGTGGGAATGGGCAGGCCACATTGCTCGTAGAGGCGCCCACGGCCACAGACGTCGTAAGGCGATCTCCGGCAACCGTAGACGCGGGCATGCGGGCGGCGCGTAATAGGTCTCGCTGTCCGAACATGGACCATGCCCGAGTTGACGGCGCGTTGTGTTTCACGCGCGCCTCTAAGAGCGTCATCATAGTGACGGGCCCTTTAGAGGGCTTAAGCCTGCTGGTGTCGCGGATCACACGTATACCGCGACTCCAGGGGCCTTAGTCAAACAGCATTCGACAATAAACGACATTCGTTATCGTTCATCAGTCACCAATACATTTTCAACTTTATACCCCAGCGCGTAAAAATGAAAATCTATTAAAAACTGCTAATCGATAACGAACGAAACAAACGAAAACGATCTGTGAACTTCAATAGATTTTCAATTTTACGCGCTGGGGTATTAAGTTGAAAATGTATTGGTGACTGATGAACGATAACGAATGTCGTTTACTGTCGAATGCTGTTTGACTAAGGCCCCAGTACACTAAGGGCTATTGAAGGACACCGTGGATTTTAGTCAGTACAAGTCTGACAGTCCCTCCCGCCGCCCTCCCGCCGCCCTCCCGCTTTTTGTTACGAAACCCTTCACTAAACAACAAATTTAATCCCACGGAACACCTTTCTCTCTCCACGTCACACCGCACGGTGCAACGTCTACTGACGCCGTTGACGAATAAACTGAAAACTTTTGTAATTTCCTCATACGTCGTTTGTCACGGCGCGGCGACCGTGAGACATGTCGCAGGAGTTACACACGTCTGCTTATATGTTCAAGTTTACACGGCATTATGTTTAACCTTATTTAAATTCAAAAGCTATTTTCTCACGGAATGAATATTGTAGAAGAGAGCAAGAACTTCAAAATAAGTGGTCTTATTTCAAGTGTTTTTTTTTTTTGCACGACTGCTGAAAAACTAGACTGATATAAACAAACATGTGTGTGAACACGTACTGTACACACGCCTACACATCAAGCTATGCAAAACCAGTATTAGCTGACCGTTCATTGTGTGTAAAAATCGTATGAAGCGAGACCAAGACAAACTGGTTTTGTGTAGCTTGATGTGTAGCCGTGTGTACTATTTATGTAGTTTTTCCTAGCTGTTTTTCTACGCGAGCTTAAATGTCTTAAATTCATCCTCGAGATTCGATATATCCCTAGTGTGGTGCAAAGCTATTAAAAAAATAGGTTCAATTCACATAAAATAAAGAACAGCTATTCAAAAATAAATCTAAAAGTACAAATCCGACAATCGAACATTAACCTTCCTCTATTGTGATAAGGTTGAAAATCTATTAAAAGAAATTTGACAGATTGAGGTAGATTGATTCACTGGCCTCTGTACAAAAAAAAAGCAATCCGAAATTCCTTCTTCTCTAATTACACTCCCAATACATTAAAATACCACATCTAAATCCAGAACCTCCCCCCTACCCCCTCTCCCTTTGTATTCCAAACGCCATTAAAAATTAGTTCCAATTCAAACGTCAGAGAAAAGAAAAATAAACAAGAGAATGACGAGTAGCTTCAATAAATTAGGGTAGTTTACAGTGACAGGGCAACGTGCGCAGGAGTTGGTGCGTGGCAATGACGGATTGCAGCTGGTAATGACTTTATATGGCTCGGAAATAAGATATTGCTTCATTGGAAACTTGTTAGGATGGTCTTGGATGGATGCAACGGCTTCCATGTTGTCTACATGAAAAAAATAAAGTATTGTGAAGTGCAAACTAATGTTTGGGTGATTCATATAGAAACTTATCTTGATGAATATTTTTTATCTTTTATACCTACAAAAATAACTGATCGAATTTGCGTGACTGTTGGCTTACAGATAGTCTATAGACTGAATTAACACATAAGATTTTGAACTGTATAGAAATATCTTTGTCTATTCTTACTTTAGAACAGAGGTAAAACAGGTAAGGTCACGAAGGCAAAAAAAAACATTATATTACTTAATTCTATAAACTTAAAGGTCAGTACCCCTAGCACGAGTTTTCTCTATTTTACTTTACAGAGTTTTTTCATTATTTACAGCGTTTATTGTATGAAAATATGCAACAGCCTCTGGTGTGCGAAGAAGGAACCAATTTTTTCCTTGAAAATTGACAATTTGAAGTCGTCAAAGTTCCAGTTTACTTTACGTCTCAAATACTTAAAACTCGTGCTGACGGTACTGATCACGCAGCACGCTGGCTAGTCATTCGATGTCATCGGCCTACCTCGACCTTGCCAACTTACACCTTGTTTCAAGTTGATCAAAAAACACCGCTATTTTCACACACATAAGTTATATTTTATTGGTCGCATGGGAGCAGGGGAGCCAGTTTGAAGCACGCGCCGATGCATGCTGCCAGCAGATGATGGATCGGTTCTGGTAATGATTTTATATGGCGTGGAAATAAAATATTAAACCGATGAATGGGTTCACGGATAAAATGGAGGTAAGTTGCGGGAAAATGTTGTTATTTTTATTCTGTAAGTTCATCATTAGCTGAAAAATGATTATTATACACAGAGGTACTTATAAGAATGTTGAGGTATGATTTTATGCTCGTTTTTTTAATAGTTAATCAAATATTCTTAAATAATTAAGCATTTTTCGTAATTTGTAATAACCAAATTACAAATTCTTTTGGGCAATAGGAATTGATGCTTAAGGCGCTCCCTCACCGCGAGCATTCAGCTGTAATGTAACATAAAAGTGCACATTTTGATGCTCGATTGTCTTCCGGCTGATGAAATGTTCGAATCTGTAACGTTACGTTACAGGTGAAGGAGCGCCCTTACGTTTTGTCTTAATCGATCAAGTAGGTTCCGAGAAAATTGGTGAGAATTGCGAACATATGGACTGAGTGATCTCATAAGGGTTCAGTACTTCCGAATAAAAAAAACGTAACCCTAAAAATAAAAAAAAGATAATTCATTAAAAGCAATTCCGCTTTTCCGTTTTCAAACAATAAAAGAATAAAGTAGAAAATTTTAATAGAATTAAACGGTTGACTCTTTAAACATAACATGCAAACAGTTTCTACAGAGTCTTTTTTTATATTCGAATGCATTTAAATCGGCAATTTCGGTCGCAAATATAGCCGATATTAAAATTGATTCAGGCTTCGTCCGGGATCGCAGTAATCGTAAAAGATAATAATCGCCGATAACAGCATCCAATATGGCGGACAATATGGCCGCGAGCGAAATAATTGGCGGGAATTGTCACACAGGGGTCAGCGCAAACTATCGGTTTTGATTTTGTAGGGATTATTTTTGTTTTTGTGACATTCGTTACTACATAAAAATATTGTCTATGTATTTTTATTTTATCACGGTTTTTCCTGTCTGTTTTTAAATGATGTCGCGTTGCAATAAAATTTCAACCCAATTACTTATGTAATACATACCTATTTTAATCAAGTCCTTACTACACCCACTTTGCTTGGGATGAAATGAAAAATGGTGGTATGGGTATTTATGCAGGGAAGTAGGTTATATCAACACTTAAGACGTGTTTTCATTCAAAAAATGTGTGCAAAGAATTAAATAGTTTATTGTGCACAAAAACTGACATTACATGAATATTCGCATTTGAATATTTCAATACAATGTATATACTATTGTATGAACTATTTTAATTCCTTCTTGCTTTTAACAAAAACTTTTTTTTATTTTTCTTTAATTAAGTATGTGTATTGTGTGATTTTATACATATATCAGATATTCCTTTAAAAATATCTCAGATGTTTTATTTTTAGCATTTTTTTATAGCCACTAGTAATATACATGCTACAAAAAATGACTTAAAATAAATCCTTTTGGTTTTGAATGTTGAGCACAATTTTTTTTTATAAAAAAAATGTTGTTTTTTCTCTAAAATCAAACAAAATATTATTCTATTCTACAGTGTTCGCTAATTAAAAATGCGAACGTAAGTATGTTTGTATTGTAACCTTGTCACGCCCAAACTACTATACCAATTATTATTGGCCTGAAATTTTACATACCAGTACGTTGTCAGTTATACAGAAACGGACATAGGTAATTTTCATATAAAAAAAGTACTGTCTGCGATAACAACAATAACGTTATATAATAACAAGAGCAGTGGTGGCCCAGTGGTATCGGTCGCGACTTACAAATTGTAGGTCGTGGATTCAAACCCCGCCAGGCGCATTACTTTGTGTAATTTATTTCATCACCACTGCTCTCAAAACGGTGAAGGAAAACATCGTGAGGAAACCGGCATATCCTAGAACCAAAAATTCGAAACATGGTGACATCTACCAACCCGCACAGGGCCCGCGTGGTGGATTATGGCCTACTCCCTCTCTCAGAGAGGAGGTCTGTGTCCCAGCAGTGGGAACGTTATAGGCTGGTGATGATGATGATGAGTAGACAAACAGAGGATACTTTTGATAGTAGTCAGACAAAAAGAAGGGAGAAAAAAGAACGAAGAGTTACACTCCGGGAGTGCCGGCAGAAGTGAAAACTTGAATATTAACGTTAAGTAACTTCCTCTCTACTGTCTGTCTACTCTTCATCCGTCTTATGAATTTTAGATCAGGTCACGTGTCCGGACGAGAGTTTAACGGACGCAGAACGGATGATCGTGCTCATACACAAACATTTATTATAGATTGCATTACAAATAACTCATTTAGGATTATTCTAATTTAGCCAAATAAAAGCTCTCTTCCTCTCTCCTACTATTGCAGTGCCCGACAGGGTCCACAATGTTCATAACTTTATAAAACCTACCACCTAAGTACACTTGTGGAAGCAATAAATGTATTGAGTATTGAACATTTTTTACCCATTACAAAAAAAGTATACAAGGCCGCTAAAGAAGTTTTCACTTCAATAAGATCAATTTATGAAGTTATAAAGCATAATCTAAAGTTTTTTTGCTAATTGTCTGGGATAATTTATAGATATTTGGCAGTTGTTACTGTTAAAAAAATAAGTCTCAAAACTATCAACCCCAAAAACAACCCCTTAGGGGTCGAGTTTCACAAAATTTCTACCTTGTTGAGCATTTACGTCTTGAAAAGATCCGGCATGCAAGATTTGAAATGCCTAGCACTGTAGTAACAGAGTTTCATACAAACTTTTGACCCCAAAAATAAACCCCTCAGGGGTCGGATTTCGCAAAATCCCATCATAATGAGCATCTACGTTCTAAAAAGACACCCTATGCAAAATTTGGAATTCCTTGCACCTGTAGTAGCGAAGTTTCATACAAACTATCAACCCCAAAAACAACCCCTTAGGGGCCGAATTTCGCAAAATCCGTTCTTAGTGCTCACCTACGTGGTATTAGGAAGGTTTATGCCAAATTTCAAGTTTCTAGGCCCAGCGGTTTGGGCTGTGCGTTGTCAGATCAGTCAGTCAGTTTTGAATTTTATATATATACGAGCACTCCGCCCGCGACTTCATCCGCGTGATTTTCGAACTTTGCTTTTGTGATTTTTTACTCCCAGCCACCTTCTCTAAGCTATACTTTTTGAAAATCTAACTCAATATTCAACAAAATTTCTACCTACTCGCAGTATCCCGTCTTGGGTGGCACCTACGTTCTTAAAATAACCCCAATGAATATATTGGGATTCCTTGCTAACAACCCCAAAACTACTCTTAAGGGGTTGAATTTCGCAAGATTCTCACTAAGTGAGAACCTATGTCTAAAGTAGAACCTCCTGTAAAATTTGAGACCTCTAACTATCAATACATCAATCCCGTTTTAACTATCACTTACGTATTGAGACTCCTAGCACTTGTAGTAACAAAGTTTCATACAAACTATCAACCCCAAAAACAACCCCTTGGGGGTTGAATTTCACAAAATCCCGTCTTCAGTATCACTTACGTCCAACAAAGAATTCATAGGTAAAAAATTAAATCTCAAAACGATCAACCCCAAAAACAACCCCTTAGGGGTCGAGATTCACATTTTTTTTACCTTGTTGAGCTTTTACATCTTAAAAAGAACCGGCATGCAAGATTTGAGACGCCTAGCACTTGTAGTAACAAAGTTTCATACAAACTATCGACCCCAAAAACAAACCCCTCAGGGGTCGGATTTCGCAAAATCCCGTCATGGTGAGCATCTACGTTTTAAAAAGACACCCCATGCATAATTTGGAATTCCTAACACCTGCAGTAGCGAAGTTTCATACAAACTATCAACCCCAAAAACAACCCCTTAGGGGCCGAATTTCGCAAAATCCGTTCTTAGTGCTCACCTACGTGGTATTAGGAAGGTTTATGACAAATTTCAAGTTTCTAGGCCCAGCAGTTTGGGCTGTGCGTTGTCAGATCAGTCAGTCAGTTTTGAATTTTATATATATAGAAGATAGATATAGATAGAAGATAGATGTTGCCGCACGGAGGATCCAAATTAATTGTCAGATTATAAATAAACGCGAGCGAAGCCGCAGACAAAAGTGTTAATTAATCAAGACCATAAACTTGTAGCTCTTCTAAAGGTAAAATATAAATTAAGTTAAATACATAACGCTGCTTAAATTCAAAACGGCCACAATTCGAAATTTTTTCAAATCGTTTTTAATGCAAAAATCGTATCAATTCTGCCTATATTTTTATATTCCAAAAAGACACCTAGTATTTTCGCATTAGAAATGAGCAAATCGCACAACCGCCCTTTTTCCATTTTGTCACTTAGGTGGTTAACTTCAGATCAAAGCCGCCATATTTCGGGTTGCGACCCTGCAGTCAGCCGGAGCGCACGTTTTTTATGTGAAAAATGGCCACATTTCAAAATACAACCGTATTGTTTTAAAATTACATGTAAGTGTATCATAATCTTGTAAGGAAAAGTGCCGTATTTTGTGATATGTCCATTTTGAGTTTGAATAAATCGTGTTTTATTATTACTCTTTTAAGGAAAAGTGCAGTATTTTGGAATGCTTCTGTTTTGCATATAGGAGTATGGTGATAGTGCCAGTATTTATTTTAACAAATCAACAAATCATATTTAATTTTTTAACTTAACACAGTAATTACAACTTAAACCAGGCCTGTCTCACTCCATTTATAAAAACATATCGAAGCGCGGTGGATCCACCCGAGTAGGTGATCGAGAATGGACGCACGTACTCATAGTTCGCAGTCTTAGTTTCTTTGTTGATACGCACACTATTAACTCTTTGTATTAATGATATTATTTTTTAGTATTAAGAGAGCAACTTGTTTATTGAGATATTTTAACGATATTTTATCCTTTTGAATCATGTAATCGATCTGCGCATTTAGGAAATAATCAAGAATTAGTTGTATTCGTGAAAATGTAAACAGCAAACTTTTGAATTATTACAAAATGTGAAAATATAATTATTGTTAGTTATTAGACGTCTTCCGGTCCGTGGTCGCCACTGGAGGTCTTTTCTTCGCCATAAGCTATAAGCATAAGTGGCTTATCCATTATACCCATTGTCACTTCAACTCCCAAATTTTACGATCTATTTGGATGACTCTGATTCTTTGCCGAATATCGTTGTTCCGGATTTTATTCTGTAAAGAAACTTAAAGCCTAGCTCTTTCCATTGCTCGTTAAGTGACTTTTAGTCTCTATCAACTACCCCTGTTCAGAGCCGTATGTCCTCACTGGCAACATACTTTTTTAAACACCCATATCGTAAGACACTGTGAGATACTCGACGAGAAGATAATATCAAGTAGCTTCCCAAACACTGTCCATCAGAGTTGCATTCTACGGGCGTCCTCTTTCTCGAAGTTGGATCTACCTAACTGAACAATCTGTCCAAGGTAAGTCTAATGGCCTATATTTTCAAGAGTAGGTATATTCCCAACAACAATCGATTAGGGTGGCACTTGGACATTTGACATGATTTTTGTCTTATCCATGTTCATTTTAAGGCCGACCTGTTTGGAAACGTTCGTGAACAGTTTCTGAGAAACAATGTCTCCCTGTCTCACCTCATCCTATAATTGGATTGGTTTCGTGCTCTCTTCCTAAAGTCGGATGGACATGGTGCCATTTCCAAATAAACACTCCAACTCTTCGATACACCAATAGTCGAAATGAAATCGTTGGACTGCAATACTGCCCAGGTTTCGATTGAATCAAAGGCTTTCTCATAGTCCACAAACAATAGATATAATAGCCGATATACTCCTCTGTCTTCTTTATAATCTGGTGGAGCGTGTGTATGTGGTCTATGATACTAAAACCTTTTTGTAAACCGGCTTGTTCGGGAGGCTGGAAGTCACCAAACCTGCGTTCGAAACGGTTCGTATTGACTCTCGATAACATCTTGTTGTGTGCATGGGACAGAAGTGAGATTGTTCTATAATTCTTCAACCCTTTCTTATCCTTGTGTTATCACCCTTTATAGGGTTCCATAGCGAAATGGCAAAAAACGGAAACCTACTTGTAGAGTCGTCATGTCCGTCCGCATGTCACAGCCACTTTTTTTCGAAAGTATATGAGCTATCCTGTTGTAACTTGGTAAATAGATGTATTATGAGAACCGTATTAAGATTTTCACACAAAAATAAAAAAAATATAAAAAAAATGGGGGTTCTCAGTACTTAGAATAAAATGTCAAAAAAATAATTTTCACCAAACTCATACGTGTGGGGTATCTATAGATAGGTCTTTAAAAATGATATTGAGGTTACTAACATCATTTTTTTCTAAACTGATCAGTTTGCGCGAAAGACACTTCCAAAGTGGTAATATGGCTGCTTTATTTATAAAATTCATAAATATTAAATATCTTTTTTTATAATCAAAAGGGACTTAATGTGATTTATTTATTGACTGGGTAATCTTACACAAAATATCTAATTGCAATCAAATAGAGGCTTGAAATATACATCCGATGATATAATAGTACATAGATATACGACGTTTATTAATAAAATTAATAAACAAAAACCGAAATGAAAACTTTGATGGGCTCTCCTGTAAAAAAGTGAAATTTCGATTTGCGGCCGTTTTGAATTTAAGCAGCGATAAGTTTTATAATTACGAAAATATTAACTGAGAAACAAGATGGTGTGCATTAATTATTTCTACATGATTTTAATTGCTTCAAAAATAGCAATTTAGATGATCTAACATTTCAGTTGAAAACTGTCGCAGTAGCTAAAAGTTATCGTGACCTTCAAGCAAGTTTGAACGTTTAGAAACCGTTTAGCTCTTTGTTTTTTTAAATCAATTTGTTATTTCTTTTAGGTTTGGTTGTTTGGCGCCAATTTTTTTGACGTAGTGTCCACTTTGTTAAAGTATTTCGTATTAGTAAACTTACGTTGCCTTTTATTCGGTGTCAACATCATCATCAACCTATAGTGTTCCCACTGCTGGGACACAGGCCTCCTCTCTGTGAGAGGAAGTGGGCCATAATTCACAACAAATCACACGAATGTCTTCAAATTAATGGTTATAAGACGGAGGACTTACAAATCGTAAGTCGGGACTGATGTCATTGGCCACCACAATGCTCTATAAGATATACTCTCCATTTTTTCATGTATCCACTAAAAAATGGCGTTTATTTGAAAAATCAATAAAACGATTAAATACTACGAAGAAATACTCAGAAAATAATAGACACAATTGAAGACCTATTTAAAATAAGATTGGAATCCTAAATCAGATTCAAACGCAAATTATTTTGAATTGCGAACACAAATTCGTTCAAAAAAGGACTTGATTGAAACGGTATCTCTAAAAGATCTGTCACTGGAACAGTCCCCAGGGATCCATCAATAGTCTGTGGGCGTTGAAGGATTGATTGAATGACTCTCAAAAACCCGCGTCTCTGAAAACCTGATTGATATGCCTACAAGATGTATCAATCCAGTCTTTAAAGCTTTAAACTCGAGCTGACAATCCTTTTCCTCAGTGAGATTTAATTTTAAATGTTGTGGTTGGACTTTCAATCACTTGAATTATGTGCACTTTTTTTTTATCGTGGTAAAATCATCAAATGAGTCCTCCCACCTCGGGCGTGGGAGGGACTGTCAGACTTGTACTGACTAAATCCACGGTGTTCTTCAATAGCCCTTTATGTTCCGGGGTCACGGTGATGGAAATAAGTCCCGCGACCCCAGCAGGCTTTGGCCCTCTGTGAGGGGGCCCCGTCATTTGCTCACAGCGCTTGAGAACTATGTGCACTGGGTTTTCTTTTAAGCATTTTGTCAGTGGGTCTATTGTGACATTTATCGACACGCTCTGGGCCAGCATGGTGGAATAAAACCCTTAAAACTTAAACTAAAAACTTTCTTAAAGGAGGCTTGTGCCCCAGCAGTGGGAACAATATAGGCTTATAATGTTAAGTTAATGACCATGGAAGAAGCAGTAGTGGCCCAGTAGTGTCGGCCCCGATTTACGAGGTGCAGGTTCGGAGTTAGGTGCATTACTATGCTAACTATTGACCTACTCTGTAATGGCCGACTCCCTCACACAGAGAGCAGACCTGTGTAGTAATAATAATAATATATCCATATTTATTTGCATTTATTTAGGTTATTATAGTTATGTATTCATCTTCTTCTACAACGTGTAACGTTAAAAGCGCAAAACCTCTCGTGGGGTAACTCAGCACATGTTATTGAACAATGTTTGTTATAAAACTTTTGGAAATTCGCAAAAAAAAAATCATTTTTCATACAAAATGAGAAATTGATCGAGCCCATCAGTATGAAAAACTATTATTTTTTTTCGCGAATTTCCTAAAGTTTTATATTTTTACATTGTTCAGTAGCATTGGCTGAGTTACCTCACGAGAGGTTTTGCGCTTTTAACGTTACACGTTGTATAATATAAAAATGGATCGCTAAATGTGTTGCTAAGCCCATAACTTGAAAACGGCTGGACCGAGTCGGCTAATTCTTTTTTTGTTGTGTTTGTTACCATCGGGACCGGGTTTTAGACCGGGTCTTCCACCCGTGCGAAGTCGGGACGGGCCGCTAGTTTAAAATATTTTCTTTTTTATGTTCAGACACACTATTGTCTACATTTCTTTGTCGACGTTTCTCCTTTGATGGTTCTGCTGGAAAAAAATCTTAAGAAATAAGCAGTAGATACCCTTGTACTATAGTTTTAAATTTGCGTTGTTACATGTTTTATTTTGACTGTACATAAATTGTTAAATAAATAAACAAATAAACTGACTTCTAAGGTCTTGATCAAGATATTTGCTACCTCAATCTCTTTGATATTCCGTGCACGTGTCAAAACAACGGTGGCCATTTTATTAACCGACGAAAAAAAAAGGAGGAGGTTCTCAATTCGACATGTATATTTTTTTTATGTTTTTTTTTTTTATGTATGACCACGCATAACTTTTCCAAACGTGGTCCGATTTCAAAAATTCTTTTTTAGTTGGAAAGAGTATATCTCAAAGTTGGTCCCATTTAAATTTCAAAACTGAAATCGGCCTCTAAGGGTAGAAAAAAAAGAATTAATTGTCTATCTTCCTACAGAATTTTCAATTATGAACCGATTCTGTTGAAATAAGTTAACAATTGTAGTTCTGAGGACATTATTATATAGCAGAGATGTGGAAAACATAACATGATGGCGTCACCATCATCGTAACAACTCCAGATCCCTGTTATTTTGTGAAGTCAGTCCCAAGAGTTCCGTAACAGTTAACAACAGCTAAATCGTGTTTAGGCTCATTTCACTCAGCTTGATGAGAACTTTAGACCTAGCTGAGGTATCATTGTCATCGAGGGTCTGAGGATGGTGACGGATAACAGGGGCAAGAGGTCCTCAACAGTTAACAACGCTTTTATCGTGTTTGGGCTCATTTCACTAGTCTGGATGAAAACTTTATACCTAGCTATGCTCTCCACATCTCTGCTAAATAATATGACACGAGATAGGAAACTCAAAAGTAAAAAATAAGTCCTTTTTTAAAAAAAATCAAACCGACGAAACATTGAACTGAAAAGAAAAAAATAAATTTTGAGGCGGCGCCAAACAAACAATCAACGAATAGCTACGACGAGCTATTCAACCACGACAAGCTATACAACGAGCTATTCTGCTCTTCACATTGTTAATTTATAATATATGTTTGTTTGTTTGGCGCCGCCTCAAAATTTATTTTTTTCTTTTCAGTTCAATGTTTCGTCGGTTTGATTTTTTTTAAAAAAGGACTTATATTCCACGGGGAACTCTGTGTCATACTTGAGAACTTAATTCTGGGTAAGCTGATCAAATTCTGATGTAAAGGTTTTCTGTGGAGGAAGAAATATAAGGATTTGAATCTGCGATCTCCCGATGTTTTTAAGCTATTGCATAGCAATTATTGCGGGATCTGAGCGCGGCGCGGCGCTGGGACCGAATCAAGAAATTCTCAAAACATAACGAACATACCTGACACAACACATCTTCTAACGTCGTTTCAGTTCGGGAGACTTCGGCAATCATAAAAATATCCGTCATTAAGACAATTTACTTTTTATTACTGATTCTAAACGGCCAGCTACAAAAGGAGTTTTCACAATGAATCCCACTTTTAAAATTCTCCTACAACAAAGAAGTTCTTTGTTACACTAGTGCACCACAAATATTTTAAATAAATGATATTCTCATTAAATATTATTTTACCTATATACTTTTAAAATAAAATAAAAAATGTGATGCAATAGCTTTACCGCGGCAGTTTCGGGAGTGCCACATGTATTTTTTACTTAAAGGTATAAGTAGTACCAAATGCGATTATGATAACAGCGTGCTGAATTTTGTTTACAAAATAATTACCTACTTCGAATAAAAGAAACACTTTGTAACAACAGAGTTGGAACATTCAAAAATACCCCATGTTTTCTCAGAGCTCGTAAATCTTAACTACTCACCAATAAAGCGGACAGACAGACAAATGCTAGCTATATATAAACCAACAATCTACATTCCCCTGAGAATCTTGAGCGCATACCACACTTTATTGACATATTTCTCGATCGAAATACACTCAAATATTTGAGTAATCCTTCGGGTTTAAACCCGTAAAATAAACCTCTTTGGCCAAATTAAAATAAAGTTTCAAAGGTACATTTGGTTTAATAGACTTAAAATAATTGCTTTCAGTAATTTATCGTCTAAAATCTATTAAGACTATTTATAAAAAAAAACTTAATTATTCATAGTACTCATTTATAAATTATAAGTAACGCGTATTATTGTCATTGGGGCATGAGGTGCTAACCTATAAGAAATTGTAATACTAACCATAGCTATAAGAATTCTTGTTAAGTATAATGTATCAGTATATACAATTGTTGGTTGGCCAGAAACAATAAATAAATAAATAAATAAATATAAATGTTCGAGTTTTGTATTTTTAAGAAAATGAAATAATTGGCTTTTGTAGTAAAAACAACACGATAACAAGTTTATGGTTTGAAAACTAAGTTTCATGTGAATTAAATTATGTTTATAATTGTTAAATTGTCCTGTTTTGTCTGCGCTCGCTTATCAATGACCTTCACAAAGGCCGATGGCCGTCGACTTTGTAGAAAGACGAAAAGTTTAGACTATTGTATGCAATTGAATTTAACCACATTAGTCCAACGTCAGCCATACAATATGCCCAACACTCAAAACTTTATTACATTTCATAATGTTGAATAAACGGTTGGTATATTGTTAAAACATTGAATCAATTATGGACCCTGTCGGGCAGCAAAATTAAATTAATTGGTAATAGGAGAACCTTCAACTTAGGTTTTGTTTTTAAAAAGTATAAGAAACGTTAGATTAAAACAGTGAAATGGCTTTCGTGGTCTTAACATTTTATATCATAATTATATTTAATTGAGTACTACTTAGGTAATTCGTATGAGTTTTATAATGTTATATTTGTTTTTTTTTATTGCACCTTTATAATATAATGGTGAAATTTTATTACTAAAATTATAATATAAAAACGTCGCGGCACAGGTGTCTGCTGACCCTACCGCGACAAGCAATCGACGGCGACGTTTCCTAGCACTAAAAACACTAATTTGCAAACAATCATCAAATAATTTTGGCGGTTAGTTTCGTACATTGTAGGTGTATTTATTTTTAAAATAATTTTTAATTCAATTTTAATTTCCGTTTTGGTGTTTGAATGAAAATCTCCCACGCATTATTTTTAAAATAAAATAATATTATGCATTTTGTTAATAAAAAATAAAAACAAACTTACATTGTTATACGGTTTTATTACGTACTGGTTTCATAGTACAAATAAAAATAACAGGTTAATTGAAGTTAACATGGTTTCATATTACTTATTATTAAATCTGATTCTAATTCAACACGTTGTGTCGTGTAGCGCAGTGCAACAAGAAACATAATGTTTTCTATATTATTATTATTTGTTTGGATTCATAGTTCTACAGCTTTTATACTCAACCTCAATGGTATGTGCATTATTTTTTATGTATTTTAAACAATACAAGGTGTAAAGTGTGAAAATAAATATTCCTTTCTTAATTATTAAATACTCAAATCAAAATTTTACGGTTAGGCATGGTCTGAGTGATTGGACTGCTGCGCAGAGTGTCGCGGGTTCGATTCCTGCTTGGAACAAATATTTGTATGATTCACAAGTAGTTGTTCCGGGTCTGGGTGTTTGTGTATGCGAGTTTCTGTGTTTGTAAATGCATCCACGATACAGGCAAAATTCGTAGTGTGGGGCAACGTTTTTTTTATTTTTTAATGCAACTTGCATTACAAAAATCTAATATTTATGAGACAGATTTCAAATCCCCATAAGTAACACATTAAAAGTAAAAACCTGGAAGAAGGTATGTTTAAGAGTCTCTGCCCTCAATAATCCCTCCTCACAGACGTGCTCAAGATCTGGATGACATGTCTCCTCCATGTCTGCCCATCATCTGTTAATATCTCGTTTGAAGTTTGGCATTCGTTTAACAACGGTCCCAAAATCACATTTTTAGGGTTGCGTACTGAAAGGATCAAATGGGTCCGTCTCTCACCAGGGTGTATCTCATGAACCATGATAGTTAGGTAGTTGACTTTTTTTTACAGATGATGTATTTCTGTTGCCGCTATAGCAACAAATACTAAAAATAAGAATAAAATAAATGTTTTTATAAATAACTAGCGGCCCGTCCCAGTTTCGTACGGTAGGACATGACGGTTTTCGTCCCTTAAAACCTGGCTACAAACACAACAAAAAAGAATTATCCGATTCGGTCCAGCCGTTTTCAAGTTATAAGCTAAGCAACACATTTAGCGATCCATTTTTATAATATTATTATAGAGGAAGATGGTACGGAACCGTCTGACTCGCACTTGACAGATTATTTTTTTTGGCTTATAGTCTCGCTTTAAGGCCCTTAGCCCCAATTACAATGTCCTCAAAGTTCATAATACTATTCAGTATTAATTGTTGGATTGTCGTGTGAATGTTTTTATGTAATATGGCATGTAACAATGTCCGGACGGTCAAGGTTCCCGGTTCCCCCGACTTATCCATAGGGACTTTTCCCTGTTGTGTTTTTCTTAGTTGTGGCTTTATTTTTAATATTTTCTATGTAACCGTCCGGATTTTTTTTAACCTTTGCCCCACACTAAGAATTTCTCGTGTCGTGGGTGCGTTTACATACATAATTATAAACTCACATTCACAAACGCCCACACTCGAAACAACTACTTGTAGATCATACAAATATTTGCTCCGAGCGATAATCTAACCTGTGACACCCAGCGCAACAGTCCAATTGCTCAGCCACTGCGCCAAACGTGACGTCAAATTCTCCATAGTATGAAAGGCCTTCTTCAGTGTCTGAACAAACGATCGGCCTGACCGTTGGTCTCTGGATGATAATGGTGTCGAAGTAGCAGACCAGCAATTTTCAAGTGTTATTATTATCAGATACTCGTAGATGTCATCGAAGTTTCTATTCATAACGCAGATGCTTGTTTAAACAATAACCATACTTTTAAACTCAAAACTAAATTCTCTATTTAAAAATCAAATCTTCGACGCGTAAAGTCGGATAATAATAATTATGAAACTAATTACTTTAAATCGTTAGTCTTGTTGCGCGAGACTTTTTGGTACCTACCACAAAAAATCATTTTCCTTTTATTCCGTAAAAATAACATATTATTAATTTAAATACTTTTCTTTTAATTTTATTTAAGACAATGTACGAATCATGAACACCTACCTTATCACCAAAACAATCAAGTTTAAAAATTAAAAAAGAAACAATAGTTCTTTGCCTAAAGATAACAGGAAAAGCTAGAAGACAATCTAATAATAACATTATAATCGCGGGTTAATTCACTACGGAACCTTTGACTTGCACTTGGCCTTTTCTTTAATACAAGGTCTAAGTGATGTAGTAACAACAAGGTGTAAACACATTTTAACGAAGCTGTTGTTCCGTCAAAGGTCGGAACAACGCTCTTTCCTAGTTTTTTCATGCTCTCCAAAAGGGCATGAAGTAGTTGCATATCCCTGGTATTACTGGTACGGTCATCATCATCAGCCGGAAGACGTCCATTGCTGAACATAGACCTCCCCCTTACACCGCCACGCCTAACGGCAATTCGCCACTTGCATCCATCGGTTGCCCGCGACTCTCACGATTTCCCGGTCCGCCTAGTGTCCCGGTCTACTTACGCTGCGTCTTCCGGTCCGTGGTTGCTACTCGAGAACTTTTCTCCCCCATCGGTTGTCAGTTCTACGAGTGATGTGGCCTGCCCATTGCCACTCCAACTTGCAAATAGGAGCTATGTCGGTTCCGGATTTAATCCCTCAAAGAAAGTCTGAGCATAGCTGTTTCCATTGCTGGTGGACTTTAGTCCCTCTATAAGGCCTGCAGTCAAAGACTGGTACGCTACCTGGTATTATTTATAACCAAAGTCAAATCATTTATTTTCAATAAGGCCATAAAAGAGACAGTTTTCAACGTTGAATGTTAAAATTAAAGGAAATGGGATTGATTCGCAAGGTAAGGTTTCGCATTACCAGGCTAGTCATAACCGGGGTCATACTTCAATGTATGTACCGTAGCAGGGGTACGGCGGTGGTTGAAAGCATGGCACACAGCAAGTATGAACCACCTCTTATTTGACAAATGAAGAGTAATGTGTTGATGAAGGCTGAAACATTAAATCTTGGAAATCTTACAGAAGCGTCTTAAAGCTTAACTTGAAATTCTAGTTTTAATAAAAGTTTGATATCATCTAACACGGTTTCTGCAGTAGCGAGCGATTGGTTGTCCTCCTACCTATTCGATTCCCGTACAGAACAAACTAAATTTATGGACTTCATATAATTGTTCTGCGTCTGACTGTCTGTATGTTAGGTTCAATAATTAAAATAAATAACAGTACTATAGTTTATGCCCTCGCCGTTTTTTTTATTTTTCCACAGAACCGCTAAACAAATTCACCGGGATATAAAATGACTTAGTACTAAACATCCCAATAAATCCGTCTTGTAGTTTTTGTGTGAAAGTGTAACAAAAATATCCACCAATCCTCATATCACTAATGAAAACAACATTGGTAGTATAATTTTGTACTTGTAATTTTTAGATACGGACTATGCTCGATTGCCTCCAATTCACCACATGGACATCTACGAAGAATGCTTCGATGAACCGGATTCGATGTACTGCGTCGCAGAATTTGCTCTGGTTTCAGATGAACCCACCGAGCTAATGACTTTAATTAAAGCAAGTTTCACTTTTGTTCCCAACACAGTTCTTTGAATAATTTTTGTTTATTAATACTCATTTTTGAAGTCAATTTCAGTTGATTGCATTACAATTCATGAGATCAATGATAATGACAAGTCAGCCAATCGTAATCCTCTCGAAAATTTCCATCTATTTGTAACTTTTAATCTAATTACCTAAATAAATAATATTTTGTTGATTTCAATAGATCAACTATTCATTCTACAACTAAAATTGTCTCTTGTTTACAGAAAATTTCAGATAGTGCTATTCACTTCAATCATACATTACTCCGCTACGGTTTTTGCATGAAAAAAACATGCAATAAGTTCTACAATGCTTCTGGAACGGATGAGGACCTAAAAGTGTCCCTTGAAGCATGCACCAACGAAACCATTTACAAGAAGTACAAATTAAAAACAAAACTGGGGAATTATTATGATTGTTCCAACCGGGACAGGGACTACCCTATAGAAAATCTAGATTTAGCTGTTGCAGTAGTCTGCATCATGATAGTCTTAGTTAACATTGTCGCAAGCCTTTGTGATCGTTACTTAGAAAAGGGAAAAAACGTTGGAGGTTGGTGCGCACAATGATACTCACTAAATGACATTATTTATTTATGTAGTATAATTAAATAATTATAATTAGAATATTATTCAGCACAGTAACTGTGCTGTATACTGTGCAGTGAGATTTACTGCTATTAGAGTCACTTTCTTATTACAAACTTTATCTTCAGTAATCTCTAACTGTTTAGCGCAGACAAGGGTCAGTTTTAGTATATTTATTATTTTTTCAGCTCTCAGATACCTGTATTGCTTTTCAATATTTCGGAATTGGAAGAAGTTTACAGCATTGCCGGGAGAAGGACAAGATCCTCGTATAAAAGCATTGGGAAGCATCCATGGCATCAGGTAAAGCAGCTACCGATTGTGTTTAAAATGTAGTTATGTGTTTTTTTTTTAAATGAATAAATTGTTACGTTTTTTTTTTCAGATCACTGAATATTATTCTCATGTTGATAACTCACAATTCTATCATTGCCCTCATATTGATTGTAAATCCAAAATTCTTAGAAGATGTAAGTGTATATTTTTTATCATAAAAACCAAGAAAATGATTACCATTTTACACCTCTATTTACAAATCGTCAAACCAAACGAAAATCACACTTATCCAATAAACTTCTGTCGTCAGTCTTCAACCAATAATTTTTTAATATTGTGTATTGTGCGGATATTCATTTCATATCATAAACTATACTTTATGTTATATAGCTATAATATGCATAAAAACGAATTAGTTATTATTAATAATTATAAAATGTATAGAGCAAACCATGATCTCATACCGAGGAGGTCAGTAGCACCATATCGTTAACGTAACTTATGTATATTGTTAAGGCACAATTCCTCCAATATGGCAACCGAAATACATCTTTCTTTAATAACCCAATTCGTGAAAAATTTCGTATAGTAACGGTTTGTAATTAAAGATGCGATTTAGTACAACATTAGTAATATTACGAGTACAAAAAATTTGCAACTTCCTATAATGTCAATATTTATGTTAATTTTAGTGGACGCAAGTTAAACTCGCTAGCATATTTCTGAACGGAACAATAATAATGCAAACATTCTTTGTCATCTCGTCTTTCCTGCTTGTGTATAACTGGCTGATAGCGACAGAGAAGAAGAAAGAAGCTGCTTCTTTGACGATGCTGCCACTGCAGATAATAGCGAGATGGCTAAGGTAAGAAAAGAGAAATAATTTAACCAGTACAGGTATGCATCTAGGAGGGGTAAGACGGTTGATGTGCGAGGCCCTTTTTTTCAAGATGAAAAATATACCTTGCTTCTGCTGCTCGCGTGACGCCCCCTTCTTGTAAGTAGACTTGCTTATTTCAAGTCACCTATAGCACAGACGGGCGGGCGGCGAATAATGGGGCGATTCGACGCCGACGACGCAAGTCGACGGTGCGTTGTGTTACGCGCGCGCCTCAAAGAGTGTCAGTAAGATGACGGGCCCCCCCTTTAGAGGGCAAAAGCCTCGCATTACCGTGACCCTGGAACGTAAAGGGCTATTAAAGGACACCGTGGATTTTAGTCAGTACAAGTTTGACACGACTAGGGGTGGGAGGACTCATTTGATCATTTTACCAAGATAAAAAAAGTCACTTATACCAAATGTGATTTTGATGTGACCGTGACACCAGCTTTGCAAGCCTGTTGGACTGTTTTAGTTCCCAGTAAAAAAAAAAAAGTTACCATTTGTTTTTGCAACATGGCGCCTGGCGCGAGCAGCGGAGGCGCTTGATCTTTAATCGTGATTGCCGTTGTTAAGATTTTTTCCTTTCATTTTCTTTGAGTACGAGGCCCGATCAGCTGCGTGGCTAGGGCCCCTGGTCCGCTTCGCCCCCGGCCTAGTTTCTTTCTTCAAACTTACAATTTCTAAAATTCTATAAGTACAACCATTTGTTGACAGTAATATATATTTCGGGATTTCAACAATATTCAAATTAAAAAACCCATCAGTAAGCTCATTATTGCTTTTATTTGTTTGATTTAGATTGACTCCTTCGTACGGGCTAATTTTAGCTTTGACGACAACTTGGTTTGGAAGAATAACATATGGCCCTTTGTGGAAGGTAAGTTTAGTGAACACTTTACTCTTCTTTTGTTCAAGAAATCTATATTAGGTGCATATTCTTTAATTTATATTGGTCACTTTCTTGCTATACGTTTTTATCATGCTACGGTTGCTTTAACTTTGTCGCAATGATTATTTTCTCAATTTTTTCGACAGCACTTACTCAAGTAAAAAAAGAAACCGTATAATAGCAGGGTTACCATTTACTGCTCATATATCAATTCAGCTAACAGTAGGTATATATTTGACAGTAAAAAAACCCATGAGTCATTTATGGTCGTGGTGTGCAAATGAAAGTAAGATACCAAAAAATAACGATATTCTTAAAAGTGACATCTTTGTTACTAATTGGTATGTACTTTTTGTTTTAATTTTCTGAATAGCCTTTTATTCTACTAAAACCCATTTTAAGGTTATTCTATCATTACCGGACAAACTGTTTATGATTTGATCAATTTCGCCAGCAAAATTGTTAAAGTAGCCGTTTTAGACGCTGACCTTCGCAATCTAGTTCGGGTTGAAATGTCCAAATCCATATTTATTTTTAACTAGCAGTTCGTCCCGGCTTCGCACGGGAGGAAGTTTTCGAAAACCCGGTCCCGATGGTTACAAACACAAAAAAAAAAGAATTATCCGAATCGGTCCAGCCGTTTTCGAGTTATGAGCTGTAGCAACACATTTTGCGATCCATTTTTCTATTATAGAAGATAACTTAACACTTATTTATTGTCGCCAGAAAGCCGTCTATTATGAAGTGAGTGACTGTCGTCGCGACTGGTGGCAACACATCCTTTACATCAACAATTTTTTTTCAACCCAATGTATGCCGCAAACTTGGTAAATACAAAAATTACTTAATTATTATTACATTATTTTTAAATCATGAACTGGGTCCGGGTTGGCTAAGGTTAGGTTCGGAATCGACCCATAAATATTTAAAACAATACCATTTTGAACTTATGCTAGCCTAGTACTTTTGCTGGTAAGTGAATGAACAAGATAATTTCAGGTAATCGACCCAGAAATATTTAAATAAATAACACTTTGAACGCATGATAGCCTAGTACTTCTGGTAGTAAGTCAATTAACAAGACAACTTCAGGTAAATTTTCAACTTTGAACTTATGCTCGCATATTACTATTGCTGATTACAGCCATTGTCTGTTTGTCCTTATTTTCGCGATATCTTTAGTTTCTTTGCGAATATAAGGACACAATACAACTCTCTCAACAGGTAGCACAAACCATCAAACAATCACAAGTATTACGACGAGTTTGTGAGATTACAAATATAGTTGACTAAAGTAATCAAACGTAGTGTTATTCTTACTGTAAGCATTTTTCTGTCTGACTGAACCTTTCTTGGTTAAATTTTAATGGAAATGGCGCAAGGGGCGAGTGGGTTTACCATAATAATTATTTTAATGTCAATTTTCAACTCGCCCCTTCATAAGGGGCGAGTGGGTATACCAAAATAAATAAATACGGGGCGAGTCGGTCATTTTAATCATAAGGGGCAAGATCCAAGGGGCGAGCGGACCCTACACCTTAAAAAACACCTTGACTAAAAAAAAGCGTAACTCTAAAATGACCCATATATCAACGACGACCGTTTGAAGCTGACAGTTCTTTTAGAAAGTCTTTAACAGATGTTTAACTTTTTTTTTATTAAAACAGTATAAACATAGTACATTACATTCTTAGTTAGTTTCTCCGGCTTAAGAGATTAAGCGTGAAATGATGCTTTTAGATGGAAAATAAACAAATATTTATTTTTTCATCACCAGGTATTTGGCTTGTGACACTCAGCTGTACATCATTGGGGTCATCGTCTTCCTGACGTGCAAAACGGCTATAACAAGGAAGGTGGTCCTTAGCCTCCTTTTCCTAACGGGGATCATAACTTCCGTACTGATTACATATTACGAAAACTTAAATGGTGTCCTAATCGCTTCCCCAAAGTAAGTTTGTTATATATTTATTTAAATATATAATTAGTTTTATGGCATACTAACTGTTGCTAGCGTTTTCAATCGCATTATAAAATATTAATACTAAACTAGCTACTACTAGTTGTAGAATATTATTATTATTATTTGTACCCTAATGATCTCAATATTTCAGGAAAGGATTGGAATTCATATTTGAAGAGCTTGTATTCATAAGGGTTTTCGTGAAACCTTATACAAACATAACTGGGTATGCCATCGGTATGGCATTAGGCTACATCATCTACAACTGGCAGAAGAATGGAGGAAATCCCAAGAAATTCCAGGTAAATGTAGTAAAGCTTTACAAGATTTAAGTAGTTGTAGAATTGGGTTTGGAGCACTCGTAACACGGAAATAAATAATAACGTAGTTTTCTTAAGCAACGAAAAAATAATGACTGCCTCAAATCATTGATAAGTAGAACTCAGTACACACAATACTTTATAATTTATACAGTATCGATATAAATACTCACAGGCGCTCCCTCACCGCGAGCATTCAACTGTAATGTAAGGTAACAGATTCGAGCATTTCATCGGTGAGGGAGAACAATCAAGCATCACAATGCACACCTTGTATCAAATCTATACTAAACGTACGCGAATGTTCGTCAGTCAGGGAGGTAGTAATGTAGCGTAATGCTCAAAGTCGAATCTATAATGTTACATTACACGCGAATGCTCCCGGTGAGGGAGCGCCTTAATACCTACTACTACATACATGACAGTCGTCAAACGATAGGTAATGAATTAATACTGCTTATTCATAAAAAATAATTTAAAAATTTAAAAAACCCCCGACACAAAAACCAAGTTCCCTTTAAAAAGTAAAAAATAATAAAAATACGTCGCGTTGGGGGACTGCTTCAAATTATTTATTATCTCCTGTTTTTTTGCAGTCCCCCAACGCGACGTATTTTTATTATTTTTTACTTTTTAAAGGGAACTTGGGTTTTGTGTCGGGGGTTTTTTAATTTTTTTATTTAATTTTATACTTTTTATAGGTACATACTTCTATAATTTTATGTTGCTAAGAGTACTCCCGATTAAGTCATCAATATTCCCTTTCATTTTATACCCAACTCGAGTATATTTGCAGACCCTCGGTTACCTTTCCCCGCTTTCACCCCCATAACTTCTAAACGGCTCAACCGATTTTCATCAAATATGTCTAAGAACACTCGCAGATAAGTCACCGTTCATACAAAAAAAACTAAATTGAAATCGCTTCATCCGTTCGGGCTCTATGATGCCACAGACAGACAGACAGACAGACAGACACGTCAAACTTATAACCCCTCTTTTTCCGTCGGGAGTTAAAAATAATCCATACTGTGATAGCGCAACGTGTAAAATGCTTGCCCACATAATGTATTCTTTTTCGTATCCTGGTAAAATCATCAAATAAGTCCGGAGGGTCTGTCAGACCCGTCCTGACTAAAATCTACGGTGTCCTTTAATAGCCATTTACATTACGGGGTTACAGTTACCTGTACCCATACATACCATGAGTTTTCATTACGATACTCGAACATCGATATCGACCGCGTTTGGCGCTCTCATTGGCCCGCTCTAAGGATGTATGAACTCTCAATCAATGAGAGCGCCAAACGCGGTCGATGCGTATGATCGAATAACGTATTGACAACTCATGGTAGAGGCTCTGTTATGACAGTCCCGTGCCTCCACAGACATTCCCGCGACGCCAGGCCTAAGTTTGTTACATTCAGTTTTACATTTAAACAGAAATACATCATTTGTGTAATTTTCATCTGTCTTACCATCGCGATTTGAGATACAGCCTGGTCACAGACAGACAGACAGCGGAGTCTTAGTAAATAAAACGCGATCCTATAACGTCTTACCCCATAGGTACGCAACCCAAAAAGAGTCAATTTTAAACAGTCACTTCATAAAATGTTTTCTTGTCTTTTACAGAAATACAAGTATATATACTGGAGCATGTTCCTGATGGGTTGTCTGTGTAATTTCTCCACTTTCATCTTCTATGCCGAGGGTCCAGAACAGCCCATGTACGTTCACTTGATTTATGCTGCTTTCCTGAGGCCGGTCTTTGGCACGATCATAGGCATCCTATTGGCTGGACTTATCATTCAATTTGAAGGTACTTTATATATAATTATTTAATTTGGTTTTCTGAAATTGAGAGGATGACTGAAAGGTGATTAATAAAAGGAATTTCATGGCACGGTTGGCACAGTGCCTGAGCAATTAGACTGCTGTGCTGTGTGCCGTGTGTTCAATTCCCGCACGGAACAAACATTTGTATGAATCTGCAAGTAGTTGTTCCGGGTCTGGGTGTTTGTATAATAATGAGTTTCTATGTTTGTAAACGGACCCAAGATACAGAAGAAATTCTTAGTGAGGGCAAAGTTTTTAAAAAAAAGAAAAAATATATATAAGCTAGATGTGAGTGGGAACGCCGCAAGGGAAGAAGTACACTGCTGCTTCAGAAAGGCCAGGTCCGAATATAACAGATGCATGAATGTGGATGAACATAAGGCTTAGGTCAGTTTCAGTCATATCATAGTAAAATTGTGAAAGTTGACAGTTGACACTTCCCGTGACCCAAAGTCTAACTTTCAGTTAGGTCGTTTCAAATCATTTTGTATCACTGTTTTTCTCTAATTACAGGTTTATATCGAACAATTTTAAACTGGAGACCTTTTACATACATAAGCCGTCTATCTTTTAGCGCGTACCTATTGCACATTATATTTATAAGGGTCAGAGTAGCGTCCATGGTGACTCTCTACAGAATAAGTATGACGGACATGGTAAGTGATGTAATCTACACTTCTACACTAACCCGGCGAGCGTAAGGTTAATATTTGTTACATAGAGCGTAAGGTGGGTGCAGCGTACCCATGTGTTGAATTAGGCATTTTAATGTGAATATAATATTTTATTGATGACTTTATTAACTAATATAGCTATTTAATAGTACAAGAATTGATTGTGAAAAAAATAAACCAAAGAAATATTTTTTAATCGTTTATTTATGGAATAATAAAAAAATAACATTTTCCCTTAAACATAGCATGGCACTTGAAATAATTATTTTCTTAAAATGGTAAGCAAAAAAAAAAAAAAAACTAAAAGCTTCTCCTATTAGCTTATAATATTTGGAATCAAATGAGATCAAATTTGTACATATAATTAATTTGTGTATATAATTAATCAGACATTTCATAATCATCTTCAATTTGAGAGCAATGTCCACACGTAAAAACAGCATGTTCCATACATAAATAACGATTACATTTATAATAAGTGTGTTTCACAATCTTCGCATCCAGCTGAGTCTGTTTCTGCCTCATTTTGTAATTTTATCTCTTGTTCCGAATCACTTTCACAGCTTCTTTGACTAACATTATCAATTTCACGTCACTACCGGAATTATCATTAGAATCATCGTCCTCAGCTGCTTCAAAAAGACTTAATAATCTTCTTTGGTTTTGTTTGTATGACATTATTAATTATTTACCAGAAAAAACAAAAACAAATTAAAATATAACGAACATAACGCAAAAAATGTTTACGCAAATTTGTAACAAGAAGCGTAAGATGGGTGAAACTCACCCAGTCGCAACTTGAATGCCCTCTAAACACCTCGGCTGTCGCCGGCAAATTGCAACGAGACACGAAACGCTTAGTTACCTCCCCCCGCGCAGCTACTCAGGCGCACAACTCATTTTGACGTATCAGACAAAAAATATCGAACGATTTATTAAAGGCTGGGTGTATTACACCCAACCTTACGCTCGCCGGGCTAAATAATATCCCACCAAAAACATTTCATGTAAAATGTTGCCAAAACGGCCAATTAAGGTTTGTCGTACGAAAAATATATCAGATCTCATGTACACCCTTTCGCTACCGTTGCGGAGGTGATGCTAATATTTAGTTTCTGAAGTAACAAAACAGCCAAGCCATACATTTTACTGATTTGTAGAATTTGTGAAGTTAGGGTTGCTGGAGTTAGGCCGCCCGTGTAGATTCAGAAGCTTGGTTCTACATGAGATCTGATATATTTTTCGTAGGACAAACCTTACTTTACATGAAATGTTTTTGGTGGGATTTCAGTTCTTTTTGTAAGTTGGATTTATAATGACGTCACATTATTTATCGAATCGATCTCAACGAGCCCTTTCATTTGATACCCATATTGTAGAAGTGCATTAAAAACAAATTATTCCGCCATCTTGGATTTAGAATGACATCACATTATTCATCGAGTTGCTCTCAACAAGCCCTTTTATTTGATACCCACACTGTAGAAGTGCATTAAAAATAACTATTCTACCATCTTAGATTGTCCACCATATTGGATTTATAATGACGTCACATTATTTTTCGAGTTGCTCTCAATGAGCCCTTTCATTTGATACCCACATTGTAGAAATGCATTAAAAATAAATATACAGCCATCTTAGATGGTCCGCCATATCGGATTTGGATGACGTCACGTACCTAATCGCGCACTGTAATCCAAACTTAACGTGTATACAGAATTTCAGCTCAATCGGTTGAAGATATCTACTTCAAAATTGAGTTCAATGTTTCCACCCGTTATTAAAGTACATACATGGCAAGTTCCACCCCCACCCCCACAGTTTTAGGTGATGGGGGGATAGGGCATGGTTTTTGGTATACTGAATTTTGTTTACATACCAAATTTCGGCGTTCTAGCACTTCACGAAGTACCCTAATATTTTAAGGTCTCTTACAAACTTCCACCCCCAGTTTTAGGGGATGGGGGCGAAAGTTATAGGTTTGTGAATTTTTTTGTTGGTTGTATACCAAACTTATATTACATACCGAATTACAGCGCTCTGGCACTTCAGGAAGTAGCCAAACATTTTGATGATCATCAGTGTGACAGATTATTAATATTCCACAACTATCGCACAAGGCCATCTAGTCCCAAGCTAAGCAGAGCTTGTGTTATGGGTACTAGATAACTGATAAACATACTTATATCTATATTTCTAAATAATAAATATAATAGATAAATCACACCCAGACACAGAACAAATTAAAGATCGTGCTCATCACACAAACATTTGTCTTTGGTGGGAATCGAACCCACAACCAAGAATGGGGAAAAATTTTTTTGTTTGTGTGTGTATGTTTGTAATGAATAAATTCAAAAATGTCTGTGCTGATTAAAAAAAAAATAAAAAAGAAAGCTACATTCACCCTGAGTAACATAGGCTATTATATCATGTCCACCATTGCAAAGCCGGGACGGGCCGCTAGTCAGTTATAAATAATTATACAAAATATCCCGACATTGACAAAAAGATTTCATGATTCAAATAAAAAATCAAAATTCTTTTTATTTCGTTACTACACAAATCATGTTATAACAGTAATTGGTGACGTCTCCTTTTAAGCATATAATGCCTGTGCCAGGAGGCGCTGCTGTTTGATATTGTACTGTACTTGTATTTTGATTTTGATGATTGCTCATCAATAAAAATTCAGTCATCTTTCTTTTCGAGTAAAAATGTCTCAGTACTTATGACAGCATTCAATAAAAAAAAAAAAAAAAAAACATGCCGACCGAATTGAGAACCTCCTCCTTTTTTGAAGTCGGTTAGTAAAAATTACACTGCACACGAGTGCGTATTTCAGAAAATTAATTGCCAGAAGTATACCCCAATAACGCCAGGATATTTACCACTAACCATTTTGTAAATACAATCTGTCTCTGGATAAAGATCCAACTTATCATACCTCTGAAATGATGAAGTCTTAAATACGAACGCTAACACAAAAATATTAAAATGTTAATCATTCCACCTTTTTACAGTTACTGAAAAACTGCACGCTATTGACGGGAGAATTTATTGCCTCATTCTTTTTCTACATGCTGGTTGAGAGTCCTTTCGCAAACCTCACTGGACAACTCTTCAAAAAACCTGCAACACCAGCAATTGAAGATAAAAAAGAGGATGTTAACACAACGACAAAAACTGAAGAAAACGGAACAAATATGACTCAATTACAAGTAGAAGATGGTACTATCGTAATGAAAATGTGAACCTGTCCGTACTCCAAAGTCCAATAACTTAATTTTAATATTACGTAAGCTGCTACACCCAATTCGTCGATCGAGAGGTGGAGGCTATCTTTTCCCTAAAGCGTCCCGCCTCATAAATTTATGCGCCGCATAAATGCTTCGCCGAAGGAGGTGACGGCTTCCCATTACGTCTCGCCCCGCAGCATGGCCTCAACCAATAGAAGGTGTGACTAATCGCCTCCTATCGCCTCCGTAGGACCGCGTAGGGTGTTCTGCCCAACCGAAGCAGACCTGCACCGTATGCTCCACCGTGTCCTGTGTGTGTCAGGTTTGCTATGGACTAAGACCTAGCTCAGTTTCGCGTCTCCAAAAATGAACTGCCATTAATGTTCTTATTCGTATGGTAAGATGGATCACAGTCGTCTATAGGACTATGCAACTTAACATTATACTATTTAGTTTTTTTTTTTACTCGGTTAACCTTGAGGTAGGACTAAGTTCTCTCTAGATTTTTAATGATTGTAATTTTGTTAATGATTGTATGGCATTGTACTTCTATTTTTATCCCGAAATTGCATTGTTCTGTTGTGATGAGTTATTGTAGTAGTGTATATGAGCCCTAGTTAAAAATAAAAAAAAACACATCATGAAATTAGTGCTAGTTATTTTTTTTTAACCTCGTAAGGCCCAAGCTAAAATTCCCAAGATGAGCTAAAAGCCCAAAGTACAATACAATGAACAATATCACCTGCCATGGTTCCGGCCCAAACATATTCAACTGGTTTGTTTTTTAGAAGAAAAATAACCAAGATATTTTTAAATATTTTTCTGAGTACTGTAGGTGAGAGAGGAATATAATTATTACAGCCAGTTTTAAAGAGATATCTCATGTTCATTTACATATATCGGGCTTTAAGTGATATCTGGGGGCATGGTAGTGCCCACGCCAAGACGATGTGAATGTAACATTACACGTAAATGCAAATCCATAAAGATTTTGACAATCTTGCATTGACAATATTATTTTGTGTGTGCGACTAGCCTTAAGCTATCTCTTTTCTTTCTTAAACCTAAACGATCTCGTATAACCTCATTCCTCAATAGATGACACTAACATGATAAGCGAAAACATCCTGTCATACATAACCAAGTTACATGGACCGCTGTCTTGCGGGGCTTGAAGCTGTTGTAATTAGTTTAGTATGGGCATCCGGTGTCAAAGCCGGGGAACTTACTAAACTTGTTTCTGACTATATGCGTGATTAACGTCGTGGTGATACGGGGATAGTTGACTTGACTGATGGCAGCTGTGTTAAGTTATAGTTTATAATTTTTTCATAACACTTCTTTTTTCGTTTAGTTTTTAAGAAGAATAACTCGATCCAGATCTGCTGAGCTTGGGAGAGTTATACATAAAATGTTTAATTTTATGATAAACTAGCGACCCGCCCCGGCTCCGCACTGGTGCAATCTCTACTGTATTACGGATGTTATATACATAAAAACCGTATCAAAATCCGTTGCGTAGTTTCAAAGATATAAGAATACATAGGGACAGGAAGCGGGAAGCGACTTTGTTTTATAATATGTATACTTAAACTATCATGATGAATATATAATATAATAAACAAAACATGTTCATACAAAAAATAAAACCAATGAAAAATCGAAGTAAAGAGCAAAAGATAAATTTTGCAACATCTACCGAAACGTACTGGGCCCACGTGGTGGATTACAGAAATCTCACACAGGTAGTAGTAATAAACCTCCACCAAGAAACACACCATCACTCAAGCGACCAACACATACTAACAGCACACACACATGCAACCGCTCACTTAATATAAAAACATAAAACACAGACAATGACCGCTTGGCAGTTCATCCACTACCCTTTATTGCATTCCAAGCGTTCCAACACAAACAATGCGAATGCTCTCAACTTGCTCGTCTAAGATTTAAAATGTTAGGTAGGCCTCGCTATGACTTTTTCTGTCTGATTTAAAAACTGTACCGTCAGCACGAGTTTTCAGTATTTGAGACGTAAAGTAAACTGGAACTTTGACGACTTCAAATTGACAATTTTCAAGGAAAAAATTGGTTCCTTCTACGCACACCAGAGGCGCTGTTCCATATTTTCATACGAGAAACGCTGTAAATACTGGAAAAACTCTGTAAAGTAAAATAGTGAAAACTCGTGCTAGGGGTACTGCATTAATTTCTGTAAAACCAACGATGATAACTGGGAAGTATTGAAAAACTGCGCCATTATTACTGAGCTGTGCCATAAAAAAACACGCAATCCAAAATCATTTATTCAAGTAGGCCATCAAAAAGGCACTTTTAAACGTCGCATAAATTAAAATTAAGGAAATGGGATGGGATGGGATTGATTCTACACCCATTCGCAAAGGTAGGTTGTATGAAGAAGAATGGGCAAGAAACTCCATTCGTCGAATGAGTCGTCCAGGGGCGGGACAGGAAGGACTGTGAGACTCGTACAGACTAAAATACACGATGATCCTTCAATAGTTAGTAGCCATCTACGTTTCAGGGTCACAGATATATTATGAGATAAGCCTGTACTAGATTTCGGTGTTTTTTTTTATTTATTAGAAAAGTACAGCCACATCACAAGTATTCAACATTACAATTTACAGTTTATAAGAGCGGTCTGATGCACGTGACAATAATGGCGTACAAGGCATTCACAATTCTTCAGCTCGGTGCTAAAAGACAATTATTGTTTAAAGAAGAAAAAAAAATGTTGTTACTTAATGAAAGTTAATTAAAAACAAACAGTTCAATGGATCATAATAAAATATTTGAAACAAACAAAGAGATGTTATGTCAATATTGAGATGAGTGAGCGTTACGTAGGTTAAATCATAATAATATGACTTTAAAAATAAAATTGCATCTATAAGGCATTAAATAAAAAAAAATACAAAATATTAGAAATAGACAACCGGGCAAAGCCGCTTATTACACACAACAATAAAAGTTCGCGATCACCTTGAAAGATCGAAATCTTTTTGAAATGTTTTCTTTTTTTTATTATTTATTTAATAATATGGATACAAAACAATATATGCACAATCATAGATAGAGCAGTGGTGGCCCAGTGGTATCGGTCCCGACTTACGAGTTGTAGATCGTGGGTTCGAACCCAGCTTGGCGCATTACTTTGTGTAATTTATTTCATCACCACTGCTCTCAAAACGGTGAAGGAAAACATCGTGAGGAAACCGGCATGTGCTAGAACCATCAAATTCGAAGACATGTGACATCTGCCAATCCGCACTGGGCCCGCGTGGTGGATTATGGCCCACTTCCTTTCACAAGAGAGGAGGCCTGTGTCCCAGCAGTGGGAACGTTATAGGCTGATGATGATGATGAAAACAATAAAACAGTTCAATTGATTTTCCATAAAAAAACACCTTATAGGTAGTAAATCATACATTTTTGATGTGTGTACGAATTCGTGTTATTTTGACAGCCCTAAGCATAAGATGCTAGGGCGAATCTAACAATGTAAATCATTGTTGCAATCCCAAACACTCTCTTCGTTTGAGTCCGCCATTACAAAATTTCCGTGGCCCGATACTCTTGTTGTTGCTATAGGATGTAAGAGACGGAAGTCGTTTAGCCGAACACGACCGTAAGTGACCGTGGATTGAGGACATCAAAGTAGATATGGCGAAGGATAGTTTATGGTCGGGGGATTTATACGGAAACTTGAAAATAATATCTTCACGAAGAAATCTTGTTAAAGCTTGTCAGTATGCCTTTTTTTACGTTGAAAATTATCAAATGAGTCCTCCCACCCCGGGCAGGGCGGGTCATCATATCAGCTGTAAGACGTCCACAACTGAACATTTTTTTTGCGAGGTAAAATCATCGAATGACGAGTCCTCGAACTCAGGGCAGAGTGGGAGGGACTGTCAGACTTCTGCTGACTAAAATCCACGGTGTCCTTCAATAGCCCTTTATGTTCCGGGGTCACGGTGATGCAATAAGTCCCGCGACCCCGGCAGGTGTCAGTATGCCTTGAGACTAAGTGGGGATTTAGTCATGTACCTGGTGTGTATGTCCCGGTTTACCTACCTAAAAACTAAGTAAATGATTAAATCCTAAAAATAAAATCTGTACATCAGTTAAGTATAATTTATTTTCATCCTACACTTAGCCATATTAAGATAAAAATATATCCAACGAAACAGATGCGGCATTTACATTCGAAAATCCGCGACCACCAACTTCGAGCTCGCACCTCGTCAAAAGCTGGCGGCATATCCAAAAATAAAATCAACCAGTGTTAGCCAGCCAGCCAGTATTTATTTTATACATCTAAAGGTTTACTTAAGCCGCAACAGACGGACGGCACCTAATTGGACATGATCCACGCTTGCTGATATTTTAAAACAAATAAAATTAGTAACGGCGCCACGGGTATAAGGATCTGCCCCACCGGAGAAGAAGCGACAAGCTATTAGCGATTTTCTAAATCAAGCAACGTTTATTTATTTTCATGTAAGGTGGATGAAAGAGAAAGAGTATTTTTTTTATATAGCCTTTCTTGTGTCCCACTGCTTGGCAAAGGCCTCCCCGTTCTTCCTCCAGACATCTCTATTTTGGGCAATTCCGGCCATGTCTGCCCCGCGAACATGATAACTTTAAAACATTGGGACATTAGGACTTTTTTACGGCGATAAGACCTATCGAGAATACTTGTTCGGATGCTAGTGTATAGAGGCTGACGTATTTACGTATTTATTACTAGCTGGCGAGTTAAACACCCGAGTTTTGGCACTCAGTGCCTGACAACGTTAGTTGCTAGCAAGCTCATAGTTAGACTCGTTCAGTGACTCAATTGATATAAACGTTATACGCCAACTCGCTGATCGTAGGACGCGTGCTCTACAAGTTAATTTCGCCATGATACACACTGTTTGCATGTTTGGCGAACGCGTTATGTTTTGTTGACGTTGTCGGACGAGTGTCGAGTCAATATATATTTTTCTCTTTTGGTCGTATTTTTTTAAAGTATGCGTTTTTTAAACGTCAGGCTTGCATTTTTTTAACAACTTTTCAAGTGCAACTACGTCACCAACTGGTAACCAGCAATTTTATACAAACTGTAGTCGCTTTCAACTTCGTGCTTGCATGCGTCAAGTACCTAAGCCCCTTCGACGACGACGACTTCAAGGCGACGACGCAGGTCTGCGATACCTTACGACTTTGGTATCCAGGCGACTATCGCAAAACAAATACATAGAGGTTAGTACACAGGCGCCCGTCAATGGATGCCTAAGTCGTATTAGGTACGGCGCGTCGTGTTCCACGCGCGTCTCAAAAAGCGTCAGAATAATGACGGGGCGTCTCAGAGGGCCAAAGCCTGCCGGGGTCGCGGAACTTATTCCATCACCGTGACCCCGGAACATAAAGGGCTATTGAAGGTCACCGTGGATTTTAGTCAGTACAAATCTAACAGTCCCGCCCTGCCCGGGGTGAGAGGACTCATTTGAAGATTTTACCAAGAAAGACGTCATATTAGGTATTGGAGACTTTCGTCGCGTTGTGAACGAAGGGACTAATAGTTAGCTTGCCGCCAGGTTAAGGACTAGGCCTGGGTCGACGGCGCGTAGTGTTTCACGAGTACCTAAAGAAGCTTTCAGGTAACTGACGGGGCTCTCAACTTTCAGAAATTCCCTCAGTAATAAATACCTACTGTTTTTTAATTCTTTGATTATACTTCTTCTAAATCACAACGTTGTATAACCATATACATTCCTTTATCAATCAATATCTTAATATTAAGAAATAAACCACTTACATCAGACAATTTCTAAATCCAACGTGAACCTGGAAAAAGATTTCAAAATGTTATAAAACAGAATCTCATTAATTACAATTTTAATTTCCTTAACATCCAGAAAGAAAATCTTCGACCGGTGATACAGTTGTGCAGCTCTGTTTGGTTATAATCCGGTCTGCTAGAAAATTACTGCGGGGTTACGCCAGAAGGTATAAAATTGAGGTTTGAAAAGTTTTATGTAGGTCAAAAATTTATGGTGTTTATCTGTGTACCTACTGGTCGTTCACAAGTCAACCGATGAACCATTCATCTGCCATCTGCCTAGCCTTTTCCCAACTATATTGGGATCGGCTTCCAGTCGAACCAGATGCAGCTGCATATCAGTATTTTACACGGAGCGACTGCCTATCGGATTTCCACAACCCAGTAACTTGGTAATAGTATACTCCATGGTAAGACTAGTTGTCGGACTTAGAACTTCTGACTAATAGTTACAAAGATCTACAAATGACAGCCGGGACTAACGGCTTTACGTGGTTTCCGAAGCACGGAGGAAACTTGCTATGACAGATGGTCACCCATCCACGGACCAAGCGTCCCAGAGGATCGGCCTATGCGGCTGTAATTATTTAGCCACGAGCTCCTCCGATGAAAAAAAATTGAAAATATAATTTAATTTTAAATAATTTTCACGAGATATTTTTCCAAATAAATACAAAAGCTTCCATTTGTTTCAGTGTACTTAAAAGCTTAGTTTCACATCATAACCAAATCCTCGCGTCAGCAAAATAAAACATTTGTTAAACGTATTTTAATAAAAGCGCATGATGCAGCGGTCTACTCTCAGTTTTGACACAGGGTGTGCATAATATCTTTGCCAATATTTTATTATTCAGCTACAGTGTAAGCTTTATAGAAAAGTCTTGACAATGCATGTATTAAGGGACATAAGATGCTGATTGTAAATTGAAATAATGATAGATAGACAGCAAGAAGACCAGAGAATTTATAGGTATGTTTACGTAAATGGATTGTATGAGGAAATGATATTAAAGACAAATGCGATTTATTTCAAGTAATTAAGGACTACACACAACTTCAACAGTGATATGGTCCGAATCAGGATTTATTATACAGATTTTACCGAGAATAAATGAAATATTTCTTCTTTAAAATATTAATGTAGATTTTATTCTATGCTATTTTCTTTTTTAAAGTACTCGCGTACAGATTTTTTTAAGAATATGTGATCCAACGGGAATACTTTTTGGGATCCAACGAGACTAAAACATTGTTCTTTTTTATGGAGTTCAACGGGAATACATTTCTTTGTGGGATTCAGCGGGAAAAATGTTCAAGTGTGATTCAAAATTGGGATCCAATGGGAATAATTCCACTTTACTTTAGTGCCTATCAAATAAAATCAAATCAAAAGCATTTATTTCAAATATACCAGTTAAAGGCACTTTTGAATTGTCAAAAACATCATCATCAGCCGGAAGACGTCCAATGCTGAACATAGGCCTCCCCCTTTTTTTTTTTTTTTTTTTTTTTTACGTGGTAAAATCATCGAATGAGACCTCCCACCCCGGGCAGGGCGAGAGGTACTGTCAGACTTGTACTGACTAAAATCCACGGTGTTCTTCAGTAGCCCTTTATGTTCCGGGGTCACGGTGATGTTATGAGTCCCGCAACCCCGGCAGGCTTTGGCCCTCTGAGAGGGGGCCCCGTCATTTTGCTGACAGCTCTTTGAGGCGCGCGTGGAACACGACGCGCCGTCGACCCGGGCATGGTCCATGGTCGGGCGGCGAGTTGCCCTTTACTCGCCGCCCGCATGCCCGCGCCTACTGTGGCCGGAGATCGTCTTGCGACGTCCGACGCCGTGGGCGTCCACCACCGCGGGTGGGGCGGAGGGAGGACCTTGTCCTCTCTCTCACGCGGCCCGCCTCCTCCTTCGCGAGCATGACTGCTTCGCAGAAGGAGGCGACCGCTTCCCACTCCGTCTCGCCCCGCAGCATGGCCGCGACCAGTGCTGGGCGCGAGAGGTCTCCGCCTATCGCTGCCGTGAGGACACGTCGGTGCTCCGCCCAAGCGGGGCAATCCTGCACCGTATGCTCGACTGTGTCCTCCGGGCGATCTACGCAGTGGTGACACCCAGGCGTTTCTTCCTTTCTCATAAGACACAGGTACCTCCCGAAACATCCGTGTCCGGTGAGGATAGGCCTCCCCCTTAGACCGCCACGCCGAACGACAATTCGCCACTTGCATCCATCGGTTGCCCGCGACTCTCACGATGTCATCGGTCCACCTAGTGGGAGGCCTCCCTTCGCTGCGTCTTCCGGTCCGTGGTCGCCACTCGAGAACCTTTCTTCCCCATCGGTTGTCAGTTCTACGAGCGATGTGGCCTGCCCATTGCCACTTCAACTTGCAAATTTTACGAGCTATGTCGATGACTCTGGTTCGTCGCCGAATATCCGTGTTCCGGATTTTATCCCGCAAAGAAACTCCGAGCATAGCTCTTTCCATTGCTCGTTGAGTGACTCTTAGTTTCTCTAAAAAACAAGTCAAAAACATAAAAAAATATAAATAAATACTACCAAGTTATGGTGCTACAGTCCTAGTCACAAAACATAAAAACTGTGAAAGTACCGTAGATGCCCATTTCATGAAGTAGATATCTATGGCGAAGAACGGTCAAGAAACTCTATAATACGAAAGAGATTTTATTTAAATATTAAATCTATGTACGAGTATCATCAGGTACTTCGGCGATGACAAGAGCGATCTTAGGTATTCTAATAAGGGAGGACTTATTAGAAAACCTAAAATCTCTCCTCCAATTCCTTCCCACTTCTCTAGATAAAATTTCTTCATTATGCCAAACTACAAAAAATTAAAGAATAAGTAAATCACAAAGATCATACAGATAACGATCATCAAGTGATACTATCCAAACTACTTTGCATAAAAATGCAAGATTTCTTAACCGATCCTGTAGCGCGAAGATTCTTTTACATAAAAAGGAAAATAAATGAGCTCAAACGTTTAAAGAGCTATTGTAGGTAGCAAGATTTAATGCCTACGTAGGAAAGATGAAATATAGTTCTCTAAGTAGTTGGGTTGAGGGTAAATGATAAATATTGTTGAGATTTAGATCTCCGTACTGCTCGAGAGCTTCGGTAAACCCGACTTATGAGTTGTGGGTTTGAATTTAAACATAAGCGGTCACATTACTTTTGTCTTGTATATTTTTTTTACTGTGTACAAAATTATGAAGCTAAACACGGGTTGTTTTTTATCTGGTACATTTATCTACTGAGTCTAACCCCACACAACGAGGCGGGAGGGACTGTCAGAGTTGAACTTACGGTGTCCACGGTGATCCTTCAATAGACCTTTATGTTCTATAGCCACGGTTACCTGAGACAATTCCACGGTCCAAGCTCAACAACGTCTTAAAAGATGGAAAATTTTACATTGCTACTAGCCAGTGCCAGTGGCTCATAAACGATTTCCTATGTATTATTCTAGACTTGGCTTCAGCGAATGGAAACCTTCATCATCAAAGTCATTCCATCAGTCGACTTGACTACCCCTAGCACGAGTTTTCACTATTTTACTTTACAGAGTTTTTCCAGTATTTACAGCGTTTCTTGTATGAAAAAATGGAACAGCGTCTCTCGTGTGCGAAGAAAGAAACTCATTTTTACCTTGGTAATTGTCAATTTGAAATTGTCAAAGTTCCAGTTTACTTTACGTCTCAAATATTGAAAACTCGTGCTGACGGTGTACCCTTTGCACGACCAAGGTAAAAATGAGTTTCTTTCTTCGCACACCAGAGGCGCTGGTCCATTTTTTCATACAAGAAACGCCGTAAATACTGGGAAATCTCTGTAAAGTAAAACAGTGAAAACTCGTGCTAGGGGTAATGATTGAGTAAACATTCATACATGTATTAAAGCTTTCATATTTGTAATAATTGCCTTCTTCTTAGCGTGTTAATGGCAAATATTCATGTAATTTATTATGTTTGGCCCGAAATTCAGCTAATGTCCGGTCAGATAGCCGGAGGAATTTCGTACATTGACCTTTTATTACCTGGCGGCCATTGCATCTGTGCAAGCGAGACTCATTATACTTACGCGGGAGTGAGAGAGACAGGTAGGTCAATGTACGAAATTCTACCTGCTTTCTGACCGGACTTTACGCGAACTCTGCTTACTGATGCAGTAATAGTTGTCAAGTGTACAGGTTACAGGACACGTGTACAGAATAAAAGGTGAATCTATCGTCTATGCAGATACGAGTACACAACGTTGTACACTTGAGAGCCAAGCTATTAGTGAATCCCCGTCTGTGGAGATTATCCCTGCTTCAACCGACTTGTGTTCGCAGTCTATTGAGAGAGTTCCAAGTCGGCAACGGCAACGCGTGACCCGATGGGAGGATCTCAGAAGGCTATATGAAGCAGTAATGTGGTCTGAAAAGTTCCCGCTAGACCTTTATGATTTAGCCAGATAAAATTGTTAATCGCAGCAGCTTTTTAGGTAGATTCGTATTGTTAAACCAGGACAATATACCGTAGAATCTTCGAGAACCTTATGGAAGATCCAGAATCTTATACAGTCTCGTAATAAGGTCGACGTAAAATTATTTACGTTTTCAGTGTCCTGGAAAACCATTATCTGAGTAACACGCTATCCGTTGATACTACAAGGTTGGTTATCGAATACCTACTATCAGAGGCACACACCTACTAGACAGAGATCGTATTACTACAAAAAAGTTAAACATCTGTTGAACATTTCTTAAAAAAACTGTCTACGTCAAAACGACATTTGACTTTGACATAAGGGTCGTTTTTCAGGTTATAATTTTTAAAGACAAGCGTTTAACGGATTATTATTTTATTGTGGTAAGGCGGTATAAGTTTTACAATCGACAACTTTTTAACGTTTACTCCGCGATACGAATGTCACTAATCTTCCCAAGCAATGGGTTGTTTACGAACATACGCCAGAAAATTCCCACACATAGGCTAATAAAATGAGGATAGGTCTAAAAAGTTAGTAGAAATTATTTTTAATCTTTGTCATGGTTGTTATTACGAATATTTCACCACGAGCTAAACAGTCTTGTACCTGTTAGCCATGTCCGGATCGACGGCGTGTAATGTTCGATGAATGACGAGGCCTTTAGACGGCTAGAGCCTTCCGGGGTTGCGGGATACACGTATACCGCGACTCCGGTACACAAAGGTCTACTGAAGGACACCGTGGTTTTTAGCCAGTACAAGTCTGACAATTTAGATTGGAGGACTCATTTGATGATTTTATCACGATAAAAAAAAACCTATTAGCATGTTTTATGCTAATTTCCAAATCTATACCTTCATTCTCAACACACAACAAACACTCATGAATCCCATAATCCAACTTCGGATAACACTCAAACATCAGTAGTTCATGTTCTAACACGATACATAAGTTGCGGTATTCTACATAACATACCTACACTTTATAATTGTTATAAACAAAACCCAGTAAATCATTAACTAAACGCTGCATTCAGATTGCTTGCACTGCAACTTGGGACTTCATTATTGAGAAACTTTGGGTAACTGTTGCCACGCAAACAAATTCTAAAACATTGTATTTTGGTCCTTATGTCTATCCAGATACAGTTCATAGAAACTGCAGAGTTATCTTTGTAAAGCACACTCTAAGAAATTTACAAGACACTGTTGTATCAGATTTTGTCAGACGATTCTATATCTTAGCTAGTTGGGACAAGGTTAAGATTTGAAATAATAGCCAAAGATTGCATGTAAGTCTGACAACGCACGTATTTAGACGAAGTGATAAGGGAAGTCAGAGGAATAAAATTTATTTTTATTAAATTGTCTTTTTATATTTTCCAATTTCCATACTTTGCTTGTATCATGGAAAAAGAGGTTACAAGAGATGTTTATCGGTTAAAATTTATGAAAATACAATGCTGTGAATGTTCGGCTCTAGTATTTTCTATGTGGACTATTTTGGTGTACATACCTATTTATTTTCGAAATTGTGTTGCCAATCAGAAAAAGAGCATTCTTAAACTCAGTTTCCACCGGGAGCAGAGCGTGTCCATTTAACTCCTAAGAGAAGACCGTTTCCATTTTACCACCAAAAAAAGAGTTTAGCGGAGATGTTTCAGCTTGCGAAAAGAGTAAAAATTAGCTCATTCTGGTAAACTAGTAACTGTACCCTCAGCACGAGTTTTCAGTATTTGAGACGTAAAGTAAACTGGAAGTTTGACAATTTCAAATTGTCAATTTTCAAGGAAAAAATTAGTTCCTTCTTCGCACACCAGAGGCGCTGTTCCATTTTTTCATACAAAAACTCTGTAAATACCGGAAAGACGCTGTAAAGCAAAAGAGTGAAAACTCGTGCTGGGGGTACTGACCTGCATCTGTTGATGATAAATTAAACCTCCTCGTATTTAATTTAAACGGATTTCATTCTGCCTAATCATTTCCCGCACATATTCTATTACCTGCAATACCCATGCGCGGTGGAAACCAGGCTTTAAACTTCAAAGCCTGCTGCAGCATGTATTCGTATGATGCGACTTTTTTTTTTTTAGTACACGCTACGAGACACTGTAACGCGTCTTGCAACACGACGATACTCAAGTGAATAAAACAGTACCCTCAGCACGAGTTTTCAGTATTTGAGACGACTGCTGCTGCATGTATTCGTATGATGCGACTTTTTTTTTTTTAGTACACGCTACGAGACACTGTAACGCGTCTTGCAACACGACGATACTCAAGTGAATAAAACAGTACCCTCAGCACGAGTTTTCAGTATTTGAGACGTAAAGTAAACTGGAACTTTGACAATTTCAAATTGTGAATTTTCAAGGAAAAAATTAGTTCCTTCTTCGCACACCAGAGGCGCTGTTCCATTTTTCATACAAAAACTCTGTAAATACCGGAAAGACGCTGTAAAGTAAAAGAGTGAAAACTCGTGCTGGGGGTACTGAATAGATTTGACATTATAAAGTGATGAATGAATTTAAAAAATGTGTGATATTTATATATATATTTTTTTTTTATTAGCTTATCATCTTCTTAGCTTATTGCTACTAAAGAGCATACGTAGCCCTAAGATTTTCATACACGTACATCGCTCACTCTTTTTAAGACTCATGGCATTTATACTCCTTACAAAAAGGAGGACCTGTGTCCCAGTTCTGGGAACATCATAAAACTTTTAACCACTAAGCCTAATAAAGTTCGGAGGACACAGTAGAGCATACGGTGCAAGACTGCCCAGCTTGGACAGAGCACCGACGGCGGCCTCCTCACGGCGGCGATAGGCGGAGACCTCTCGCGTCCGGCATTGGTTTCGGCCATGCTGCGGAGCGAGACGGAGTGGAAACCGCCTTCTGCGAGGCAGTAATGCTCGTGAAGGAGGCGGCGGGCCGCGAGAGAGAGAGGATAGCGTCCTCCCTCCGCCCCAACCGCAGTGGTGTACGCCCACGGCGCCGTACGTCGCAAGACGATCTCCGGCCACCGTAGGCGCGGGCATGCGGACAGCGAGTAAAGGGCAACTCGCTGTCCGACCATGGACCATGCCCGGGTCGACGGCGCGTCGTGTTCCACGCGCGCCTCAAAGAGCTGTCAGCAAAAATGACGGGGCCCCCTCTCAGAGGGCCAAAGCCTGCCGGGGTCGCGGGACTTATTTCTATTACCGTGACCCCGGAACATAAAGGGCTACTGAAGGACACCGTGGATTTTAGTCAGTACAAGTCTGACAGTATCTCCCGCCCTGCCCGGGGTTGGAGGTGTCATTTGATGATTTTACCAGGCTAAAAAAAAAAAAAAATGCCTAATAAAGTTTCAGATAATAATAATCTTATTTTAATACTTAAACTTTTAATAACACTTTTCTATTCAACATAATTTCTTAGAAATAAGTTTTTTCTTCAAACTATATTCCAATACTTAAAAATACATAGTTAAAAAACTAATCCACTTAAGGCAATTAATACAGATATTTTAATTCAGAATAACACTATGCTTGATTAAGTAACAATAATTTTCATATTGAGAAATTAAATAAGCAATTAAATTGTTGCTGGACTACTTTTAGACATTTTGAAAACAGGGCCCAGACAAGGTGAATAAAGGGCAACTCGCTGTCCGACCATGGACATGCCCGGGTCGACGGCGCGTTGCGTTCCACGCGCGCCTCAAAGAGCGTCAGCAAGATGTCGGGCCCCCCTATAGAGGGCCCATAGCTTTGCCGGGGTTGCGGGACATACGTATACCGCGACTCCAGTACACAAAGGGTTGATTTTAGTCAGTACAAGTCTGACAGTTCCTCCCGTCCCTGCCCGGGGTGGGAGGACTAATTTTGTGATGATTTTACCACGAAAAAAAAGAACAAGGTGAGTCATTTTAACAGCTTTATGGTATGGATGGAGCAACAAGCACTGTGCCTGCGTGATGGACAGCCCACTCCCTTTCACAAAGCGGAGTCCTGTGTCTAGGCTTTATGTGTCGTTGATTTGACTCCCGCGCGAAACAGGTTTTTTTTTTACTAACTAATATTAAATTTTAGGAAACACACCCATCATGATACAACACTTCAAAAGTGCATCATGAACGCCTTTATAAATGTTTGATAAAATGTTCAAATTTCATTACATACACTAAAAGCTTACGTCAATTCTGATATAATTCAATTTAGATAAATATGAAACGTTAGTAAAACGACAGGTAATTATTTGATTTTTAAGTTTATTTCATGAGAAGATCCCTGGGGGTTTTTCTTAAAATAAGTTTCAATTAGAAATAAATAACAGAATTTTAAATTTTATTGAAGTAAATTCCCAATATTTGGATCATAATATTATGATTTTAACAATAATTATGTCCCGGCTGCTAACGGATGTAATAAAAATTGTATTCATTTTTCAAAATGTTTGATGGAACCTATATTCGATAAGGTTAGGTCAGTCACAATTTCTTAACAAACAACGATCAAGCATGCTTAGACATGGAAAGCCACAGTTCTAACTGGCGCACACCTTCAATTTCAGGCTGTAAATCGAGCCACTTCACCACAACCACGCTTTGATAGGCATCAATGGACAAAAGATACATCCTGAAATTCTTAGTTCTCTTTGACTAACCGTTGGAAAGGAAATCTCTTATGAACATGTTTGTTTTAAGTGACCATAATTACATCATCGTGCATATCATATCGTTGGGATAAAGAAATAAACATACATTTTAATACCAGCTATTCCTTTCTTCACCCTCAACGCTCTCACCTTCGCTGCTGTGCTCTCATTAGTCGTAGCGTGATGTTTTAGCCTTCCCGAATAAATGGACTATCCAATGCAAAAATATTTTTTTGAAAACGTTACACAGTAGTTCCTCAATTAAGTGCGTTCAACCAAACAAATAAATAATATCTCCATCATGATAAGACTATCTATTTACCTTTATCTGAAGGTTTGGGCAGGACTGGAGGTAAATGAAAATTATAATAAAACTTCATTGTTCAACCAGTTAGACTGCGGGTCTTTGTTAAAGGGCAGTTGTCCAATCATCATTTTTAGTTGAACAACGGCACCTAATCTCGCGGTAAAATTACTATGAAGCAATCCATAGAAAACGCACTTCAGCACGTGGATGCAACCTTTGATAGCGATTTTATACCTCTGTAAAATAAACAAAAGCTAAAAACAAATAACCTGTACCCTTAGCACGAGTTTTCAATCTTTTACTTTACAGCAACTTTCCAGTATTGACAGCGTTTCTTGTATGAAAATACGGAACAGCGCCTCTGGTGTGAGAAGAAGGAATCAATTTTTTCATTGAAAATTGTCAATTTGAAGTAGTTAAAGTTCCAGTTTACTTTACGTCTCAAATACTGAAAACTCGTGCTGACGGTACTGTATGCGAACAAAATCTTATCCTAAATGAAATCCCACGCAAAATAATATTCAATAGCTTTTCCTAATAATTCAAAAGTTCGACTTTAATTTCCAAGGGACGAAAATACCTTTCGCACCCATTGAACCATTATTATACACGTTAGAACACGTTATAACGTTCTAAAATTATGAAAATCGAAACGCGGTATACGCTCACACGACTAATTAATAAATTATGGGGATCAAACGAATCGCAAAAATGCAAGCGAGCGGAAAAAGGGTAATTTGAAACAAGGGCGTTAGGCTGACGACAAACGGGCGACTTTCGGGGCTGCCTCGCGATTTTATACGTGATTTCCTTAGGATTTGAAAGTCGGATGCATGCTTTTATCGTGGGCGACCAAATCGAGTGGTACTAACGTGTGATGTGAATGGATTTCGATACTTGAACAATTTGTAATTTTCTCACAACCTTTTGAACTTGACATTGTTTGATGGCTATCTGAGTAGACCTTATAAAGGGTTTTACGGATTTGGGTTTCGTTTTAAATAAGTGTGTCAATAAACCACCATAATTAGAAACATGGGAAATATTCCATTATCCCTGAAATGGAATATTTCCCATGTTTCTGTTTATTTTGCCTCTCCATTTTCCATTTTAGTGATAAGTTGGTTACTGAATCATCTGTTTTGTTAGGAAAAACCATCACAGGAGTGCAATCGTTCTGGGTGATGTAGGAGGGACAATCAAATACGAATTAATATTGCCTTCCGCGTTCCAGTGACATTTTTATTGAACACAGAACTAAATTAATGTAAATCCGTACTTAAACCAATATGAAGCCAAAAAAAACAAATCACTATTATAAGTATGGAATTATTTCCAGGCGAGATAAATAGGTTATCCAGTATAGGTCTAAAATTACGAATGTCGAAACATCTCGAAATAACGAAAGTATTCACTTTAGATCCAGATTTATTTTTTTGAGATAATTCCAATCTCTATGTCTTATACCAGAGTATGCTTAGATGGTTCGGATTGTGTTGAGAGGATGAGTGAAAGGCGACTAACAAAGGGAATTTATAATGCAGATGTGAGTGGCAATGCCAAAAGGGGAGTCTGTAGGAAGACTTACACTAACTTCGGAAAGTTAGAGTGCGCAGTACTTGCAACGGCTCAGGTGCAAAATGTCCCTTTCGCATAATGTCCACAGGCAGCAAAATGTCCCTTTCGCAAAATGTACCTTTCGCAAAAGGTACCTTTCGCGGATTGTCCCATTTCGCGGAATGTACCTTTCGCAAAATGTACCTTTCGTAAAATGTACCTTTCGCAAAATGTTCCTTTCGCAAAATGTAGTTTTCGCAAAATGTACCCTTTCCTCAAACGGCTTAGGGGGAAACTCGCTTCTTGTCCGTGGCCCAGTTTGGCCCAGAATGATAGTTCCATCCGCTCCACCAAGAGCGTGAAGATTCATTTAATGACGATAGTCCATTCTTCATAAATTATTTTTAGGTATTTCACATTGTGGCCATGTTTCTGTCGCGAAATCTTTACATAGTTTCTGTTTAGATACTGAAAAAACTAACAATTATTAATTTAGGATGAAATAAACGTGCAAAACAATAATACGAGTACGTGGGCCGATAACAATCATGTTAGCTTAGGATCAAAGAATCAGGTTATTATGTTATTTCTTTTGGGAATGAATTATTCATTTGTTGGTTGTTGTTAACTTTTCGTCTTAAATGTATGTATTTATGTATCTAGGATAGGTTCTTAACCTACATTAACATCCTTTCTTAACATTATGATTGCGAAAGTTTGGATGTTTGTTAAACAACCACGTCAGGTCGGCAGAACGGATTTTGATGACATTTGGCATATAAGTTGATAAAGTACCAAAATTTTTTTTTTTCGTGGTTTAAGTATCAAATGAGTTCTCCCGTATAAGGTCTGAATCAGAAAGACGCAGGTTCAATTCCTTTCTGTAATAGAAGTTTTCTTTCTGCGAATATAATTCTAAAGAAATCTACAAAATTCATTGATTTTACTATCATAAAATCAATTTTACTCACCCCCAACAAAACTCATTGAAACCGTGATCCAAAACGAATTTAAATCTTAATAAATACTCATCACAAATCTCACCGCAGACAAAGAGCTTTCATCTCCTAACAAAGATAAAATTACTTTCAGACTAAAATCTAGATATAATATTTTTTCCAGATGTTTCGTTATTCAGCTTAGTAATCCTGAAATATCCCGAAGTCTCTTAAATATCTAGAAATCCCTCTGTTTTAATGTTCTTTTTAATAGGCACCCTCGTTGGAACTTTATCGCGCATTAATTATACTTGCCGAAGTCGGTTAGTGACGATTGTTTTATGTTTTTACGCTGTTTTGATGAACACATGGTATGAGAGGATTACCAACTGTTTTTTGTCCATCAACTTTAAAAACGTTGCACTAGTTTTTGACTTTTGAAAGTAGATCGAATCGACTACAATTTTCCTTTGTATCAAACTTGAATCAAGCATACTTTTTTATCGAGTTAAAATCATTAAATGCGCATGAAATCAATGACCGCTATCAATTAATCAGTCCATCAAGTGACAGTCAAATGCCGTGAAATGTACGATGAATACTACTACCGGATTGTCGTTTAACATAGCGGTCTAAGGGGGAGATCTTTGGTGTACGCCCACGGCGTCGGACGTCGCAAGATCGAGACGATCTCCGGCCACCGTAGGCGCGGGCATGCGGACAGCGAGTAAAAGGCAACTCGCTGTCCGACCATGGACCATGCCCGGGTCGACGGCGCGTCGTGTTCCACGCGCGCCTCAAAGAGCTGTCAGCAAATGACGGGGCCCTCTCACAGAGGGCCAAAGCCTGCCGGGGTCGCGGGATTTATTTCCTCACCGTGACCCCGGAACATAAAGGGCTAATGAAGAACACCGTGGATTTTAGTCAGTACAAGTCTGACAGTACCTCTCGCCCTGCCCCGGGTGGGAAGTCTCATTTGATGATTTTACCACGTAAAAAAAAAAACAGGGGGAGATCTTGTTAAACAGTGGACGTCTTCCAGCTGATGATGATTATAATGAGGAACTTGAAGTTTGAAACTTAGTTATGTGAAACTATGAGTCTTGAATAGCAGTTAAAGGCCTGGATAGGGATGGCTTAACATTTTATTTGAATATGAAAGTAAATCTCGAGTGAGCATTGTGAGTTTCCGCACAGTGATTGAAAGAAAGAATGAAAGAAAAAAACATTTATATGGCCCAAAGAAACACACAACATTTGAAATAAAAAATAAACTAAAAATTTAAAAAACCCCCGAAACCAAAACCAAGTTCGCTTTAAAAAGTAAAAAATAATAAAAATACGTCGCATTGGGGGACTGATCCAAATTATTTATCATCTCCTGTTTTTTTACTTTTTAAAGGGAACTTGGTTTTGGTGTCGGGGGTTTTTTAAATTTTTAATTTATTTTTTATTTTATACTTTTTATAGGTACATACTTCTATCATTTTATGTTGCTAAGAGTACTCCCGATTAAGTCATCAATATTCCCTTTCAGTACGCTTTCATTTGTTACCTACCTCGAGTATATTTGCAAACCCTCGGTTACCTTTCCCCGCTTTCACCCCCACAACTTCTAAACGGCTCAACCGATTTTCATCAAATATGTCTAAGAACACTCGCAGATAAGTCACCTTTCATACAAAAAAAACTAAATTGAAATCGCTTCATCCGTTCGGGCTCCATGATGCCACAGACAGACAGACAGACAGACAGATAGACAGACAGACAGACACGTCAAACTTATAACACCCCTATTTTTCCGTCGGGGGTTAAAAAAAACTTGAACTATGTGTATATTGATTAAGAAAAAAGAAAACAATGGACATGGGAATCGGTATGTTATTCTTCTAATCTGTATGTATCATACAAACGTTTATCCCACCAAAAACATTTCATGTAAACTGTTGCCAAAACGAGCACATAAGGTTTGTCCTACGAAAAAGATATCAGATCTCATGTACAACCAAGCTTCTGAATCTACACGGCCTAACTCTAGAAACCCTAACTTCACAAATTCTACAAATCAGTAAAATGTATGGCTTCACCGTTTCGCTACCGTTGTGGAAGTGATGCTAATATTTAGTTTCTGAAGTACCTAAGTAACGAAACAGCCAAGCCATACATTTTACTGATTTGTAGAATTTGTGAAGTTAGGGTTTCTAGAGTTAGGCCGTGTAGATTCAGAAGCTTGGTTGTACATGAGATCTGATATCTTTTTCGTAGGACAAACCTTTTTTTGACTTTTTTGACTTTTTTGACTTTTTTGACTTCTTTGACTTTTTGATTCCACCCGAATAAGGTTTAAGGTCGCATACAAACTTCCACCCCCAATTTTAGGGGATGGGGGGTGAAATTAATAGGTTAATGAATTTGTTTGTTGATTGTATACTAATAGTATATTTTGCAACGATTGAATAAAGAGCGGATTTAAAGCGAGGGCCATTATATGAATCAAGAGCAAGCGAAGGATTTTAATGTCTGAATCACGACCGTAGGGAGTGATTCATGATGATTGAATCACGAGCGAAGCGAGTGATTCAATTATTTAAATCCTGAGCGACGCGAGTGATTCAGGCTCTCGGTTTAAATCCGTTTTATTCAAGAGTTGCAAACGATACTTTATACCATGACTACGAGAAAAAGAAAGATTTGAGCGATAAAAGATATTCAACGAAACAAAATAAAGTTTTTTTTAATACCTAAGTCTGCTCCACACACACGTGGGTGCGAAGTAGTCCAATCGCTCGGTCACTGCGCCAACAAGCTGACATTAAAATCGGAGCAATGATTTGAATTATGAATAATTTTCATATTAGCAAGGGGGTTGTCCAGCATCGCGGTCGATGTCGAATGTACTAAAGTGTTCTAAATTCAAACACCAAAACAGTGCGTAAAAGACTACTTTTACGCACTGTTTTCCGTGAGTAAAAGTAGCTTTTTCGAGGGGGAATGGTATAAACTTATACTAAATACCGAATTTCAGGTCTCTAGCACTGCAGGAAGTATCCTAACATCTTAAGATCTCATACAAACTTCCACCCCCAATTTTAGGCGATGGGGGGCGAAATTTATAAGTTTGTGAATTTTCTTGTTGGTTGTATACTAAACTTAGACTACATACCGAATTTCAGCTCTCTAGCACTGCAGGAACTAGCCAAACATTTTGATGATCATCAGTGTGTCAGTGTGTCAGTGTGTCAATATATCAGTGACGAAATCCGTGTATTTTGGATGTCGATAAAATCTAAACTATTAGAGCTATTCCATTGAGATTTTGTATGCTTATTAAGTCTATTATTGGCATCATATCCTGTGAATATGAACTATCTGGTACATCGGAAACCAACTCTATGAGGGTTCAAAAAAACGACGAAACACTTCGAGAAAAGGTAGGTAGTGCCCTTGCGCTTCGCTTGGCTCGTCTTGGCGGGGGGCACTGCCGTGCCCCCAGATCTAAAAGATTAATCATGGCGAGCTAAATTCCGCCAGTCATTTGTCATATCCGGGTTTATTGTAACTTTTTATGGCGTATGAAAGTAACTTTAAGAAAATTCATCTAATTATGAATGTGGGTTTAGGCGTAGGAAAACTCCAGAGAATAAAAGATAGCTGGTGTGGGTGTACGTAAATAAAATGTGGCAGACAATAATATAGTACTTTTTGGGATTTTCCACATAAAATTCTTTCCTCCGGCAAAAATTTAGGCTTTAGAGCACCGATTTAGAAATGATATAAAAATAAAAAAACAAGATTAAGTTCATTAAGTATCCACGTGCCGGGGTCGCGAAGCTGTCAAAGTAGGTTACAATGAACCTGGAAAGTAAATGATCGATTCCCAGGTTAATCTAGATGTTACATATTTTGCTTTTTGATCAAGAATTTAGTCTCCAGGTCCGAATTTATGACCGCTTGATCCCAAAAAGTACCATGAAGTAGCGTTAACCCTGTGCCGGGTTACCCCTAATTCATGGGACTTAAAAACTTAACAAAGACTTGACTGATTTATGTTTTTTTTTTATCGTGGTAAAATCATGGCAAGGCGGGAAGGACTGTCAGACTTGTAATGACTAAAATCCACGGTGTCTCTCAATAGCCCTTTATGTTCCGGGGTCACGGTGATGGTATAAGTCCCGCGACCCCGGCAAGCTTTAGCCCTCTGAGAGGGAGCCTCGTCATTATGCTGACGCTCTTTGAGGCGCGCGTGGAACACGACGCACCGTCGACCCGGGGACTGATTTTATGCTTGCATTTATGTATTCGCTTTTAGTTTTAAATCTCATACGTTATGAAAATATAATAACCCAAAGTATAAAATAAATGAAAACGTAGTGTTTGCATTAATGAAACGTAAATAATTATTAAAAAGCGATTAACTTGCAAAATTATAGGTACATTTCGTTGATTTTAATTTTATAGTAAACCGTTAAAATTATGAAATCCCAACTCAATATCATATGTTAGTATTTTCCATTTTCTCATAATGGATGCACCAATTTTTTTTTACGTTCGGCATTTGGTATTTGGGTCACAGGATTGTCTAAATAGGTACCTACCTTGCCGAGGTTGGTCTGTGGATGGGTGACAATCTGTCGGTGAGTTAACTCCATGCGACGGAAAGCACTCGTAAAGCCGTTGGTCCCGGCTTTCATTTGTAGATCTTTGACAGTGGTTACTGTTAGTCAGAAGTACTCAGAAACTCTAAAGTTTGACAACCAGTCTTCAAATTCAAATTCAAATTATTTTATTTGCAAAAATGTAGGTATAACCAAGATCTTAACACTAATGTGGCCCAATTACATTTTACCATTACATATGGTGTGCAAATATGTCATAATATTGTTAATGTTTAATTAACCCGCTCATTTTCAGTTTATTCATTATACATGCATTAATTAAAATCAAAGAAAAATAAATACAATGTCAGATTATTTGAGAAATACAAAGTCATAGTTAATAATTATAATGTCAGGATTCAATTATATATTACAACACATTCAATGAATTAATAATTATCATCAGTATCAAGTACATACTATTACAATTTTAATTGGATTGACCTTCTGTACGATATGACATAAATTCTTCTAAATTAAAAAAACAATTTTCTCTTAACCACTGTATTAACTTTATTTTAAACATAGGTAAAGGTAAATCTTTGAAAGCGTCTGGTAATTTATTATACACCTTTATAGCCATTATGCTAGAGTTTCTCTTACCATAGGGTATCGTATTACCCAGTTACTGTGTTGTGGAGGTCCGATAGGCAGTCACTGCATGCAAAATACTGAAATCCAACTGCGTCTGGTTCGACTGGAAGCCGACCCCAATATAGTTGGGAAAAGGCTAGATAGATGTTTTCGTACGGGGAATCGCAACCCGTGACATGCAGCGTAAAATCGCTCAGCCTGTTCGCTAAACGTGTCGTCAAAGTTGTGTTTCATTCTCATGTACCCTTAGCACAAGTTTTCAGTATTTGAGACGTAAAGTAAACTGGAACTTTGACAATTTCAAATTGACAATCTTCAAGGAAAAAATTAGTTCCTTCTTTGCACACCAGAGGCGTGCAAAGAAGGAACTAATTTTTTACCATTTATTCATACAAGAAATGCTGTAAATACTGGAAAGTAAAATAGTGGAAATTCGTGCTAGGGGTACTGTTTAACAATTTCACAATAGGAATTGGAAACCTTTCGCTCTGAAGGCGCATTTGCAATAGGTACTATACATAGCAAGATAAGAGGTACCTGTCATGAGCTTGATCTATCGCTGCCTCGTGCAATCGTTGAGTGCTACAAATACATACATAAACTCACGACTTCTTCCCATGGGGTAGGCAGAAACTACAGGGCGTCACCTGCTATCCTTACTTACTCCTTTCGCCTCATCCTCCATCAGACATCTGGTCACACAAGCACGCTAATTGCGAGTAAGTGCTAAAATGTACTTAGGCCATAATCCACCACGCGTAGATGTCACATATCTTCGAATTTTTGGTTCTTGGACATCCTCACGGTTCTAGGGTATCCTCACGATGCTTTCCTTCACCATTTTGATAGGAGTGGTGATGAAATAAATTACCTACACATAGTAATGAGCCTGGCGGGGTTCGAACCCACGACCTACAACTAGTAAGTCGGGACGAATACCACTGGGCCACCACTGCTCTGCTATTTACCATTAGTAGGTAGCTATAAATATCATCATCATCAGCCGGAAGACGTCCACGTCCAAGTCCAATATACAGAGTGTTTCTTTTAAATTGGCCAAAAAATTCCTGTACAATGAAATGATCCTTACATGAAACAGAGTCGAAGGGCATTAAAAAAAATTTATATTACCCATTTTTGGGGACAACTCACACTTGATCAAAAAAGTCGCCAAAATTGTCAACATCAAAAAAGAGCTAAAGGTTCCCAACAAAGTTTTCCCGTATTTCTTAGGGATAATAATGGATATGGATTTCTTAATAGATAATAACAAACATTTATAATGTAAGACGAAATACAAAGACCTTTCACCTAGTCTGACTGACTTGACTGGCCTGTTGGTCTAGTGGTTAGTGACCCTGACTGCTAGGCCGGGGGTCGTGGGTTCGATTCCCACCCAGGACAAACGTTTGTGTGATGAGCATGATCATTTGTTCTGTGTCTGGGTGTAATTTATCTCTAATATGTATGTATTTAGAATTATATAAGTATGTTTATCAGTTGTCTAGTACCCATAACACAAGCTCTGCTTAGCTTGGGACTAGATGGCGTTGTGTGATAGTTGTGGAATATTATTATTATTATTAGTCTAAAACGTAGTCATTGCCTACACAGTTATAGTTTAGTCTACCTTTCAAAGTTGGTTTTGAGGCGAGACGGTTTAACGGTAAAGTCGACCTTTATCTACACTTTGACTTATCTCAGAATCAAAGATATTAATAGAAGCATAGTTTGAAGACTTTAAACTAGTTTAAGAATTTATTATAATATACTTCAAAAAACACCAACAATAACTAACCACTTTCAATAACCACCACCACAAAAAGTGTAAGACAATAGCCCTCTTACCACAAAAAAAAAAATTAAACACCCGTTGGGGTGCGTTTAAGTCAACCATCCAGTTTAAAATTTATACAGACTAAACGTTAAACACCCCGTTCAAGTACACCGAGAGGTGAAAAATTAAACCGACTAAAATTTTGTATGCCCCGTTCACGGTCGCCCGCTGGTATAAGTTTTCGCCTACTAGGATAAATCTTAGCGAACTTTTTACCTCGCTAAATTTTATCCTGCTGTCAGATTGACTTTGACATGTAGCTGTTTGCTCAATTCGCTCTCTAGAAACAGATATTTGTAACAAGTACTTATTTTATCACCTCCGTGAACTTTATTTGTGTGTGACAAGTAAATAAGATTTGAAAAAAGTGAGAATAATAAATAACAAGCTGAGCTGTCAATTGAATTTGGCAGTTAAACCTATGACTCCGTTCAGCGGACCCTCGCTAGTTTGATTTTTATCTGGATGGTTGACTTAAACGCACCCCTGATATTAAACACTTGTCTAAATAAATAATTGACAACGTCAAAAGAACATTTCTCCTTGATATAAGGGTCGTTTTGCAGTTACACTTTTTTTAGACAAGCGTTCAACACGTGTTTATCTTTTTGTAGTTCGGCGGCTTATCTGTTTGAAGTCGGTGACTTTGTCTTTTTGATTCAATTTTGCCACCGCCTTCCGAAAGATTAGTTATTTTACACTTTTTATATGACTAATTGACATAGTAATAATTTAGACAGTATGGAACAAAAAAGAACCATCAAAATCGGTTCACCAATCGTAAGTTAAGAGGTACGAGTATAATTTAAAATTCAGTGACGAATCAAATAAAAGGCAAGACAAATAAGAAAATTCGAACAAAAACTTACGATCATGATATGATATTCTTCTTGGACATGAGCTGCCATCCATAGCTGACCTCGAAGTCTTGAAATAGACTCCACTTGCTCGACCCAGGTCGGTCAGACTAAAGAAAATCAGCTCAGATTGGTGTCTGTCCTGCGTGTCCTGTAATTTGATAATCACAGGAGCTGATGGATGCTTCTGAGGACGTTAATCTAGTGGCACAGTTTGCCAACTCTAAAAATAGATTGCCATTGACACGCTAAGAAGATAGACAATAAAAGCTTGTAATAACATTCGCATCTATGTTGCCCACGTAACAAACTTCAACACACAAACTTTTACAATTACAATGACAGCAGCGTTCCATTACGTCACGAAACCAGTCTAAAGGGACGCTCGTACCAATACAAAAACGGACACCATCAAACATTCATGAATAAAACAATCAACAAAATTCAAAAATAGAACATTACGAACACTTGTCAACGTGCAAAGATGAGTACCCACATTTTTCATTTTTATTTTTAACAGTATCACCACGTTTGTATTTCCTTTGGGAGTAAACACAAATACCTAATCAAGCGGGAAAAGCTTGACACTCGTATCCGTTGGAAACTTCCCCGTTCTAATAAAAGATGGCGTTAGCAGTGAAGACGGATTAACAAAAAGGTTTTAGTACAAAACTCATTCGCTTTACAGACTATGAAAATTGATTTCGTAATCCACACCCGTTCTCAAGCCATATTTACCCAGTGAACCGTCAAAAATGGATTATTATTGAGAGAAAACCTCGTGTTTCGTGCCCCGGGAGTTCGGTAAGGCGATGCTAGCGCCAATACGCGATTCCGCCGCAGTCAGTACCCGCCCGCCCTAGCGACGCACGCCGACCGCCCAAAGCGCGCCGAAAAAAAAACCGAACATCGATTTTTAGTGCTTGTGTTGTGTGTGTGAGTGTCAGTGTGTGTGACAAAAATATTGGATGACAATCATGTAAGTTACGAGTGTTTTTTTTTGCAATAATATTTTTTCGTAAAATTTTCTGACGTGCCGGGTATTTTTCAGGTAATAGTTAAGACGTTTAACATTTACATTATTTTTAAATGGTTTTAAGCATAACTTAAAATTAAATTCATCCAGTGATTTAAAAATGGAATAAAATAACAGACGTGTCACACTGTTGACAAATCGAATTCGGATAATTCAATAATAAGCTCGAACTTCAATTTGGAACAGCGAATTTGTTTTCACAGTTATAATCCTGTTAATCGAGGGTAACAAAATATTATTCTTGTAATTAAATCGAGTGTGGATCATGTATGTGCCTCATCTGCTGAAATTTTCGATCGTTATAACTTTTAATCGGCAATTTCTCACGATTTTATTGCCGTAATCAAACGGTATGCGAGTTTTAATTGAAAGGAGTTTCACTATTGAGAAGTCCTCGGGTAAACGTTTAAGCACATAATGTAATTAATTTCTACAATTATATATTTCGACAAATCAGTGTAAAACATAGATGTTTTAGAGAACATTAATTTTAAATCGCTACAAGCAACGTCGTTTTAATTCGATTTTGAAGTCGATAAACTTCAACGTACATTTATGAATAAGTCGTATTTAAACTACAGAAATAAAAAAATTAAAACTTAGTGAAAATATTCAGTTCAATTATTTCACAGTACTTCCCTCGGAATAAATGTATTGAAATCTTTTTTACGGTTAAGTTTATTTTTCAAAGTTTCCGTTTCATTGGGTCTTTGAGAATCATGATGTGAATTATAAATAAAGAAATAGTTTACGAGTTATTAAATTTAAAATGTGAATTGAAATTAAATTACTGAGCCGTGGATATTTGTAACTCTGCCGTTAATTAATCCCTGAATTAACAGCAAAACTTTTATTTACCTTTACTATGACATAACATAACATCACGCCTATAATTCCCTACGGGCACGACAGAGTTTTACTTACCAAGATTTCGCTAGTTTCCCTTGGGCTTGAATAATTGAAGAAGTTTATCTTATTTCACACTCTTACTTTTTACATTATGAATGTAACGTAAATATTCAACAATTCAGTATTTTGTTTTAGTTATTTTTTCTCAATGTCTGGTTCTGTTTTCTTCACATACAACTCTCATTAAATTATTTTATCATTAGATCTATTGTAGTGTTTGTAATTACCACTTGAGTGGCTTGTTTCGTATCTCTTATAACTTTGTAATATGATACTAGTTTCAATGTGACTATACTTGCCTTAATTCACCTTAATTCCAATTATAAATCATACTTATAAGGTTTAAATTATATTCCAACACAATTGTTAACGGTTTCAAGTGTGCATAAAATATTTTCACTGTAAAACTGGTACTATCGTTTTCATATTACCCTGGTATCATGTCCCTCGCATCTTGGCCCTGGGATCATAGGTATACTCAAAAGGGGAGGTTCATAGGCTTCCCTATATTTTTCTATACTTTTTGATTCTATGTGTCCCTCATCCATCAGTTTCCTACGATTTTGACCACATCGCCAACCCAACGTGTTATGGACGGCCTAGGGGTATCATACTATCTAAGTAAAAAACCCGTAGCTTGGGTCGAAGTTTCGGACGTTTCTCTTCTCGATTACTGTGTCTAATAATTACGGACATAAGATTAGATAGACAATGAAAATTGGTGACAATAATGATTGGATAGTTGTCTCCCGATGTGTTGGCAGGACTTGTGAATTTAGAATTAATAGGGAGTAAGGTTCACCCAAAAGTTTCGAGTTACTTTCGTACAAACTCGAATTTTCTTAGACGGATTAAGAGGGAAAACTGGTTTCATTGAGCAAACATTAGCCACCATGAGTTCAAAGCCTTACTCCAAACCTTTTTACCTTGGAAGAAACCTAGAAATCACAGATCTTGAATAAGATACTTACATTACTCCTTGTATAAACTCAGGTTTACACATACATATTTAAAAAAAAACTTCCCAAAGTATGTTTATACAATATTTATTGGTTCTAAGGCAGTACAGTAAGCCAGAGGTATTAGGTAAATATTTAACGACGGATTTGATACCGATGTCGGCATGATCTCATTGATCTTAGGGATTTACGATTACTGCTTATAGCAGAACCTGTATCAATCGGGAGATAAGAGATTCATTCTGTTTTTTGATACTTTGATTCGATTAGTTGAGGAAAGAATAATTTGCGATGATGTTTTCAAGAAGATTGTTCGATCGTATTGGGAGGATGAATGAAAGGCAGCTACCAGAAGAAATATAAAGCTGAGTACTCATTTAGCAGTGTTGCATCTAACGTATCAGATACAATATCAACCTGCAAGTGGGTACGGCTCATCCGTGCACACTGCAAGATACCTTTGTGCTTGTATGACCCGGCGAGTGCCAGTATCACTGCGAACTTACAGCGAGCGTTTCGCACCGGGCTCGTGCCTACGTACTTACTTGATACCGTATCTGATACGTTACATGCAACACTGCTAAGTGGGTACCCAGCTTAAGACAGAGGTGAGCGGTAGGTAACGCCGGTAAGGGATGCCCTAGGAAGACCTACTGACCTTATTGGTGAAGTGGTTCAGAAAGGTCGGGGGCGTAGTACGCGCGAACGTCATATTTGTATGACCTTTGAAAGAATTTTAGGTATGAATGTGGATGAGGCGAAAGGAGTATGTAAGGATCGTAGCAGGTGGCACTCTGTAGTTTTTAGCTACCCTAATGAGAAAAGGGTGTGAGGTCTGTACCCCTAGCACGAGTTTTCTCTATTTTACTTTACAGAGTTTTTCCAGTATTTACAGCGTTTTTTGTATGAAAATATGGTACAGCGCCTCTGGTGTGCGAAGAAGGAACCAATTTTTCCCTTGACAATTGTCAATTTGAAGTCGTCAAAGTTCCAGTTTACTTTACGTCTCAAATACTGAAAACTCGTGCTGACGGTACTGTACACTGAGTTTGAAACTGTGAAACGTATTTTGAAAATATAACATTAGTAATTGAACATTAGTGTCATCAACATCATCATTTCATCACTCAGATCTGGGTATTAGGCCTCCCCCTTTTTTTGACATACTTATTCACACATTCGACAGTTCTGTACCCTTAGCACGAGTTTTCAGTATTTGAGACGTAAAGTAAACTGGAACTTTGACAATTTCAAATCGACAATTTTCAAGGAAAAAATTAGTTCCTTATTCGCACACCAGAGGCGCTGTTCCATTTTTTCATACAAGAAACGCTGTAAATACTGGAAAGACGCTGTAAAGTAAAAGAGTGGAAATTCATGCTAATGGTACTGGTCGTCTCTTTTTCTCCGTGATTGTTACAATAACATCAACCCAATGCGATTTTGGACAGCCCCGGTTTCTTTGGGTGAACTTTTGTCATATTCAGTAAGAATATGTGAATGTAACACTCCATCCACCGTCTTTGCGTATAGACAGATATCGAAGAATTCTCCTGTATAATCCGGACGCGAGAAGTTGAGACCAACGTAGAATATTCCTAAAGATTGATTAGATTCCTTGAGAATTAGAAGGAGGCGCAAAGTCGTGAAAGGAATGTAGGGAGGCCTTGCCCAGCAGTGGGACAGTACAAGCTAATTGAGTAAAAACTAGAGTGAAAATATTGTTTTTTTTTTTTTTTTTTGTTTTTTTTTTTTTTTAATTTGGTAGAATTTAATTTACAAACTATAAATATAAAACTTACTAATAATATTTACAAGAAAAAATAATAATAAATAAATAAAAAGAAGAAAAAACATATTGGTTTGAGTTTGAAAGGATCGTAGGGGATGGCATTTAAAGCCTAGCATGACTTTTAACGTTTTTGTGGCGTAGAGTAAACTGAAACTGATACTGTTAGCCTACATCATCCCACTGCTGAGCAAAGGTCTCTCCCCAAAACTGGCGTAAAAGTAAGCCGACGTTAATTTGGTGGATAAAATTACTTTCTCGTTCGTATAAGACATGCGTTTATTCATTTTTTATACAATCAACGTCGTAATTCAAGTATACTGTACGGCCAAATACGTAGAATTCACTCTAAGGCCTCTGATTTACTCCGTCACACCAAATGTGATTAATATCAATACATACAGTAACGGATGGGTTTTCCCTCCGGGGCCGGCAGAAGTTGACGTTAATTAATTTCGACCGTAGAACACTCTTCTACAAGATAAATATCGTACATTGATTATCTCACTTACTCACTCCATGTTTGTTTATCCAGATGAATAGTTCTAAGAGTTCATGTGATATTTGATTTTAGTGTTATTTTAGACTTTTCTGACTATCTACATAGTATTAAATGGAAAACTGCACCATTACTGAATCCACCAATCCATCTTGGAACTTCAATTTGCCGGTCATATCGAATCACACCGCGCTGACATACGTCACAATGACTTGTCTCTGCTTGCTCCACTAAGGATGTACCACGATGCGTAGATTTGGGAATCCAGTTACCGATTTACGTTTAACAATAGGTAGGATAACGTGTAACGCAAAGGGCATCCTAAGAAGTAGAGTGGATTCTTTGTCAGTATGAACCTTTTTTTATTACATTGCAAAATCATCAAATGATCCTTTCAGGGGAGATCGGGAATGACTATCAGAATTGTACTCGTTAAAATCCACAGTGTCCTTCAATAGCCCTTTACGTTTCGGAGCCACGGGTACCTGATATAACAGTCCCGCGTCTCCAGAACAGTCCCTTTGCAGTCCCAGAGCCTATGGAAAAGGCCTTTAGTGTTTAATCCCGCTTCTGAAGACTATAAGCCTAATGGTTGATACTTTTAGCTCAATGGCAATTCCCTGCTGCTCAGCTCCTATTGGCCATAGCGTGATGCTATATAGCTTATATAAACTTCCTCGATAAATGGACTATCAAATCAAATCAAATCGTTTATTTCAACTAAGCCAAATAAAAGCACTTTTGAAATGTCAAGACAAAAAATAAAACTAGTGCTAAAAATAGTTATGGTGCTACAGTCCCAGACACAGACATAAAAACTGTGAAAGTACCGTAGGTGCTCATTCCAAATCGTAGATCTCTATGGAGAAGAATGAGCAAGAAACTCCATGGATACTCTTTTTCAATCGCCAAAATTATTACAGATCTTTGGTTACATCATTCATCATCAGATGGTGGGTACATTATGTGAGAACGATGTGGCAATTTATTAGTGTCCATAGTAAATATAAAATAGACAATTCAAATAAAGTAATTAATTATTAAAATACACCATGGCAGCTAAGAGATGACCAGTCCCAACTGACAGCGCCCGTTTACGAACATGACACATGTATCAGCACCATTCAGCTCAACCATTTTGAAGGGAGCTAAACGATCCGACACACGCGCCACCATCAGCGAGACATTTGAGTGAGCATGACATACTCTCAACCGCCAGGGTATTCAAGTCAATAAGATATCTAAAACAAAAAACACTTCCTTTCCTCAAAAATGATCTTTAATAAAATAATGTATCCATTGGAAGCAGTAGTTCCTAAGATTAGCGCGTTCAACGAAACAAATTATTGAGCTTTATAATATTAACGACCTTTAGTGTATCGCACAAACGTGCATTCGAAATATGGTGTGTCGCACATCGCATTTCCGTTTGTCGCACTAGCATAGTACACTCGATTTACCATCAACTCTCAATATATTACGCCAACACACAATCATAGCTATTGCAAAAACCATCAAATAGCAAAGCTCCTCAAATATATATGTTTGCCTTCATAGTAATAAGACATTAGTAGACATGACTAATGTAACTTAATCGTTTTCAAGACGATGTGTGATTGCTTCATTAGACAGCTGTGAATTGATAAACGTCCGCTAAGTTATTCATAAGTACATTACAAGTGTAAGTTACATGTAAGTTGCGTGTAAGTCATTATGTCTGCTTAGTTTTGGTTAATGTTCTATTTGGTTTGAGACTGTTTTTCATGTAATTACGCTTTCTAGAGGGTTAAGTATGAACGTGTGTCGTTACAGTTTTTTAACGATACGTGAAACATAAATACGATTATAAAACGTGTTGGTATATTTTTTTTGCGTTTAATTTCAATATTATTCAGATTTACAATGTAAGTATGTATCATGTTCATAGGGCCAATAAATGTTAGGCCTGTCAAACATAGGAACTACGTGATTTAAAAACTATTGTTTGAATTTTCGTTACGATTATGTTCCCTTTTCTCAAAAGTTAAAAGTTTTTGTGTGAATTCATCGGCCATCAATATCAAAGTTTTTGAAGACAAAGTTCAAACGCTCATGTGCTTAAGATTTTAGCTGAGCGAAAAACCGCAACATGAACACAGCTATGATTTTCTAGAGCTTGTGTCTTAATAGTGGTGTTTCAATCTCTAAAATTTGGAAACCAGGACAATACGCGTGCAAACCCCGGAATTTAGAGTTTAAAGCTAGAGTCGAAGTGCGTGCGGTGGCAACTACGTTGGGAGGGGCGGGAGGACGGTGAAGTGTGAGTGTGTCGCCAGTGGACTTTAAATTTTTTAACCCGGACTACAAATGACGATCCGACGGACGGCAGCCCTACTTAAGAGGAGCCCAGAGCACCTCTTTACGTGCTTGGTGGCCGTCGAGGTGGTTGTAGTGAATTAAAAGTCCCACACTCCCCGGTCTTACCTCCGAAGACCGGGCGCCTTTTGAACATATCCCCCGACAAAAAAAATCTAAGATTCTTGGCGGCAGAAACACTTCTCTGTCTACTATTTTCCGTTCCTGCCTCGGTCCTTTTATCAAGAGCACTATAGCTATTAGTAATAGCATTTATTTTAAAAGGTTTCTGTATAGTTTTCCGGCCGAGGTTCGAGCCACCGTTTTCTAAATATTTTATCAAAGTGAATACGAGTATAGTACCTATCTATAGTGCATTACTTTCCTTGTTTGTGGTTTTGTATGTATTTAGAAATGTATGTATGTTTAAGTGTTTATTTTTAATATCGTAAAAATCATCAATCAATCGTGAAAATCAAATTAAAACACTAAACAATCTCACTTTGGGAGACTGTCTTGTGTGAAAAATGAACTTCAAAATGTGCTGATAAATAACACCTTTTTATGTCAAGCTGAGAGATTCTATATTCTTTTGTGAACGTTCTTGAAGAAATATACGTTAACCTTATGAAAACCAAATAAACGTATTATTTATAAGGTAGATATTTTAATAAGAATTAATCGTATCTATGCTAACATTACGAATTCCTTCATCATACTCATAGAAGCCATTACTTATGCGATCTCAGAAACATTCTTATAATGGATATTGTGATTTTCCACGTAATATCTTCAAAACCTCAGATTTCACTTAGTAAAATTGACATAGACAGCTCATTTGCGCCGTCAAATGTATGTCTTACTAAACCCGTATCTGCTCAAAGCAAAACTAATGAATTCCAAGTCTACAAAGATTACTCGGATTTGCTCACAAACATCGAATTTCTGTGTCTCATTATTAATGATGGAGGCGACACCTACAATCTCGCTTTTTTCTCTCTAATGCGTATAACTGTTTTCCTCCACATTTAGCAGATTGATGGTTCTTTTTATGGGATTTTCAATGGGATTAAGATCTTTGGAAGCGTATGCGAATTTGTGAGTCTCCGCTGCATAATTTTATTACTCCTGTGGTTCATTTTTTATGTTACTGAATTCGGTTTCGATTTTGTGCAGTTTTTTTGGAATTATTATTGATTTTAAGTCTTAGTGATTTATTCCTGCGATTTCTGCTACATAGAATTAGGTATGTACATCTATCTTATGTATTATTACTGTGTGCACTTGTCGCGTGTGCCAATAAACGCTTTTTCTTTCTTTCATCCATCCACCCACTCTCGCAAATTTTCGCATTTATAATAGTACAAAGTAACAAGTATAGTAAGGCTGAGATAGTAAGAACATTGTTTATTTTTAGCAACAATTCCAGTTTTCCCAGTATTATTTTCTTGAATTAGTATCTAGCGGTTTTAGGATCAAATTAGGTAGTCTAACCTCGCACCGGCTTAAGTCAGACTAAGTTTCAGGCGTCTTACGTAAAATTAGATTCCTGGCGTAGCGTGGGTAGATAAGCATTTAAATTATTCAAGAAGAGATCGAAAATATTAAAAAGGGGTTGATAGAAATTGGGCTTCGTGTATTGATCGTTCAATATTTGAAGTTATAAATAGTTAAGTATAGAAGTTATAGTTAAGTTTAATTATTTATAGGTTTAAATAAGCTTGGTGATGAAGGCAACTACCCACAAACAGAGAGTACACCTACCTAGCTTTTTCCCAACTACATAATATATTGGTGTCTTTTTTTTATCGTGGTAAAATCATCAAATGAGTCCTCCCACCCAACTGTCAGACTTGTACTGACTAAAATCCACGGTGTCCTTCAATAGCCCTTTACGTTCCAGGGTCACGGTAATGAGAAAAGTCTAGTGACCCCGGCAGACTTTAGCCCTCTAAAGGGGGGCCCGTCATCTTTCTGACAATCTTTGAGGCGCGCGTAGAACACAACGCGCCGACCCGGGCATGGTCTATAGTCGGACAGCGAGTCGCACATTACTCGCCGTCCGCATGCTCGCAACTACCTATATAGTTTTTGGGAAATGTCTCATTTCCCAAAAACTGCTCCAAAGTGGCTCCGAATGGTTCGTGTAATGTGAGTTGACCGCCAGGTAAGTACTTCGCTTGCCACACTTCCTCGTGTCTAGATAAAAAGCTTTTTTTTAATAAAACTTTAACTGTGTCAAATCTACTCGTCCATTCGATCAATTATCGTAAAATAGAGACCAAAAGCTCCTGTTTCAAGCATTAATAGAGACTTTCATTAATACACATAAAACTATGTACATATTAACTCGATTGCCCCAGACATATGAGGCCAAATCCAACCCTTTCTAGATCCAATAAAATATGTATCAGGCCCACATTAGGCCCGCGTCTAGGCCATAACTTAGGCCAGAACTATCGGCAATTATTGTGCCTACCCTCAGATGATAATTATTGTGGCTATTACATAAACAATTGGGTTGGGGCCTACGCCTTTTATGCTCGTTTTTCAGTAGCTGTATGTGACAGTCGAATTAACGCCGAAGTTTTATTGTGCTGTTGGAATTTAAAGTCTCTGGGCTAATTATGAGTGTTGAAAATCGAATGTACATTTTTAGGTGTTTCTTAGAATGCTTTCATTTGGAGATACACACATGAAAAAAGTTTGTGATCGATAGTCATAGACGACCATTGTTGTCTTGCTACAAAAAAGTTAAACTTTATGTTGAGTACTTGTTTAAAAAAACTCTTAACTGCAAAGTGACATTTGACGTAAATTTAAGGGTCGTCTTGCAGTTACACTTTATTTAGTGTTCAACAATTAATGTTTAACTTTCGTGGTACGACAGACGTCTTACCACAAGAAAAACAAACATCTGGTTGAACACTTGTCTTTACCTTTCAACGTCAAACGACATTTCACGTTGATATAAAGGTCGTTTTGCAGTTACACTTTTTTTAAGACGACGGTTAATGTTACAACCTTCTAAGTGACAAGAAACGCAGTATTAAGTTATTGAGACCAATTTCGATGTATAATATATTTTATGTATAATATTTCCAAAGTTTTTCAAAACCAAAGAAGTCGATCATTTTCATTTGAAATTTGATGTATGTATCATCATATCAGCCGTAAGACGTCCACTGCTGAACATAGGCCTCCCCTTTAGACTTCCAGTAGGACCGGTTGTAAGCGGCCTGCATCCAGCGTGATCCTGTGGTCTTCATAAGATCGTCTGCCCACCTAGTGGGTGGACGTCCTACGCTGCGCTTGCCGGTGCGTGGTCTCCATTCGAGAACCTTACGGCCCCATCGGCCATCAGTTCTGCGTGCTATATGGCCTGCCCACTGCCATTTCAATTTAAACTAATTCGTTGGGCTATGTCGGTTACTTTGGTTCGTCTACGAATCTTCTCATTTCTGAGTCGATCAAAAAAATAAATCCTAAAATATAAATGAGGGGTGAATAAATATACAAAATCTTATAAGAATCAATGTACCCGGCATGATTTATCATGAAATCTCTTTCAGTAGGAAAAACTTTTCAAATTTTCTTTTGCATAGAAAATTAATTTTCTGCTGATAGTAATTAACTATGCGCAAATGAGTTTCTTAAGTTTTTATTTTCTTTTTCTTACTTTTTTAAATATTGTTTTTTGATTAGGTTATAATAGAATAGCGGAGAGATTAGTATTTTTTTATTACTGACTTATTTATGTTGTATTAAGCTGTTTTATATAAATTATTGTTTGTTTTAAAAATATTTAATTAGTAAATGAGTTATGATTCAATTTGTATTTTAAATAACTAGATTAACTTATGAGTTGTAGATCGCATTATTTCCTTTTAGCAGAATATGAAAAAAATACAGAAAACACAAAATGATCAAAATGAAAAGTTATTAGACAAGTTGATGAGTGATCAACTGCTATGCAAAGTTCCAGGTCCTGGTGTTTGTGTACGTGAGTTTCAATATTTGTAATGACACAGGAGAAATAACTATTCTGGGACAACGTTAATAAAAAAGCCTGTTAATCAGCATTTGTTTAAGCGAATTACGAATTAGCAAGTTGCAATGGCAGTGGACAGGCCATATAGCACGCAGAACTGATGCCAGGCCGTAAGGTTCTCGAATGGAGACCACGCACCGGCAAACGCAGCGTGAGACGTCCGCCCACTAGGTGGGCAACCGACCTTATGAAAACCACAGGATCACGCTGGATGCAGGCCGCTTCCAACCCGATCATTGGAAGTCTTAAGGGGAGGCCTATGTTCAGCAGTGGACGTCTTACGGCTGATAATATGATGATGATGAATCAGCATTTTTTGAACGTCAAAAATTTGTAACAGACAGGTTGCCTACCATAACTTCTTAAAGCGAGAGTTCCACTGTGGGAATGAGGTGGCGCTAGACGACTTGTATAGCTGTCTCTTTTCCACACTGGAATTACTCTCACCGAAGTCATTGAAGGCCACCAGTACCTCAAAATTATACTCCTTCACATGAATCGAACACAAAATCATTTGCTCGACAGTAGCGCTTACCTACCCACAAAGTAATGTCACTAACAAGAACATTCGTAGAAAGGCCACTAATCTAAAGCTTTATTAGTCAGAATTTGGCCTCAATACGTCACAACATGCACGGCCTATCTAGCACTAACGAATTAACAGTAATGCGGCAGCGTTTGGCAAGTAGCTCGAATAAAAGAGCCAAGATAACAGCTTTTCGTGCTTTCCAAGCTGTTAAAATAAAGCTGGTTAGAATACGGAATTGAGCTGGGTATTTGAAGCTGGTCGATGTTGGGTGGACTTGTAAGTGTGGATAAAAATTCTAATCCGTTTCCATACTTCGGTTTCGATTTGATCTTTTATATAATAAGGGTTGGATTGGTAATTACTTTATTGGTTAACTAGCTGTGCCCGCAACTTCGTTCGCGTGGATGTCGGAATGTAACAATGTATTTTTTAGTTGCAAGCGCTTAATTCAGGCCACGTTTTTCATATAAGCTTGTATTTAGAATTTTCTTAGATTAATCAAAAAAATTTGACACTTGTATTCGAGGTTTATGTAGGACTATTTTCCTAATGCCCGTTCTCACCACATAACACCACACCACATCACACCACACCACCAAATTGTGAGACCAAAGTGCACCCGTAATTTTTTCTTCTAAAACACTTTAAATTCAAATATCTTTTGATAGACTGAACCGATTCCAATGAAACAAAAACTAAATTCCTCTCCAAGTTACGCTTAATCGTGGTGTATAAAAGTTATCTACATTAATTTCGTACATTTTACGTGATACCTGGACAAATAAACATACAAACAGATAAACAGACAAAAAATCTAAAAATGCCAGAAATGGGTTCTATTGGTTGTCCTTTAATACCCTGGCTATATTTTTTGTTTTTTTTTTTTATGTACAAAAATAACTTTTCTACAGTTTTATTATATGTATAGAATAGATATAGATAGATAGAATAGATATAGATAGATAACCGTCAAAAGTTTGGTCATTGGTCTAAAAGTTGTCGTCAAAATGTATGTTGTGTTTATAAGTAGGAACCTAAATGTGACACGAGTGCGTAAAAGATGGCTTCGTCCGGCTGGGATAGGATTTTTTGTAAAGAAAGGCATTCACTTCTACCTACACAAAGTTTCATCTCGTAAATTAAGTATATTAATTGTGCTAGTGTTGCCAGCGATTTCACCCGCCACAACTCGAAAACTATCCCACGGAAACTTATCTGTGTACCGAATTCCACCCAAATTCGTTTAGTAGTTTTGGCGTAATAGAGTAACAATCATCCATATATCAAGCCCCAAACATTTACAAAATTAGCATGACAACATTGACAGGTACCAATTTTCGGACTTGTAGGTACGAAAAGTTCTAGTATCTCTGGGCGTTCGTTGGGCGGGAAACATTTTAACTTGTGATGAAATGATGAATGTGGTTCGGTTAGTACTGAGTGCCGAGTGCTATGATTTATTTCGTGACTGCCAAAAGGAGGATTTTGTTTTTATTGCACACTGACAGTAACAGCCCGCTGTCTTTCTGTTGCTTGGCTTTGCTCATGTTCAACTCTAGATTCCCGAGTAAGGGTCTGCGATGTTCTCATTATTTGGTTAGCGAGCCAATGCGAGCGCTCAGCGCTAGTCTCCCTATCCCTTGTTGCTGAGACATGCTGCTTTAAATCACTGAGACGCTGCGCACGTTAAGCGCTAGTGCGATATTCTCCAGTTTGGTTGGCAAGCCGCTGTAAACGCTCGGAGCTAGGTTCCCCAGCGCGTGCTTACGAAATATTTTCTCTATTCCTCGAGAGGCGCTGATGATTTTCAAGAACAGACTCTTCCATACGGCGTACTCGAGTTGCTCTTGTCTGGGATGTCTGTCGGGAAAGTTGTGATTTCCTTTTATGACAATTCAAAGAATGAGAACGCGGTAGTATTTGTGTTTTAAGAAACCGAGCAACCAAAACAATTTTAAAGACCAACACGTTAGGGTGCTAAGACAGGAAACCTCCACGTGCACCCGTGGACTGGAGTTCCCTCTCGGATACGTCCGGGGGGAAGACCAGTTTTTCGGGCCGGTGAACCCTGGGTTGCGGGCAAAACTCTTCCTTAGGCACTGTGTGCCTAAGGGGTCTCTGCCCGTATGCGAATAGCCTGTCGTGTGGACGCTCCAACGCGTGTCCCTCTGATCAGCAGAGGGCACAGTGGCGGAGCGGGCTTGCGAGCGGTGAGTAATGGGTAGCTCGCCGTCCGACCAAGGACCAAGCCCAGTTCGGTGGCGCGTCGTGTTTCGCGCCAAATGCCTGCTGGGGTCACGGGTTTTTCTTAACCCAGGTTATCGTAGCCCCGGAACGTAAAAGGTATTCGAAGGAACACGGGTGGAATTTAGCCAGTAAGAGTCTGACAATCCTTTCCACCCCACTCAGGGCGGAAGGACTCATTTGATGATTTTACCACCTAAAAAAAAAAGACCAACTCGTACTTGACACAAAAACATCCGTACAAAGCATGTTCTAATGCGGTTCGTGAATGGACGGAGGCATTTTGCGATTTAGTAATTTTGTATTTTCTTCGAAACTATTTAACCAATTGACATACTGTTTCGGGCAAATCGTATCTCTATGATGTTCTTGTGATCATTATAATATATTTTTCGATAAGCTATAATATTTTGTTGATTAAAAAACCGGCCAAAGGTAAGTACGTCGAGAAATACCATTTTTAACTCATAAAAGCTACTATATCTACTAAAACATAAAAGATAGAAATATGATGTCGCGGACTTTATTGTAGAACTATTCAAATCGGACATTTTTGCTGTACATTGTTTTCAATTTTAAACAACTGTTAAGGCAGCGCATGCTAATATATCTGTTGGAAGAGCAATTTTTTTCCGCCTGGCTAAACAAAACTTGAGATAGTTCAGCTAATATACATGATATCTTTATAATTTATAGCCTATAGCACTCAGGGATAATGTAGCTTTCTACCAGTGAAACAATTTTCAAAATCGGTTCATTACTTTCGGAGATTACCCATTACATACAAACAAACAAACAAACAAACAAATTTACCTCTTTATAATATTAGTATAGATTTCTTGGCAGGAATAGTATACCTGAAATTGTCTTGTATTGACTCAGAAAAAAATAAATAAATACCATTTTGAACTTATGCTAGCCTAGTACTTTGTGACCATGTAATCTAAATATAGCAAATGCTATAGTTAGATTACATTGACAAAACACTGAAAATAAAATAAATATTATTTGGTTCCAACGTCCGCCACTGGCGGTCGTTGGGACAAAAAATAAGTAATTGTTCTAACGGCCACCACTGGGGCCGGTTTTAGTGGTGGCCGTTGGGAGTATACCTCATCGCCCTGTTTTCGATGATTTCGAAAACCCACCAACATTAATTAAACTTTGGAACATCAAACTTTTGTTCAGTAATTAGGTCGTTTCGGACACTTGCGTATTTTTTTACCCGCCAAGCTATGCCTGAGAGCGTTTCAGGGAGAACTCGGAAATTAGATCTTTCAGTACGTGTCGTAACCTTCTCTCATCGTAATCGTAAAAATTGGTTTCAATGGAAATCTAATCCAACTAATATTATAAATGCGAAAGTTTGTGAGTAAGTATGGATGGCAACTGGACTATAGTTACTTCTTCACACTAAAACTACTAACGTAATCAATTAAAAAAAGGGGTTGCGAAACTGTCCAAACGTGAAATTGTGACCCTGGAACGTAAAGGGCTAAGAACGTGGATTTTAGTTTCAATGAGTCTGACATTCCCCTCCGTTCCGCCCAAGACGTGAAGACTAATTTAATGATTTTACTACGAAAAAACAGACGGCAAAATATTCAAAAGGAACCATTAACGATCATCATCAACAGCCGAACGTTCCCACAGCAATAACGTTCCCACTGCTGGGACACAGGCCTCCTCTCTGAGATAGGGAGTGGGCCATAATCCACAACGCGGGCCCATTGACGATTGGTAGATGTCACATCGCACCCTTCCTGTATGAAAGCGGTAAGTGAATTCGGCCAACTTTTCAGGAGCTTAAAAAAACGTGTTCATTATTGTAAAAAAAATCCCAGGAAAATGTTTTATAGATCAAAAGATGGCATTTAGCAGGGGCGAGATGATAGTGTTACTGATTTTTCATTGTTTTATGTATACTGCGGCGAGATATGGTTGAATTATACGGTTACTCAAATAATCACCGAAACTGTTACAAAAGATGCCGGTGTAACAATGGATATCGCTTTGTTATCATCTTTGGTGTACCGCATTGGCTGCGTTAAGTGTAGTTATTCCATTATGCATGCTCCAATTTTAGGCTAGTCCGAAAGTGTAAGTATCACTTACGTAGTTTTTACATGAAGAATTCGTTTAAGTAAACATAAATACATACTTTACGCATGCGAAAATATCTACGATTTGCTGGAGTATCTGAATAAACTTGTTTTCTATTGGAACAAATATACAAATAATGAAGTGTATCATCGTAAACATCTATTTTACTGGGGACAGTTTGTTATGTATAAAAATTGTATGTCAATACTATGTAGATCCATAATAATTAAAGAAAAGGGTTATTTGCTGCGTTTTAATCGTATTTATCGATTTATATTATGTTTATATGTGTGCGAAGAAAAAATGTGCTGTAGAAGCCTATGGTATCTAAAATGTAGTGCCTAATAGCTAAATAAACGGAAATCTTCTATCAATTACCAAAACACAGAAAAAATATCTTTGTTATTGTTAAAACATTTTAGCTCTCATCTATTAACGAATTTTAATGAAGTTACAGTATTTGTTGACTTCCATCAGTACCGTATGACCTCTAACCTAATAGAATTCAGGATCATCCGAAGGAAAAATAAGTAAACCTGGTATTATATACTAAAGAAGCTTTATTCTAAATCTACACCAGGTTTCCACGGCGTAGGTGAGTATTGGTAAAACAAAGGCCTTATCAACTTATGTTTTCGTGTGCAGTTTCAGGTCATGAAAGGCCACACACGCTTGTGAAGCTTCCCAAAGGCGACGGCTGCTTTAGCAGTCCGTGTTGGAATTTCAGACGACAGTCGGTTATCATTGGAGACTTGACTTCCGAAATATTTAAAATGCAGTACACAATGATACAGAATTCAACTTAACGGTTAAGCTGACATCGTCACGTACCTTTGGTGGTTGGTTTAGAACTTGGGTTTTCTTTAAACTTATTACTAGACAAATCTAGAACAGGAGGCCTGAAGGTTATTAAGAAAGTCTTGGAGAGTTTTCACACGGACAACTGACACGCATAAATCATTAGCATATATAGATAGATAGATTATATTTTTTTGTACACAAAAATTATAAACAAAACTATTATACAAATTGCTAATTCTATGGTTACAATAGCAGTCTTATCGCTAATAGCGATATCTTCCAGACAACTAGAGTGCGTCAGGCAAGGGAACCCTAGACGTCTTAATCTTCGCCAGTTCGCCCTGAAGCGTAAGATGTCAAAGACACTTTTATCAGTGCGAATATTGAGTTGAATCTGTCAAAGACTATACTGAAGTGCATTATTTAGCAGAGCCGAGAAATAAAGTGAAAATAACGTGGGAGCCATGACACAGCCTTGCTTCATATCGCTTGATAAATTAATTAGGTCTGAGAAATCGTTTTCTTGTTGAACACTCGCCGTCATACCTTCGTGAAACTGACGAATCATATTGACAAATTTATCAGGACATCCAGCGTTTTTGAACACCCCAAAGAGAAGCGCGCGGCACGCTGTTAACGAAACACATGTACAGAGGGCGGTTTTATTCAAGGTTTTTCTCTTGAATTTGTTTCACTTTGAAAATGCCGTCAGCAGTTCCTCTGCTAGGTCTAAAATCGCACTGCGTCTCTAGAAGTGTCTCTTCCACTAGGTTTGATAAGCGGCTATTGATGTTATGAGCCAGTACCTTCCCAGTAGAAGACAGGAGATAGATGTTTCTGTAAGAACCATGGTCCAATAATTCACCTTTACCCTTGTAATTTTTGCAAATGGAGGAATCACATTCTTCCAGTCTTGGGGTACAATTTCGTCTTCCCATACCTTGAGCACTAAGTCGAAGAGCCTACTTTGTATTTGTGGACCACTATATTTGTAAACCTCTTATGGTAAACAGTCGGCTCCTGGTGTTTTACCGTTCTTCAATCTTGTGACGGCTGACATGAATTCACCAAAGTTTGATGGATCAGTTAAGTCTCTCCTTAATGAGACATTCAAGATTGATATTGGTGCTATTTTTCTTGATTTGGGTACGAAAATTGTTTTCAAGCCTTCGAAAAAACTGCCTGTTCGGTATGCGTCAGCACAGAGTTGCATGCTTTTGCTCTACCCAGCCTCCATTGATTTTTAAGTCACGGTTTTTTATTTTAAATTCGTGTTTCGTCTATCGGTGTTTGATAAAGATCTCAGTTTTAGTTTGTGGCTTTCAAGAAATGCTTTGATTTCCTTCTCTATGTAAGTCATCGAACCAGTTCTGGTTTTTCTTCAGTGGTTTTGGTATAGTACATGACACGCTTTCATGAAGATGTTTGGCATATAAACACCACGCTTCATCAACATTGTCTGTAGCATTTTCTACCTTGGCGCCGAAACAACACAAACACTGGTTTCTTATGCGCTGCGCGTCGAGGAGCTTTTATTACCAGACGCATCTTTGGTCTAATAAGTCAATGGTCTGACCAGCACTCCGCAACCCACATAGCTCTTGTTATCAAGACGTGGTTCAGGTGTTTTTTAAATACAATAATCAATAAGGTGCTATTGTTTGGATCTAGGGTGCATCCACGAGGTCTTATATTTTTGTACTAGGTGAAAGATGGTATTGTCAGTGAGAAGCTTCAAGCCATTAGCATTGCAGTTCCCAACTCCATGCTGACCAAGGACACCACGCCATGCTCCGTAATCAGTACCAACACGTGTACGTATACCCCACACAGTAGGGCAATTTTGTCTTGAGGTGGAATTGCCGTAAGAACGCAGGGCAGGTCCCGATAGAATTTTGATTTATTATCATCATTAACTGTTTAGGTTGGTGCGTAGATGCTGATGAGGTGGATATATAAATTATCATTAACTGGCAAGCAAAGCTCAATATGCGATCACTGATTCCTTACGGAAGTTGTGTTAAGAATGCCGTAATTTTGTGCCGCATGCCAATACCGCTAGCTGCTTGCTGCTTGCTCTTCTGCTAGTTTTCCAATCCAATAATATGCACCCATTTGCTCCCATCTGCTCCCAAAGATTTCCGCTACCACTAAGTTGTGTCTCACTTATAGCCGTGATATCCATGTTGTATCTTGAGAGTTCCCTTGCGACGATGGCAGTTTTCGTCTCAGAACACAGGTTAGAGTCATTATCTAAGAGTGTACGTACATTCCGTGCTCCTGTTAAAAGTTTTTAGAGGTATTCTTATTAGCCTCTTGCAAACGTAAGGAAGTAAGTGCAGCTACGCGTCAGGTGTTTCGGACAACGCCTTGTAGAAACTGCGTAACGATATATAACGCTAAACAGTCCCGCAACAAGTTTCGTGAAATAAGTAAGTAAGTGGAGTTGCAAGACACGCCTTCGCAATAGTAGCCAAGAACAAATGCGTATGTTTATTTACTTTTATAAAAATATTTTAATTCTTCGTGTTAGTTATGGGTATGTGTGTTTATGGTTTTACACCCAGGGAAAATTGTAAAGTAAATAAATGTATGAATGTATACATCTTTATAAGCATGGAAAACTATTTTATTTTTTGTCGCAAAAATACACATTTTTTGTGACAGTACCCTTATTTTTGGAGCTAGCTTCATGAAAATTTGTGAGAAGGTGTATTAGAGAACGCTTGATTTTTTGCAGTAATAAAAAAAAATTGACGCAAGTTGAGTTACGCGATTCTTCCAGGAGGGGTGCGACATATCTTCGAATTTTTGGTTCTAGGGCATGCCGGTTTCCTCACGATGTTTTCCTTCACCGTTTTGAGAGCAGTGATGACGAAATAAATTACACAAAGTAATGCGCCTGACGGAGTTCGAACCTAAGACCTACAACTCGTAAGTCGCGACCGATACCACTGGGCCACCACTGCTCACCAGTAATGATATCGTCTATCAATTTTTTACAGTAACCACAAAAAAAAAGTATCTATTTTCATCTTTTACAAAACAAAATGAGCTTTTCGTGTAACGAGGCAAAAATTTAGAAACATCAGCAGCTGGTTCACTTCAAATTTTCCATTTCATTATAGGCATTCTGTTCAAGATTACTTCGCGGTGTAAGCACAAATGGATATTTGAGCATCAATTACTGGGAGTACCTACTTTGCTATTCGGCTGTGCCATTGGCAATCGATTTCAGTAAAATGCTGAAAGCTTATATTCTCGAACTTATTGAAATGTTGAATTTCAAGACAGAAAAAATTGATCGCTGCTTACTGAGTACCTAACTTGTAAAAGTTAAACTAAAGGTGCATTCACACACATCAGTCATGTCACATGACCGTCATGGTTATCACCGAATGATGAAACTTGTTTGGAAATATGTCTGACCGGTGACGTGACTCATAGACCACAAGCCGGTGACGGACCGGTGATGTGTGGGAACAAATATCAAATAGGCGAGTAGAAAAAAAAAATTTTTAAACCGGACCGGTGACGTGACGTGACGGCGACTGATGGGTATTAATGCACCCTTATTTGTTTGTTTTGATAGACCGATTGATGTCTTTTTTGAGGGATTATCAGACTCCTGTTGACTAGAAATTACCCTGTTTCTTAGGTTTTTGGACCCTACCGTTTTGGCATCAATTTATTGACAACTCAATACTTACAGCTCTTTGAATAACAGGTGAAACACGAACGCTGTTAACGCGTACTAGAAGCCTGATCGGTCGGCGAGCGATCAGTCAATACGGATATCTCAATTTTAACAGATGCTAAACAAGAGGAGGTTCTCTATTCAAAACATACTTCTTATTCTGTTAGTGTTTTTATAGATCAGCAGACAAAAATCTTATTTTTTCAAACATAATAAAAACAAAGCTTCCTTTTTTTCTGAAACTGTGGATCTTTATTACAGTAGTAGCGATGGGAAATACTTTTGATATTGCTTTTCCATACGCGGAGTTGAAATAATATCAGCGGAAAGACTGTAGTAACCTTTTTGTTTCTTCTGAAAAAGCTCTCAAATTAAAAAAAAAATGTTTGCTTTCAAAATTCTGCGAATCCACTCGGTTTTCTCTCGGAACTAGACACTAGTTAGATCTGCAGGTAACAAAATATTTGCATCCTTCCAAATCCGGTGTTAGTGCATACAATTCTGTGTTTGTCAAACAAACGATAGGTAGATACAGGAAAATTGTAGTGAAGAGCAACGTTTTCCAAATTGGGCAAGTTTGGCGTCGATTTTCAATATGTTTTCGACAAGAAGTTGAACAAATACGTTTCAATTTCGGATATATATGTTACGGTAAGAGTGAATAATTGAAGATTATTAATAATTATCTATTATTATTAATAATTACCGAAAGTCGAGAATAAAGTGACTAATTAATCACATTTGTCGGTTGTTATTAATAACGTCCCGGCTTCGCACGGGTGGAGGACCCGGTCTAAAACCCGGTCCCGATGGTTACAAACACAACAAAAAAATAATTATCCGAATCGGTCAAGCCGTTTTCATGTTATGTCGTGACAACGGAAAATGGGTTTCATTTTTATATATATAGATTTGACCCTAGTAGTGATAAATGTAATAAGTAAACTTCCTTCACAGGAGCAAGTCGACGGAGCCCCGCTCCGCGGGGCTCCTACTTCTGCGTGGTTAAAAAAAAATATATTTATGCTCGTATTTTTTTAAGTTATCAATGAAATGACGAAATGGGGCATCGAACCCAAGCCCTCACGCTCAGAACTTATTCTTCCAACCAATAGAGCAGAAGCAAGACGCCGAAAAAAAAATGTCATTAAAAGGTTTTGCCTAATTAATTTTAAAGTAATGGCACTCAGCATTATTCAATTTACCAAAATTGATGATTGCCTAAAAAAAGGCTTTCGTGTCTCCAAAAAGTCGTGCAAAACAAAGCTGACAATAATTCCGGGTTCTGTACCTAATTTGTTCGTGTTTTATTCGCGTGACTGTCTGTCTGCTGACGGTTGATGGATTGCAGTAGTTACTTACACATAATTATATTGTTTTTTTTTTAGTCAGTACTCCCTGAAATGGTTAGCCCGGTTGATTAATTTTGTATTTTTTTTTGTTCAGATCCTTTTTTGTTTTCGTTCCTTCTTTTGTTTTATCGTTTGTTTGACCGACTACTTCTATGTTGAATTTTATAAAATGAGACGAAATTAATAGATCTCGAAAATAATGATACAGTTGCTTATTCGTGTAGCCAGCCTTATGATACGAATGTAATTATAGGAATGTTGCTATACCTGTAAGTATTTCCCGACTAAAGGTGCATTCACACACATCAGTCACGTCATGTCACCGAATGAAACTGATATCGAAATGTACCTGACCTGTGACGTGACTGATAGATCACGTGCCGCTGACTGACCGGTGACATGACGTGACGGTGACTGATGAGTGTGAATGCACCTTTAGCCAAAATATGGTGGATATTTATATAAGCACTTATTTATATCTGTTAGTTACATAATTCCTTCATTAAAAAGACAGAAAGAAAGAAAATTATGTTTATTGGCACAAACTTAATATTAAACAATACACATAAAGTTATAAAGAGAGAATAGGAACTATAAATAGAAGAAATAAAAATCTTAACAATTTAATGCCAAAGGGCCTCAGCTCAGCATATGCCAGATGGCAACACAAAGTTTGCCAACTGACGCTGATTTTCAGCTGCAGCCCAATTACGTTGCGTTCCGTAACAATAGATATCTAAGAGATTGCATAATAATTTCTTTTTGACTTCAGTCAATAACAGTTTGGCAAAATCATTTGAGAAATTAAAATAGAGTTACTACAGCAGACTTTTTTTTTACTTGGTAAAATCATCAGATGAGGCCTCCCACCCCGGACAGGGCGGGAGGGACTGGCAGACTCGTACTGCCTAAAATCGACGGTGTCTTTCAATAGCCCTTTATGTTCCGGGGTCACGGTAATTCGATAAGTCCCGCGACCCCGGTACTACAGTACACTTTGTGTTGTATAGTGCCAATAGTTCAGTGTTTTCAACACGTACAGTCAGCATCAAAAGTTGCTGACCACATTGAAATTTAGAAAATCGCTGTACACCGTAATAATACGTAATAATAAGGTGTACAGCGATTTTGAAAATCTGAATGTGTTCAGCAACTTTTGATGCTGACTGTACAAATAAAACCTCGGCAAAACCCATGTACAGCCCTTGATACACGACACATTATCAACCCCGAAAAAGAACATAAATATAAATAAAGAAAGTAACGTGTGATACGGAAACTATAACAAAGAAAGAAGTCTATCTATCTAGTTTTACGGCACAAAGTAACATACTGTAAATTTTGTTTACTATTCTTATTTATACGGAAATAAAAAATAGGTCAAGTGTGAGCCGGGACGCATTTAGGCGTTCCGAAACCTATTTATTTTATGAGTAACTCCGGAGCGAAAAAGGCGTTCGGAGGATTTAATACGGTTTTGATTTTGGGTATAAAATGTAATATTTTAGATAATACCAATTCTGAGGCGATAGGCGATAGTACATAAAATAACTACTTGTACTTATTTTTAAATTGTCCGGTGGTATCAACCACGACTTACGAGTATAGCAGTGGAGGCCCTATGGTATAGGCTCCAACTTTCGTACAACTCGAAAGTTGGTCGTGGGTTCAAACGCAGCCAGACGAATTACTTTGTGTCATTTATTTAATCACCACTGCTCTCAAACCGGTGAAGGAAAACATTGTGAGGAAACCGGCATGTCCTAGAACCAAAATTTCGAAGATATGTGACATCTACCAATCCGCACTGGGCCCGCGTGGTGGATTATGGCCCATTCCCTCTCTCAGAGAGGAGGCCTGTGTCCCAGCAGTGAGAACATTATAGGCTGATGATGTGATTGCCCGGTGATGGATTATGGTCTACTTCCACTTGCAGAGTGGAGGCCTGTGTCTGCGCAGTAACTTCTGTAATCGATAATAAAATTGTTTTGATTTTTTGTAATAATATTTTATGTTCTTCTAATTTGAAATATTTATTTACGTGTACTCATTGTAGTTTTCGCTTGAAATTGGACTAAAATGCTGAAAATGTTTATATTTTTGTTTAGTAATCGGCGTTTTACTAAACGTTACATGACAAATTCGTGCTAGTGCCTCTGGATAAAATTACGTCTTTCATTTTTTAAGTTCGCTATAGGATTTTAAATAAAAAAATGTTGCTAATGTGCCTTCTATGTATAATTTACAAGGTAATTTTTTTTTGATACGAAAAATTTCGTTCTGATTTTGTTACTATTCGCTCATAAAATATGTACAGTTATTGAGTAATTGGCTTTTGCATTTCTCCTCGACCGTTTGACCCTCGCACGGAATACTTATTTAAATTGTTAATGGATACATATAATTCAAAGACTGGCTAATTGTGTAAATACACATAACTAACAAATTTCGTGATCACTTTGAAAAATCTGGGTCTTTTTTTGTTTTGGCAGATTATAATATGATATCTAATGTTTGTAAAAGCACTCACGATACTAGAGAAATTGCTAGTGTAAGAGCAGTTGGCAAGCATTAAATCAATATGCCAAATATAAGGCCAGCTTTCATCCAATTATTGAATATAGTGACATAAATTACAGCATCTAGACATATTGATCTTCAACTAATCCACTAACTGATCACCTGTTGGCTCTCTGGGAGCTATTTTAAATTAAACGCATATTTTACTGTACTAATAATAAAATAAGTAAACTCACTCATTATATATATAACTTCAGTCATAGAGGAGTTTGTGACTAAATAATTACAGCCGTACAGGCCGATCTTCCGGGTTAAGCCGCGCTTGCCGAAGTTGGTCTCATTGCACTTCGCTAACCATACCGTCAATGTAAAAAGTACAGTAAATGCCCGTAATTATGTGACAAAATAAACAGAAAATAAGGTGCTGTAGATCAAGTAAATAAGGCCATTAACTAATTGCACGACATTTTCTTAAAAGCCAAAGAATAATATATGCGATCTGTCTAGTGTACGCTGGTTTAGGTAAAGATACCTGACTACCAACAGTTTTGTCGGCTGTACCTCACGAATCAATCCGACGTTGAGTCAAATGCAGCGACAGTTTGACGGCCGTTTTTCCGAAACGACTGCGGATCCCTAAACGGATTAAACCACCCCGAATACCGTAAAAAAGTTAAGGTTGCTGTGAATTCCGTGACAAAATTTGGAGCTCAATTGATTGTAAGGATATTTCATGAGTCTTTGATGTTCGATGTTTTTATCTTTTTGATAGTTCCTTTAGATAAAATTGTTTTTATGTAGGAAGTTCATAAATGTAGATAAGGAAGTTTACTTCTTTATTTATACTTTTTTACTATATTTCATACGTGTCGTAAAATGGTATGATTGGACGTAGCAATTTTATGCAATCGTCAAAGTGAAACTAAAGCAATCTTCATGATTAATTTTTAATATATTTCATCGTAAAATGAAAGGATAATTTTTTCATCCAGGGCGAGAGGTTTTTTTTCAAGAGATGGTTTTATAACGGAAATAAAATGGATCAATTTCTAGAACTACTTCCAATTCGAAACCCGCAATTTCTTTCATTTATTTAAAACGTTTCCGTAAGATTATTTTCGACCATGTTTTGTAAGCAAAGCCGTTGACAACAGCTAGAGGAATACTGGTAAGTATATAGATAATTATTTTTGATTCACAAAGTTATATCATGTATAAAAATCGTCATTATACGATGCAAAAAAACATTCTAGAGATTTCAGCCAGCAAAAAAAAATTGCCCGGCGTTATTTACGTAAACATGATTTAACGTAATTTCTTATTTCTTAACTAAATAAATAAAGCTATTTAGGCCAAATTAAAATTCCTGACGAATACTCCGTACGGTTTTAAGACACGGAATTCTGTTTACCCTATTTAAGTAGGCTGTCCCCTCTTTCGGTTCGCCTGATTGAATTCTGAGAGGGATAAGGGGGATATGTCAACGTGGTTTTGTAGGACAGTCCCGTGTCGAAATTCGTTCGACAGGAGATTTATTTACTGACAAATTTTCCTATAGCAACGTTGTAAATAAAAAATTGAAGATCAAATAAAAATACGGGGAAGTAACAAAATAAGCAAACAGATTGACTGCGGAAAATTGAATTGGAAATTATTAAATGCGAAGACGATTTGAATTTGTCGTGACGTTATTTGATTTAGTTGTGATGCAATCAGGGAAAGTTGGTTGAAATTCGTCCTGGATTGAAAAGAATGACATTAAAGGCGCGTTTCCATTATGCAAGTGATTTGCATACTAGTTGCAAGTTGCATGCAAATTGTATAGTGGAAACAACAACTTGCATACAAGTTGCAACTGGTATGCAATTAGGTTTAAACTTGTACGCACAATAATCAAGTCGGCACATTTGCACGCAAGTTACAAGCGCATGCGGTCGTGCATAGAGGATTACTAGTACTAACTTGTATACCACTAAAATCTTGTATGCAAGCTGCAAGTTGAACAAAATCGTGTTTCCAATTCAAATCACTTGCACACAAGTCTGACGTCATTCATGTATGCTAACACTTGCATAATGGAAACGCGCCTTAAAAGAAAGCGACCAATTTATTCAAAACATTTAAAATGTCTTGCTTATACTACAAAGTAATGACCCTTCCAAAAATTGTTAAAAATTATCCCAATAATAAAATTATAACGGAGAGGACCCTTGAAATGGCATTACCTGTACCCCTTTTTTTTTTTTTTTTTTTTTTTTTTTTTTTTTACGTGGTAAAATCATCAAATGAGACCTCCCACCCCGGGCAGGGCGAGAGGTACTGTCAGACTTGTACTGACTAAAATCCACGGTGTCCTTCAATAGCCCTTTATGTTCCGGGGTCACGGTGATGGTATAAGACCCGCGACCCCGGCAGGCTTTAGCCCTCTGAGAGGGGGCCTCGTCATTATGCTGACGCTCTTTGAGGCGCGCGTGGAACACAACGCGCCGTCGACCCGGGCATGGTCCATGGTCGGGCGGCGAGTTGCCCTTTACTCGCCGCCCGCATGCCCGCGCCTACGGTGGCCGGAGATCGTCTTGCGACGTCCGACGCCGTGGGCGTCCACCACCGCGGGTGGGGCGGAGGGAGGACCTTGTCCTCTCTCTCACGCGGCCCGCCTCCTCCTTCGCGAGCATGACTGCTTCGCAGAAGGAGGCGACCGCATCCCACTCCGTCTCGCCCCGCAGCATGGCCGCGACCAGTGCTGGGCGCGAGAGGTCTCCGCCTATCGCCGCCGTGAGGACACGTCGGTGCTCCGCCCAAGCGGGGCAATCCTGCACCGTATGCTCGACTGTGTCCTCCGGGCGATCTACGCAGTGGTGACACCCAGGCGTTTCTTCCTTTCTCATAAGACACAGGTACCTCCCGAAACATCCGTGTCCGGTGAGGACCTGCGTCAAGCGGAAGCTTAGGACGCCGTGACGTCTCTCCAGCCACTCCTCAAAGAGGGGTCTTATCGCCGCTATTGCGGCGTGCCCGGCCGTCGGTCGCGACAGTCGTGCCCTCCATACTGCCCTGAGATCGCGCCGGAGCTCTTCCCGCCGCGCCTCGACTTCTCGAGGCAGCGGGGTCACGCCCCGGCGCTGCGCCTCCACGCGCCATTCATAGACGCGCTGGAGGGCAGTCGCCTCCAGATCCCAGGGCAGCAATCCGGCGTGCAGGTTGGCCGATTCGCCGGCAATCGTGCGGTATCCCCGGATCATCCGGATAGCCATGACCCTCTGGCATGCGACCAATTTGATTGGTCGCGTCCGGATGCTTAGGGCCCACACTGGGGCCCCGTAGAGGGCCATGGACCGCACGACACCGGCGTACAGCCTACGGCAGGAGGCGTTTGGCCCACTGAGGTTGGGCAGGAGTCGCCTGAGGGCGCCCGCTGCCCGATTCAGTTTCGGGGCCAAACACAGGAAGTGCTCCCGGAAGTTCCACCGGCTGTCGAGGACGAGTCCCAGGTACTTCATCGTCCTCAAGACGCCGATGCGAACCCCTCCCACCGTGATGCTGTAACCCGACGTGGGCGCGTTGACGCGGCCATGAAAACACATGGCCTCCGTCTTGTGCAGCGCCACGTCGAGTCCCAACCGCCGGATCCTCTCCACGACTGTCGCGACCGCTCGCGTCGCCAAGTCGGCCGCCGCCTGGTGCGACTCTCCCTGTGCCAGGACGAGCGTGTCGTCAGCGTAGCACACCACGCTGACGCCGTCAGGGAGGTCGCCGCGCAGCACCCAGTCGTACCCGATGTTCCACAGGTGCGGCCCCAAGACCGAACCCTGTGGAACACCGCACGACATCTCTCGCCGAGTCCATTCTCCCTGGTGACCGGGGTAGATGACGGCTCTGTCCGTCAGGTACTCCTCGACTATGCGACGGAGGTAGGTCGGCACCCGGTGATACCGGAGTGCCTCCCTTATGCAACTCCAGGGCAGGGTGTTAAAGGCATTGGTGATGTCCAAGGACACCGCCAAGACGACCCTGCCCCGGGCAACAGCATCCCCCGTCGTGAGGGCTCTCACGCGCATGATGGCGTCCACCGTGGAGCGCCCCCTGCGGAAGCCGAACTGGCTCTCCGACAGGTCCGGGCCCATCCGATTCAGGTGCCCGACGAGGCGGTCTGCAATTACTCTCTCAAAGAGCTTGCCCACCTCGTCGAGCAGCACAATGGGCCGGAATGCGGACGGAGAGTCCGCAGGGCGCCCCGGCTTCTGGATCAGGACCAGCTTCCCCGTCTTCCAACGAAGCGGGAACTGGCCCCTCTCCAGGCATGCGCTGAAGAGCCCCCCTAGTCGAGGCCCGAGAGTCCCGAAGGCCAGGACCCAGGCTTTTCCTGGCAGGCCGTCGGGTCCTGGGGCGGTATTTTTGGCCTTGAGCCGATCTACCGCCACTCTCAGGTCTACCTCGGTCACCTCTGGAGCGTCGAGCACGAGTTTTCTCTATTTTACTTTACAGAGTTTTTCCAGTATTTACAGCGTTTATTGTATGAAAATATGGTACAGCGCCTCTGGTGTGCGAAGAAGGAACCAATTTTTCCCTTGAAAATTGTCAATTTGAAGCCGTCAAAGTTACAGTTTACTTTACGTCTCAAATACTGAAAACTCGTGCTGACGGTACTGTTCCAATTAAGTTCGCAGTAAAAGTAAAGCTTGAATTACATTTTGTTTTACAAAAACAAAAAAAAAAAATTAGGCCAAGTGACGTATTTCTCATAATAATATTCCATTTTGTATGTATTACTATTTCTGTCCTTTCATTATATCCTTAATTGCAGGAATTAAGTAAATTATTAAGGAAATAATCATGACAAGGCTTGCAAAGGTCGGATTATAATTGGGTTCATAACATTTATATGATTTAGGAGCAATTACATCTTAGCCCTGGTCGACAAGCCCGCAGCGGGTCATTGGTGGATTACCACCAATGACCCGCTATTTTGTTAGATTTATAAAACCTTTTAAAAAAAATCAAACCGACGAAATATCGAACTGAAAAGCAAAAAAATATAAAAATATAAATTTTGAGGCAGCACCACGTCTGCGCCACGCCAGCAAAAGCAAAAGTTATGCGTGGTCAAACATAAAAAAAATATACATATCGAATTGAGAACCTCTTCCTTTTGTTTCGTCGGTTAAAAATAACATCCCCTTAAAATTCAGAGGGCAACCGTAGAAACAGGGTGGGTTTTCAGATGAAAAGATTTGGCAATACCTTTCCGCTGGGTGGTGGGAAGTCTAATTTTATGATTTAACCATCCCAAAACAAGTGGTCGCTTTGCAACGAAAAACATTTTTTGCAGAAATCATTTCGCAAAATGTTAAGGTCATAGCTGTCATTCGTCATAGGTGCTAAAAATAATAATATTCCACAACAACCACACAATTCCAGCTAGTCCCAAGCTAAGCAGAGCTTGTGTTATGGGTACTGGACAACTGATAAACATACATATATATTTCTAAATACATACATATTATAGGTAAATTACACCCAGACACAGAACAAATGATAACGCTCGTCACATAAACATTTGTCCTGGGTGGGAATCTAACCCACGACCCCCGGCATAGTAGTCAGGGTCACTAACCTAATAGGCGTTAGGTTAGGTGAAGCTCGTAAATGACAACTTGTCTTGACTAAAGATACCGTGATATTGGATTGTGGAGGTCACATAGGCAGTCACTCTATGGAAAATACTAGTATAGCTTCATTCGGCTAGTTTGAAACCCATCATAGTCAGAAAAAGTCAGAAAATATAACGCTGCGTCACTATCTCGAAATCTACAGATTTAGAATGCACGACATGTAATTGCGACAAAAATATGCAGCGATAAATACAAAGAAAGATAGAGTAACGAAAATGTTTCTGCTATTACATTTAACATTAACCCGGCTGAAGCCATGAGACCATTAGGCACCGTTCCCATTGGGTCACATGACGACAAAAAATATAAAACAAATGAACACGTGCAGTGGAATTACTTTGGGCAACAATAAAGTTTATCGTGCCGTGGTATAATGTGAACAGTAACATTTTAACGTACAGACTTGGCCATTACTAATGTCAATATAAAATGCTGGGCTCATGACTACAGTTGGAATTCCAAGGGATGTAGTCAATGTTAGCTATGGTTTCTTTTTTTTTATGGCTGGTTTGTTGTTTGTCTAGGCCATGTCTAGGCACTCTGCGTTATGTCGTCAGATAATTATAACTTTACCTAGATTCTACGAAACCAAAGTTCAAATCTCAGTACGTGGATTTATGCACGGTAACTTTTCACTGTACCATCGTAGAATTCAAATGGAATGCAATAAAAACGCATGAAATAATGACGTATGATTCAAGATTTATTCTTAAGCTGGTGTAAAAATGAAATGCCGCGCCGTCTGAATACCGTCTGATGGCTCGCAGACGGTGTTTTTTTTTTTCAATTACTCTCGTATTGCCAAATTACTAGAATTATTATACAGACAGTCACCCGCCAACCAGCTTTCGTTGTAGACTGCCAATATATTGGGTATGACTAATTCAGTACGTAGTTTATTTAACACTATATTATACTCTTTGCTTCACTCGTTTTTTTCGGGATTATCCCATGAAAAGGTTTTTATTATAGCTTTTGTGACACAGGAGTACAGCTGTGGTTTAGTATTTCCGAAAATAAAGGCTTACATCTAAAAAAAAAACATTTCTTAAGCTTAAGTAAAATACCAAACACTTCAGGAATCGCAATTTTACGCAATTACTAGCATACACTAATACACATAATACATCATCTGCCTAGCCTTTTCCCAATTATATTGGGGTCGGCTTCCAGTCAAATCAGATTCAGCTGGATACCAGTATTTTACATGGAGCGACTGCCTGTCGGACCTCCACAACCCAGTAACTGGGCAATACCATACCCCATGGTAAGTCTGGTTGTCAGACTTTAGAGCTTCTGACTAACAGTAACGACTGTCAAAGATCTAGAAATGACAGCCGGGACCAACGGCTTCACGTGCTTTCCGAGGCACGGACGAAACTCGCTATTACAGATGGTCAACCAACCTTGGCAAGCGCGGCTTAACCCGGAAGATCGACCTGTGCGGCTGTAATTATTTACCCACGAGCTCCTCCTAATACACATATATACAAAGTACATAATATCTTCAGCCAATCCCAGTTATAAATTATCTATTTACCTCTTATACAAATTATTTTTGATTAGAGCAGTAATTAAACATTTATCTATCTATCCATCCATCCTCCTAAACTTTCGCAATTATTTTAATTGTATCTAATGAGATTTTTCGTGATAAAAAATCTTCGTGGCTATTTCTAACACAATCATCATAATCATAGAAAAAAATAGAAATAATTATTTGATCGATGGGTTATTTCATTGAATCTGCCTAGCCTTTTTCCCAACTATATTTGGGTCGGCTTCCAGTCAAACCAGATTCAGCTGGATATCAGTATTTTACATGGAGCGACTGCCTGTCGGACCTCCACAACCCAGTAACTGGGTAATACCATACCCCATGGTAAGACTGGTTGTCAGACTTTAGAGCTTCATATCAATGGTAGAGAATATATATATTTCATTGAATAGCCCCATATTATACGACGATTCATATCAATGGTAGATAGCTACATTTATTTTAGTGCCACATGTGCGAAGGTCAACGTCTCTTCGATGATCTGGCGTTATAGAAATGGGTTTCAGTGAAAGGTCTTCCCATATCTGTCCAAATCTCTTATTTAACGTGGATTGATTTTCCTGGTTCTTTCAAAAGACACTCAATAGTTTATTCGTTGATTCCAATATTTATTTGATCTATTGGTAAAAAACTAAACTGAATAAATAAATAAACTAAATTTTAAACAAGCTGCTTATTTCCAAATATGCATCAAAATTGTCATAAGCAATAACGCTCAATCTTAAAGAATGAACGTACTTTTATACTATTTTTTTTTCTGTGTCTTTGGTGCATTTACAATTAATATTATCTCACAAACTGCCAGACCCGGAATAATTATTTGTAGTTAAAAGAAAAAAGGATACAGCTTTTCATCTTTAAGCATTTTCTTGATAACCTAAACTTGTCCATTGAATCATCACCTACCTAGCCTTTCCCAACTATACTGGCGTCGGCTTCCAGTCGAACCAGATTTAATTTAATATCAGTATTTAACATGGAGCGACAGTCTATCAGACCTCCACAACCCAGTACCTGCTTAATAATGAAACACTATGGTACGACTGGTAGTCAGACTTTTAGAACTTCTGACTAATAGTAACGACTGTCAAAGATCTACAAATTTCAGCCGGGAGCAACGGCTTTACGTGCTTTCCGAGAAACGCGTTATGACAGATGGTCACCCATCCACAGACCAACCTCGGCAAGCGCGGCTGTAATTATTTATCCACGAGCTCCTCAAGACGTGTCCATTGAATCCTTCCCTTATAATTATAGTCTTCGAATACAAAGCTATAATACTAGTACAAGGCACAAAATAGTACTTTTAACCAATTTTCTTACAAGAAACAGGAAAAAACACAAATCACAAAACAACAGAAAACTCAGCCAGTTTTTCTACATATCCATATCAATATTACTTCAGGAAATGCACCAAGGTAATTGAAAATTGGGGGACAAAGGTGAGAACCAACTAGAAAACGCGATTGAATTCTAACGCAAGATGTTAAAGCCACGGAAATTATCGCGATCAAATAAAGCGTGTCACATACATAGTAGTGGCGACGCGAATTGGGAAGCGCGCCAACTATTTACAGTTCCAAACTGAATTTTGTTTCAATGAAAATCGGAGAATTGGCTCGATGGAAAAGTTACCGTTTCTCGATATTATTTTAACGCTACCGTTGATCTCGAATTGGTGGTTTGCTATTGGCTTTTTGACGGTAACTTACAAATAACACCTAAAAATATTTCATAAAGGTTTTTTATAAAAAAAGAAAATTTGCCTGCGATCAGGACTCAAACCTGCCTAATTATGGGTTATCTATCGCAGTTTTGCCACGCTAGGTCCAATCGTTTATTCCTACTTTGAATGTCTTTCAGTGACGTCGCGCCCTTTATTGTAGAAAGTGTCAAACTACTAGACGTCTGGACTCCAGAATACCTAATCAACAGGAAAATTGCAGGTTCAAGTCCTGCTCGCAGTCGATTTTTTCCACAAAAATACTTTACTTCTGCTAATACTTTGCTTATTTCAGACATTTTCAGTAAATTGCATACTGTTTCCCACTGTTTGTCAGTATAAAGTTGGAGATCAAAACAATTCATTCCTGGTGCTTTTCAAGACGTAATTTACACAGCTTATTCTTCCAAAAACGTTTCGTTTTGGACGAAAACGGCGGAACACTACTGACCTTTACAACATACAGTTTCACCCACGTATGAAACATTTACGCGTCCCACTCACGCTGATATAGCGAATACTTCGCAAGAGATCTTGCAATAGACATAGGTACCTAGAATATTTTGTGCACAATTAATTGTGATGAGTTATTTTAAACAAACCTGCATCCCAGTGGAATAATATTACAAAACTATTTAACAAATATGTTAGTATCAAAGATTTGGGTAAAAAAATCATGGCCACTTCTTCTTCGACTAACTGTCCGACCATGGACCTTGCCCAGGTCGACGACGTCGCGTTGTGTTCCACGCGCGTCTCAAAGAGTGTCAGCATTATGACTCTACAGAGGGCCAAGGCCTGCCGGTCTCTTGGGACTAACCTATTACCATGACCCCGGAACTTAATATACTATTGAAGGACTCTGTGGATTTTAGTCAGTACGAGTCTGAGAGTCAGCAAAAACTCTAAGCTTTTTGCCACTTTCATACTCGTTTAATAGAGCGTTCAGACCAATCGCCTATTTTAAGGCATCTAATAAAATGTATCTTTTTAACCGACTTCAAAAAGAAGGAGTTTATCAATTCGACGGTATGTATTTTTTTTTTTTTTTTTTTTTTGTGTTTTTGTTACGCGATTACTCCGGCGATTGTGGACCGATTTTCAAAATTCTTTTTTTATTCGAAAAGAGATGCTTTCGGAGTGGTCCCAAATCACCAAGTCAAGATCTGATGATTAGATCCTGGAGAAATCGAGGGCAACCCTCAAATTTTATAGGCCCACATATAGTTTTTCGCAAATATTATGAAGTAATTTAAGTATTTGCGTATGGTAATCATAATCTCATGTAGCTGAGCTGATGATGGAAGGTACAACTCCTTAACTGTAAGGAGTAGGCATCGACTGATTTAGTTTGTGTTCGCTTATCTCTGGAACTACAAGTCCGATTTAAGTCATCCTTTTTTTGTTATACTAGGTATCGTTCAACTGAGGGAACACTGCAAGTTTCATCAAAATCGGTTCAGTAGTTTTTGAGATAGGGAATTTTCATAGCTAATTTTGTACATGAGCGATGTTATTACCGGTGCTACGGATTACAAAATTATAGTGCACATGTAAGAAAATTATGTACCTATTTGACAAGAATTTGGATTGAATATTTAAACTAAAAAGAGTAAAATAAAAGCTTTTTTAAAAAAAATGTAACCGCCTTCAAAACCAACCACTAAAAAAGAGTAAAATAACCTACAAAATAACTTTTCTTTCGGAAGTCGGTGGCAAAAAAGACAATGAAAAATAAAACCACCGACTTCCGAAAGAAAAGTTATTTTGTAGGTTATTTTACTCTTTTTTAGTGGTTGGTTTTGAAGGCGGTTACATTTTTTTTAAAAAAGCTTTTATACAAATGAATTTTAGTAGATGCCTAAAAATAATCCATAAAAGATACTTTTTCAATTCTTCCCATTACATTTTCTAAATCATGTGATTTATCATCCGCAGCATTTTACATAACAAGTCGGTCACGGAATAACTTCCCACGTATGTATTTTTCTCGAATAGCGTGCTTGAATTTGACGAGTAATAAAATCCAGTTATTTGAACGCACGTTCGGAATGGTATGATCAAAGCTACTTGCAGTCGTACACTACTTTTTAATGCGTTTTTTTCCCTAGATAGATATTATTGCATATGGAGTTAGTTTTGATGAACGAAGACATAAAATGTGTCCGATAAATGAGTGATGCCAAATTCCGCCAAGCCTTTTACCACAAAACGAATCGCAATGCACCATAGGTCCTGGTGAACAATTGAACACCCTACTCATACATTCAAAGCGTTTTGAAACTATTTTTATTATACATACAGGGCTTTTGGGATCTCTAAACCAAGAGTGAATTGGTTCATTCTAGCCCAGCGTATGGTTGGTGGTGTTGGTGTTCAAAAAAATGCCTATTCCTATTATATTCTTAAGAGTCATTATTTTCTTTTCATATTCAGAAAAATATCAACTATCACAATAACATCTATTCTATTATTATAAAAACTACACGTGCGTATTAATTCTTGAACTCGCACACGTAGTTGAGGAAAATCGATCATAGGATTCAATTTGTACGACAAACGAGTGTGAAAGTGGATATAATCGTTTAAGTACAGTGTAATGTAAATAGCTTAGCGGCAGTAGCTGTTGAAAATATAGAGGAGAAATCTCCCCTGGGGTAAGCCTTAGTGTGCAATTACAGTGGCAGCGGGGTGGGCAGCGGAATTCGCTGGCGGGAACAAATAGTTTTGAGTGAGGTGCACCAAGTGTGGGCGAGGCGATAGAGCAGGAATTTAGTCTGGGGCCTTAGTCAAACAGCAGACGATAGTAGACGACAATCGTTATCGTTCATCAGTCAACAATACATTTTCAACTTTATATCCAAGCGCGTAAAGATCCCCACCAACGTGTCTCCACGTTGCCGTCGTGGTGGGGCTTGCGTGTCTCAATGATCTCTGGGCCCCTGCCGGTAGAGGCACTCGTGCACTCATGCCGGATAGGCTCAGAGGGAGAGACCAGACAAAGTGGGACACCGGGGAAAGGCGCGCCGCCTGCAGGATCGAGCAGTTAGCTCGAGCTTGTAGGCGGCGCGGGGCCCGGTCTCAGAGACTGGGCTCAGGGGGGGGAAAGGTTCACTTCCGGTATGCGTCTGATCTTCAGACGTAACCGTGAAGTGAACCAGGGGAGGGGAATGGGGGTAGGGCTAAAAGAGGAACTCACCTCTCTAAAAAAGTAAATAATGGAAAAAGAAGTTTTTGTAAAAGCTACCCAGGCGGGTCCCAGCTGCTCCGCAGCTGGGGAATCCCGCACCGGATACGTCCGGTCAGTCCCACCGTACTCTGGGGGGGACAACAGGCACTTGTTTTATCCGAATTTTGCTCCGGCAGTCGCCGCATTGAGCCAGGGAGGCTCACGTGCCCGTGAGGGGGAGTCACTGGACTTGTCCAGTACGTCCTCCTCACCGACACCGAATACCGAGCGGGCACAGAGTGCCGCTCCGCAGGAGGGGGCGCTGGTGCTCGAGTCGGAGTCCGACTCGGCATCAGACGCCATGAGCTTCCGGAGTGTTACCTCCGGAAGCGTCACAAGGAGGAGTGAGGGGAGCGCCGATAGGAGGAAAGAATTCCTCAAGCGCTCCCGGGACGACAACAATTCGTCGTCGGAGGAAGGGCTTGCCTCGGCCCGTAAGATCCCCACGAGCGTGCGGGGTAAAGGCCGAGGCAAGACCTCGCGTAGGGGGCCTCCCCCTTCCGGAGAGCCGAAAACCAGCTTGGCCTCAGACGAGGCAAAGCTGACAGCGGTCGTGTCCGCCGCCATTCTCTCCGTTACTCGGAAGAAGAGTAAGGAGACGCGGGGGAAGGCTTTCGGCGAGGCCACGGCCTCTATCGTGGCGGCGGCACTCAGCTGCGGCGGGTCTGCAAGGACAGAAATGTCGGAGCTGCGGACGGAGGTTGCCCGCCTGACTGCCGCAATGGAGGCTCTCCGGAAGGAGAATGCCGCCCTCAAGGCGGATATGGCCAGACCTCGGGGAGGCGGTCGGCAAGACTCGCCGCCGCGGGGCCAAAAGGAGAAAGGCCAGCCCACACCAGCGGAGACTTCGGTTCTCGACCTGGTGCGACAGGAGCTGGCCGCCTTCCAGCAGCGGTTCTCCGTACTGGAGAGCCGCGTGCTGCGACCCCCGCTGGCGGCGTCTTCGTACGCGGCGGTAGCTGCGTCGAAGCCGCCCCCGAGCAAGCCGCCTTCGGCTCCGGCGAAGGCGAAACCGGCCGCGGCAACAAAAGCGGCAAAGAAGGCCCCTTCAAAGACGGCCCCGGCAAAGCCTAGCCAGGCGAAACCGGGCCCGTCCAAGCCGACTCCGGCCCCGACACCTGCGGGGCCGTCTAAGCCGGCTTCTAAAAAGAAGGGTGCCCTGGCCCAGGCCGACAGACTACCACCCCAGCAGCCTCCTCCCAAAACTCCCCCGGCAAGCGCCGAATGGCAAGTCGCCGGGGAAAAGAGGAAGGCTGCCAGTGCGGCCAGGTCCAAAAAGAGGAGAGAGAGGCGGCGGCGGCAGCGCAGGGAGCGCGGCGTCGCGGCGCGGTTGCGCGCCCCAAAGACTGCGGCTGTAGTCATCACACTGCAGCCGGACGCGGTCAAGAGGGGCGTAACGTACCGCGACGTGCTCGCGAAGGCGCGGGAGGCGGTAGACCTCACGGAGCTCGGCATCGCCGGGGGCCTCCGTTACAGGGTCACTGCGACGGGGGCTCGAATGCTGGAAGTCCCCGGCGCGACCAGTGGCCCTGCCGCTGACGCTCTGGCCGAAAGGCTCAGAGCGTCCTTAAACGCGGAGGAGGCCCGAGTCTCCAGACCCACCAAGCGCGCAGACGTGCGCATAATGGGTCTGGATGATTCCGTGACGGTCGAGGAGGTGGTGGCCGCTGTTGCCAGGACTGGGGGGTGCCCTCCCGATCAGGTGAGGGCGGGCGTCCTGCGTCCTGGCTTCGCGGGGCTGCAGACCATTACGGTCAGCTGCCCCGTCTCGGCGGCCAAAAAACTGGAGGAGGGCCGAAGGCTCTTGGTTGGGTGGGTATCCGCGCAGGTGAGACTGCTGGATCCCAGACCTCTGAGGTGCTACCGGTGCCAGGTGGGCAACCACGTGGCATGTAACTGCACCTCGGAGGAGGACCGTAGCGACAGGTGTTTCCGCTGCGGTCAGCCCGGTCACAAGGCCGGCTCGTGCATCGCCCCGCCGCACTGCTTCGTATGTGCGGCGGCTGGCAAGCCGGCCGATCACCGGGCTGGGGGCAAGTCCTGCGCCCCTCCCACCAAAGCCAAGAGCAGAGGTAGGCCCTCTGCCACCGCCGTCACCACCACTCCCGCCGCTGCCGCCGCCGCTTCCGCTGCCGCTGCCGCCGCCACCGTGGCCGTATCCCCGCGAGGGGCCCTGGAGGAGGCTGCAATGGATTCCGATTAATGTCTCCATTGCGCTTCCTCCAGGCGAACATCAACCACTGCGCCGCTGCTCAGGATCTCTTGCTCCAGAGCATGGCGCAGTGGTTGATTAATGTCGCCGTGGTCGCCGAGCCGTACTTTGTCGTGCCCAGAGATGACTGGGTAGCGGACCTGAACGGCTCGGTGACCCTAATTTTGTCGGCCGCCGCCGGTACCCCCGCCCCTCGATCGTGTACAGAGAGGGCGCGGGATCGTCGCAGCACGGTTCGGGGGGATCGCCGTTGTCGGCGTGTATTTCTCCCCGAACCGAACTCTCGCCGAGTTCCAAGACTCCCTAACGGAGCTGGGAGACGTCGTCGTCGCTCTCGGTTCCCTCCCCGCGCTCGTCCTGGGGGACTTCAATGCCAAAAATCCGGCTTGGGGTTCCCGGTCCATGGACCGTTCGCGGGGTGGGACGCTCGAGCGCTGGGCCCGTGGTCATGGCCTAGTGATCGAGAACCGGGGTTCTGTCCCCACGTGCGTGCGGTTTATGGGCGAGTCGGTGGTGGACATTACGTTCGCCACCCCCGACCTGTCGCCGCGCGTCACTGACTGGCGCGTTGTAGAGGAGGTGGAGACCTACTCCGATCACCGGTATATCCGGTTCGACGTCTCCACCCAGACCTCAGACGCGCCGGTCCCAAGTGGACGGAACCCATGTGGTCCGCGATGGGCGCTGAAGCAGCTGGACCGGGAGCTATTCCTGGAAGCCTCGATCGTGCAGGCCTGGGTGTCACCACCGGACAGGCCTGCCGACGTCAACGACGAGGCGGAGTGGTTCCGGGAGGCCATGTCGGAAATCTGCGACGTGGCCATGCCCCGGGTCCGGCAAGGACGCGCCCGGCGTCAGTTGTACTGGTGGTCGAGTGAGCTGGCAGCGCTGCGCGAGGCGTGCGTTGCCGCGCGACGCCAGTACACCAGGTTCCGCAGGCGCCGCACCCGACCTCCGGATGCGGCGGCTGTAGAGGCGGAGCTATATGAGGGCTACAGGGCAGCGAAGACCGTCCTCCGCGACGCGATCTTTCGGGCCAAGGAATTGGCCCGCGAGGAGATGCTGGAGTCTCTGAACGGGGACCCATGGGGCCGGCCTTACAAGGCGGTGAGAGCGAAGCTCCGCCCCTGGGCTCCCCCGTTGACGCAAAGACTCCGGCCTCAGCTCGTGGAGGAAGTGGTGAGCGCCCTGTTCCCATCGCGAGGGGAGCATACTCCCCCGCCTATGGCTCCGTCTCCGACGGAATCTGACGGTGAAGCTGGCGCAAACGCGGACCACAACAGCGACGACGACGTCTACGACGCTCCAGAGGTGACCGAGGTAGACCTGAGAGTGGCGGTACAGCGGCTCAAAGCCAAAAATACCGCCCCTGGACCCGACGGCCTGCCAGGGAAAGCCTGGGTCCTGGCCTTCGGGACTCTCGGGCCTCGACTGGGGGGGCTCTTTAGCGCATGCCTGGAGAGGGGCCGGTTCCCGCTTCCTTGGAAGACGGGGAAACTGGTCCTGATCCAGAAGCCCGGGCGCCCTGCGGACTCTCCGTCCGCATTCCGGCCCATCGTGCTGCTCGACGAGGTGGGCAAGCTCTTGGAAAGAGTCATTGCAGACCGCCTCGCCGGGCACCTGAATCGGGTGGGCCCGGACCTGTCGGAGAGCCAGTTCGGCTTCCGCAGGGGGCGCTCGACGGTGGACGCTATCATGCGCGTTAGAGCCCTCACGACGGGGGATGCTGTTGCCCGGGGCAGGGTCGTCTTGGCGGTGTCTTTGGACATCTCCAATGCCTTCAACACCCTGCCCTGGAGTTGCATCAGGGAGGCACTCCGGTATCACCGGGTGCCGACCTACCTCCGTCGTGCGGTCGAGGACTACCTGACGGACAGAGCCGTCATCTACCCCGGTCACCGGGGAGAGTGGAACCGGCGAGAGATGTCGTGCGGTGTCCCACAGGGCTCGGTCTTGGGGCCGTCCCTGTGGAACATCGGCTACGACTACGTGCTGCGAGGCGACCTCCCGGACGGCGTCAGCGTAATTTGTTACGCTGACGACACGCTCGTCCTGGCACAGGGAGTGTCGCACCAGGCGGCGGCCGACAAGGCGACACAAGCGGTTGCGACAGTCGTCCAAAGGATCCGGCAGCTGGGACTCGAGGTGGCGCTTCACAAAACGGTGGCCATGTGCTTTCATGGCCGCCTGAACGCGCCGCGGACCGAGTCCCACATAACGGTGGAGGGGGTTCGCATCGGCGTCGGGAGGACGATGAAGTACCTAGGACTCGTCCTCGACAGCCGGTGGAACTTCAGGGAGCATTTCCTGAGTTTGGCCCCAAGGCTGAACCGGACAGCAGCCGCCCTCAAGCGACTGCTGCCTAATCTCAGCGGGCCAAACGCCTCCTGCCGTAGGCTGTACGCCGGTATCGTGCGGTCCATGGCCCTCTATGGGGCCCCCGTGTGGGCCCTGAGCATCCGGACGCGACCACTGAAGTTGGTCGCATGCCAGAGGGTCATGGCTATCCGGATGATCCGGGGATACCGCACGATCGCCGGCGAAGCGGCGAACCTGCTTGCCGGATTACTACCCTGGGATCTGGAGGCGACTGCCCTCCAGCACGTCTATGAGTGGCGTGTGGAGGCGCAGCGCCGGGGCGAGACCCCGCTGCCTCGAGAAGTCGAGGCGTGGCGGGAAGAGCTCCGGCGCGAGCTCAGGGTAGTATGGATTGGACGACTGTCGCAACCGACGGCCGGGCACGCCGCAATCGCGGCGGTAAGACCCCTCTTTGAGGAGTGGCTGGAGAGACGTCACGGCGTCCTGACCTATCGCATGACGCAGGTCCTCACCGGACACGGAAGTTTCGGGAGGTACCTGTGGCTGATGGGAAAGGAGGAAACGCCGGGGTGTCACCACTGCGAAGATCGCCCGGAGGACACAGTAGAGCATACGGTGCAAGACTGGCCAGCTTGGGCAGAGCACCGACGTGTCCTCACGGCGGCGATAGGCGGAGACCTCTCGCGCCCGGCATTGGTTTCGGCCATGCTGCGGAGTGAGACGGAGTGGGAAGCGGTCGCCGCCTTCTGCGAGGCAGTAATGCTCGTGAAGGAGGCGGCGGGCCGCGAGAGAGAGAGGACAGCGTCCTCCCTCCGCCCCAACCGCAGTGGTGTACGCCCACGGCGCCGTACGTCGCAAGACGATCTCCGGCCACCGTAGGCGCGGGCATGCGGACAGCGAGTAAAGGGCAACTCGCTGTCCGACCATGGACCATGCCCGGGTCGACGGCGCGTCGTGTTCCACGCGCGCCTCAAAGAGCTGTCAGCAAAAAATGACGGGGCCCCCTCTCAGAGGGCCAAAGCCTGCCGGGGTCGCGGGATTTATTTCTATTACCGTGACCCCGGAACATAAAGGGCTACTGAAGGACACCGTGGATTTTAGTCAGTACAAGTCTGACAGTACCTCCCGCCCTGCCCGGGGTTGGAGGTCTCATTTGATGATTTTACCACGATAAAAAAAAAATAAAAAAAAAAAAAAAAAAAAAAAGCGCGTAAAGATAAAAGTCTATTGAAGTTCACAGATCGTTTTCGTTTGTTTCGTTCGTTATCGATTAGCAGTTTTTAATAGATTTTCAACTTTACGCGCTGGGGTATAAAGTTGAAAATGTATTGTTGACAGATGAACGATAACGATTTCCGTCTACTGTCGTCTGCTGTTTGACTAAGGCCCCTGTTTCGTGACCCACCGCCCGCTCTCGCTGCCCGCCCCGCGCCACTGTATTGCCGTCACAGACTTACCTGCGGTTGTTCCCAAAATTCAACGTATCTATGATTTTGCCTTACTAGAGATAACATAGCTAGTAAGGAATAACAAGAATATACTGTATTTTACTAGTTTTAGTAGTTGGTGGGTAGAGTTTGTTATGTACTGGTATGCTTGACATTTGTGTACCTTTTATAACGTGTTTGAAATCATCAAATGATTCCTTCTGACTTGAGTAGAGAGGCATTTTCAGAGTCTAACTGACTTAATACCCACACTGTTAGATCAGATTAATTAGATAGCCCTTTGCATACCAAAGTTAACGGTGCCCTTTAAAGATGGACCCTGGCTGGAGTAAGTGAAATAGAAACAGTCCAATGGAACTAAATAGATTGATGGCAGTATGTGTGTGTATGGGGGAAACAACATCCCTTGGGATGTGCCCCAAGCCGGAGTAAGGAATAGACACGAGTAATCCCGGTTGCTCCCTTCTTTATTGGATTAGGGACAGCTACCGCGAGGTTTACAGGATCTCACACATTAACTGGGTGAGGATTCCAGTACGTGGCACTATTTTTGAGTTCCTGATTCAATACTTCAGACACTCTTAACAATTAGTAAGTGATTCCGCAATCATTCACGGATTGCTGATTCATCATTGGACGGTTCACCGACAGGACGATTCATTTATTGGCCCTTACATCGACACAGAAAAACCCAAAGACTTTTCACCAACAAGATGATTCATTTATGACCGTTTCATAAACATAAATACATTTTGTGGTTTAACGATAGATTAGCAATCACAGCTATGATCGACATGAATGATTTCTTCATTCCATTCATATTGTTTAAAGAATTTGCCCTTGTCGAGTATGACCGGGATGACTAAGAAAGAAAGAATATTATGCATATAAAGTTAATTAAAGCGTCTCGTGTATTGAAACAGAAGGTCGCAGGTTCAAGTCTTACTCGATATATTTGTTTCTTTCCACAGTACAGTACAGCTTTGATAAAAACAAGAAAAAATATACCTTCTCACATTTTCCTTTATTATTGTTTACCGTCTGAAATCACAAAATGTTATTTCAAGACTTCGGCTTTAGGCGTCCTCGTTAATAAGATGTTAATGTCACACCGTGATAAGTAGGGCAACATTAAAATAAACAGGCTATTTTAACTGTAAACAATAATAAACATTCTTGTTGGCTAATTAGTACGTAACTAAGTACCTAATTGGAGTTTTCCAACTGTTAGGCATTAAATTAGGCTTAACTTTGAGAGTCTATTTTCTTTCTACAGTTTTGTGTAATAATTACGATAGTCTTTTGCGGGTCTGTAAAAACAGAACTGTGTACTATGCGTGTATATATTTGTTAACAAAAATGTATGATAAATCTAGGAATTGTGTACAACTTTTAACAAATGTATAAAAAGTGTTTTATATCTTTAGGTAGACGAAGCCCCGTTACGCGGGGCTCCTATTTCCACGTGTAAATTAGAAAGAAAACTTACCAACCAGACCTCGAGGTGCCCAAGAGTTGTTGGTGCCTTTGAAAGTTAACATCAGTGGCATCTAAAAGTTAGGTTTGGTTAGGTTCCACACATTTTGTTTGACTGGCCTGTTGGTCTAGTGGTTAGTGACCCTGACTGCTATGCCGGGTGTCGTGGGTTCGATTCCCACCCAGGACAAATGTTTGTGTGATGAGCTTCTTGCTCATTTGTTCTGTATCTGGGTGTAATTTATCTCAATTATGTATGTATTTAGTAATATACAAGTACGATTATCAGTTGTCGAGTACCCATAACACAAGCTCTGCTTACTTGGGTCTAGATGGCGTTGTGTGATAGTTGTGGAATATATTATTATTATTTTGGGGTGATTTTAGAAATCAAATAGGTACATTTTCATAACATATCCACCTCCTAAAAAGCATTATTATGACGCACCAACAACGAAATAGGTAGTTACAAGGGTGCCTGTAAACATTATTATACAAGTACATTACACGCTAGCTTTTATGTGAGGAAGAATTTAATATCTTTCGGTACGTGCCAGAGCTGTATTCGTTTATGATAAACATTTTGAGGATTTGAGAGCACCTGGCACTTTCAGGGCTTTCGTTATGATTATTTTATATGTACATCTATGTAGAGGAGCTCGTGGCTAAATAACATCAACTGCACAGATCGGTCTTCCGAGTTAAGCCGCGCTTGCCTACGTCGGTCTATGGATGGGTGACCATCTGCCATAGCAAGTTTTCTCCGTGACTCGCAAAGCCGTTGGTCCCGGCTGTCATTTGTACATTTTTGACAGTCGTTATTCAAAGTCAGAAGCTCTTAAGTCTGACAAGTAGTCTTACCATGGGGTATCGTAATACCCAATTACTGCGTTGTGGAGGTCCAATGGGCAGTCGCTCCATGTAAAATACTGATATCCAGCTGCATCTGGTTCGACTGGAAGCTGACCCCAATATAGTTGGGAAAAGACAGGCAGATGATGTGAAAGTCAAAGGTCAAAGTCAAATTATTTATTTCTATTAGGCCATCAAAGCGGCACTTTTAATCGTCGAATAATTAAAATTAAGGAAATGGAATGGGATGGGATTGATTCTACACCCTATGATGATCTATGTAATATGGACAGTAGTGGGAATACTAGGTGGACTATTGTGACATTGTATCTGCCATGATGATACCACAGTCAATCTTACTAATATTTATATTATGTGAAAGTTTGTGAGGACAAATGGATAGATGGATGGACATGGACGATGACGACGTAAAAACTACAAAACGGATTTAAAAGATCGGTACCTACACATACGGATGTTATTACAAAAATTAGGGATAAAACAATATTTCAAAATTAAATTATGCCAAGAAATACAACAATTTGTAATTATTAATTTAATTCTAAAAGACTAATGAGATTTTTAATTAATTTATTGGTTCTTAAAACTATCTAGTTTTTTTCGTTCCAAATAAACATAATTATAATTCAAAATTCGATACCATTGCACAAAAAAATTTCGAATCCACAAAACACCTACCCACTTTCCATTGTAAAAAGCTAATGTGTATTTAACAAAGCATTCTATACACCCACTTATCAATACAAGGGCGTAATGATGTCACTTATAAACCCCTAATGGTTTCAGTATCGTAAAAGGGCTAATCATCGTAATTTGGACCGTAAATAATGAGTAAATAAGCCATAATTTGACTTTTATACATACTATAATAGTTTAGTTTGATTAGGTAAGTGTGATTGACTAATCATTGTTATGTCATAGTTATTTTATTTTGTCAGTATTTCCATATTGTTGCTAGGTAGTAACAGCCCTATCAAAACTGTATAAGGAGGTAGTAACACAGCCCTATCCTAACTTTAGCTAAGTGGTGAATTTAGTTTTTATTCATTAGTTGGTATAGTTACTTTGGGGTTGATGTAAGTTCGTCGAAACAATAATTCCATACCAAAAAAAGGTTTTGATCCTGTCCTTCTAGTACTTTCTGTTCAGATCCCACATTGTGTCCACGTTTTTGGTAGTTTTGTTTTTCAGGATTCTATTATTTAATTCTACTATTTGTGCGGATAAAAGAAATGGGGGGAATTTACAATAATCTAAAACCATTGGCTAATTTATACTTTTTTTTTTCGCGGGGAATCAATTTTGTGGCGAACTTACAACAACCCTTTCTTTTCGAGTACGCAAATTCGAAACTGCGGGAGGTTTTTCGTGATTTGATGATTTTTAATTACAAAATCGTTCAGTCGTTGCATGATGACGGTATCGGTTGATGTCGAAATAATAAACTCAATTAAAAAACAAATACTTTCCTCTGACACTTCAAGGTGCTTTCTATTAAAGACAAAGACACACACTAAAATGTCAATAGAAAATACTGAAGCGGCATGGTTTTGCCCAATTTAAGGCTTTTGGAAGAATAAAAAAATGGTCGCCTTACTTGCCAAAACAGATCCAACAAAATTATCTGGAACTGCCAATGCGTTCTTTCCAACAGTAATCTTTTATTTTATCTACCAGCACCCATAACGCTCTGTCTTCCATTTTATTGACTGCTGCCGTGCCAAAATTGGGTCGAAGAAGACCCATTTAGCTCCAAGCCAAAAAATAATAGGGTACACAGAAAACGATAGCGTGTGTCAATAAATTCATGAAATAATACTCGAACCAGCAAAAAACACATTCAATGGCCGTGAAAAAATGGAGTCTCTTCGAACAATAACTAAGTATCTTATCTTATTTTCCGACAAAGTGAACATTGTCGTAATATTTTTAGCAACTTATGTGAAACGGAAAATGATTCTAACTCGATTTTGGAGGGAAAGGTTGAGGTTATGTTAGGAAGATACTTTAAAATAATACCTTATTGGAAGATCCTTTCATTACGTATATAAATAAAAGTACCACTGCTGTCAATATCAAGTCATTTATTTCAATTAGGCCACCAAACAGGTACTGTTAAAATTAAAAGGTGTTTTTTTTATCGTGGTAATTTCAACAAATGAGTCGTCCCTCCCAATGCGGGACGCGAGGGACTTTCAGACTTCTACTGACTAACGTCTACAACGACCTACTAATATTTCCGATTTCATGTTTTCATGGTATGATTTTTGAGTTATACGTGGTTGAAGCCTCTGGCAAAAGTAACCAAAAAAACTAGCTTCCTCAGTAAATATCATCAGTCTCATATACGCAAAGCCAACAAAATCTTGAACATCCCTAACGACATCTCTTGGCAGAGTCACAAAGTACTCTTCACGTAAACTGGAGCCATATGGATGACTAGATGTGCCTCCAAATCACGACATTACTTAACATTACATTACATTAACGTCGTGCCACGTAAATCAGGCCAGAAAGACTATAAACCTTCCATTTTGAATTGTAAATGAGGAAAAAAAAAGAATATTTGTTAGTTCAAGGAGGTATCTGATGTTTCCTGGTTTCATTTCCTGGTTTTTTACAGAATGCTTTAATGGCACCCTTTTTTTAACCGACTTCAAAAAAAAGGAAGATGTTCTTAAATCGACTGTGTTTTTTAATTTTACTTCTGTTATCTTCATATTAATATGACTGGGTAAACTGATTTTGATCATTTATTTTTTGTTCGATGAAGCTTTTTCAATGATAGGCTCGTATTTGTACGCTCACTCGCCGATGGTAAGGGATGATTATGGTCGACAGTTAAGCACGCTTGCCTAGAAGTAATCTATTCACTCTTGACTTGAATACTCCAATAACATACCATCTAAAGATGGACTTTTTCATGGAACAACTGTGTACGACCTCCACAACTACTTAGTAAGATTATTTGTCAGGCTTTCAAGATTTTGACGCACAGTAGCGACTATCCAAGATTTTCAACCATTGATTTTACGTGCTTTCCAGGGTACGTAGTAAAACTCATCATGATAGATGGTGCATCAACAGACCAACTTCGGCAAGGAATAAAAGCCTAAATGTGGCTTATTTAGCCTGGAGTCAAAAAAAAAAGTTAACCTAACGCAAGTCCATGCTTGTTAGTTATTATATAGTAACGATAGGCATTCTGAGAAACCTACAGCCCCCAAAATTGTTACACCACCATAAAAACTTCGAACAAAACGATATGAATGTAAAAAAGAAAATTCTTCTGTTCAGTAGGCGTCGAGATACTTTTTATTTCGTCACAAAAAAGCTGTGTTATGTCATCTGCACCCGTCACAGATAGAAATCTCTTGAGGCCCGGGGCTAGGAAACTAGAGACTTAAGAATTACCGCCAGATATTGATCAAAAGGAACTTCACTTTTTGTTTCCTTTTCATAATGACGTCGTTGTCAATCGTGACGTCATAAAAATACTACTGTACCCTTACCACGAGTTTCCAGTAATTGAGTCGTAAAGTAAACTGGAACTTTGACAATTTCAAATTGACGATTTTCATGGAAAAAAACAGTTCCTTCTTCGCACAACAGAGGCGCTGTTCCATTTGTTCAAGAAATGCTGCAAATACTGGAAAGACTCTGTAAAGTAAAGAGTGAAAAGTCGTGCTAAGGGTACTGAGATGGGCACGCCGCAATAGCGGTGGTAAGACCCCTCTTTGAGGAGTGGTTGGAGAGACGTCACGGCGTCCTTACCTACCGCGTGACGCAGGTTCTCACCGGACACGGAAGTTTTGGGAGGTACCTGTGTCTGATGGGTAAGGAGAAAACGCCTGGGTGTTGCCACTGCGAAGATCGCCCGGAGGACACAGTAGAGCATACGGTGCAAGACCCCCCTCACAGAGGGCCAAAGCCTGCCGGGGTCGCGGGACTTATTTCCATCACCGTGACCCCGGAACATAAAGGGCTATTGAAGAACACCGTGGATTTTAGTCAGTACAAGTCTGACAGTACCTCTCGCCCTACCCGGGGTGGGAGGTCTCATTTGATGATTTTACCAGGTAAAAAAAAAAGGGTACTGAGACGTGTTTGAACAAGAATACGAGAACATAACTCGAGGAAATGACGTTGAACCTTAGATATTTTTTTGTTAGAATAATACAATTAAGTAACGACCCGGAACGCGAAAAATAAAAGGGTAGGTTTTAGTTTCAGTATGACTCAGATAGCCTCTCATCATTTGATTATTACCTGTCCTAAAAACAGGCAGTGCATTAATTCCTTTTTGCTTTATGAAATATCAACTAGAACATAAATAAAGTTCTAATCTATATGCAAAGACCAAAAACAAAATTACATCCAAAAAAGTTGAAACAATTCCTTTTATCGATCATAATTTATAATATCCTGTAAGTTGATAGTAAGCCTCTAAGACCAGAAAATTATTCGCAGAAAATAACGACAGGTAAAATTTTACGCTGAAATCATCGCTACGGTTTCCGAGAACGAATTTATCGACTTTAAAACTTTGAGTTGAGGGCAACTAATAAGGGCAGTGGTAGGGACCACTGACCCAATTTGTTAATTTAAATATCATCATCTGCCTAGCCTTTTCCCAATTATTTTGAGGTCAGCTTCCAGTCAAACCAGATGCAGCTGGATATCAGTATTTTACATAGAGCGACTGCCTGTCGGACCTCCACAACCCAGTAACTGGGTAATACCATACCCCGTGATAAGACTGGTTGTCAGATTATAGAGCTTCTGACTAACAGTTACGACTGTCAAAGATCTACAAAGGGCAGCCGGGACCAACGGCTTTACGTGCCGAGGCACGGAGGAAACTCGCTACGATAGATGGTCACCCATCCACAGACCAACCTCGGCAAGCGCGGCTTAACCCGGTAGATCGTCCTGTGCGGCTGTAATTATTTAGCCACGAACTCCTCGACTCTCTCTTTTTTTTGACCGAGGTATTTGTTAATTTAAATACCTTCGTCAAAAAAAAGGTTTTTGCTCAACAAATCGAATCGATGCTTTGATTCTATTCACTGGAAACCTTCCGAACAAAAAGGATTTCCCGAATGACACAGTTACCGTTCAAAAACGAAAAAAGTAAAAACAACAGGTACAAAACCGCAACAATCCAATTGATCCCAAAGGGAAACGTGAACAATTCTATCACGAAACAGACTCAAAAGTCTTTTCATCATTTTGTAGAAAATTGATGAAGCGAAAACGATTTAATTTGAAATATATATTATACGCATTAACTGCGTTGCTTTTCGTAAAAGTACACCAGAATGCCCTACCAACTAGACCATCGCAGTACTGCTTCGTCGAGGCCAAATTTTTCATTCTCTTGTTCGAATTTTTCTTTCCTCAAATATGTAATCGCTCTAAATCTAAAATCGCCGTTTCTATAGCTCTAACTTAAAGTAAGATGAAAAATCTGCGTCGAGCGGCTGGCTGGTACGAACGTCCAACCTCATACCAAGAAACTCTTGCAACTACCATTCTGTCGCTACGTGCCGCATCCGTTGCAGGTTCTCAACCGATTACTGCTCGTTCATTCTTGCTGACTACGTAATGGATGTTGTTTGGACGGAGTTCCCAGTTTGCAGGAATTACGTGGATCGTTTGACATTGAGAAAGGGGTTCCATTTCTAAGATTCAATCTTGTAAAGACTGAAATCAGGTTGAAGTTTTAGTCTGATGGTTTTTGTGTTAGAATTTTTTCTTTACGGTGACGGAAATGTTTTTTAGGGATTATTTTTATTAATCGTAAGAATACGAGTAAATGTTTGGATGACACAAAAGTGTTTATTTGATAATCTTTCGTAGGTTAAACGTGGTCGCGAACCCGTCGCAAAAAAAACCGTGATCCTGATCGACCAAGGCGCCAACAATACTGTCAAGACAACTAAAGCATCATTTCCAAAACAAAAACCTAAAACATAATTGGCGAAATGAAAACAGCATCACCACTACTAATGTTTTCAGGATAACAGGTATGATGTTTCGTGTTCTGTTTATAAAATACCTTAATTTTATACAGAACGTATATTTACCTTACTAATGTTCAAATTACGCGACTAAACATAGCTCGGCTCTTGTAAACAAACTAATAACGAGTTTGACAACATGCAATTAGCAATTATACAAAAATGAAACGTGAAAGAACTAACTAGGGTAGTATTTGCATTAGCGTGTTTAAAAATAGGTTGGAGCACTTCAGTCTGGGTGTATGAACAATTTTGTGAACAGCCAATCAAGTTCGCAGTAGTACACTCTGCCAATAAATTGCTTTGAAGAGCCCTCGATTGAACCAGCAGCTTTGATTTGCCAATTACGACATTTCAAAGATTTTTGGGTACCTTATAAGATATTTCTCTTCTTCTCTTCTCGTCTTGCTATTTTGTAAATACAGCCCGTCAGTATAAGCCAGTCCAATCGAGTTACCATTAATTTTTTGTTTGGCACCCTAAGTTCATATCCGTAAGTGATATGGATTAGAAAACACCCGTAACTTCAACCAAAGCTACGGGCGTCGTTCTTAGCGAGTACCTAGACATCTTGCAATCCCCAGTTATATACTGACTGCTTGAGTAGTCCGTGTATGTTGATCACTTTCTTACTAACCCAGTCAACGAGTGCTCAAAACAAGGTGTAGAGGGAAGTCTTGACTTACTTGACTTAAGATCCTATGACCCCTAGATGGGGCAGAAGGCGTCCACACATGTCTTCCATCGCGATCTGTCTTGAGCTTCACGCTTCACCTCACTCCACGTCAATCCAATGCTCGCCGCTTCCGCTAGCACGGTGCGTCGCCAAGTTTGACGGGGGCGGCCACGCTTTCTTTTCCCTTGGGGGTTCCAATCCAAAGCTTGTTTTGGTATGTGGTCAGGGTCCCTTCGGAGCGTGTGGCCAATCCATTTCCACTTGCGACGCTTGATCTGGTTGTCGATCGGGCTCTCGTTGCATTTCCCCAGCAGCTCTACTTTGGAGATGGTTTCGGGCCAGTAAATTCCGAGAATGCGACGAAGACAGCGGTTGACGAAGACTTGTAATTGGCGTGAGATGTCCTTTGTAACCTTCCACGTATCTGTTCTCTATTTCAAATCAGACCTACAAATGGATGCGATACTTACAGCCATGCGTGTTGTAGCGAACGCTCTTAGAGTTTTGAATACATTGGTATAGAGACCCTTTTGTTAAACAAATGGTATCTGTCAGGTTGTCCATTGGCAATTCATTTCTCAGGCTTTGGACTGTACTGTACTGTAACTTTCAAAGTGTCTATACTAAAAAAACCCTCGAACTAAAGCCCGGTCACGTTTTCAAACGATGCGACTTCCGACAATCAATCTTATTATTCCATCTTGGAAAAAAGCAGTCGTTTTTTTCTTGAATCTTTGACAGTTGTTGCTGTTAGCCAGAAGATCTAAAATCTGACAACCAGTCTTACCATGGCGTATCGTTTTACCCAGTTACTGGGTTTTGGAGGTCTGATAGGCAGTCACTCCATGTAAAGTACTGATATCTAGCTGCATCTGCGTCGACTGGAAGCAGACCCCAATATAGTTGGGAAAAGGCAGGCAGATCATGATTTGGCTAAGAGTGGTTTTATGTGATGACCATTTGGAGGGTCTGCTCTCTAAGTTCGTCGACGAAGATACGGGCTCGTACGAAAGTAATTCAAAAGTTTATTATTATCCTGTTATTTTTTAATTCATGAGTTTTTACAACACTTCGGGAATGAGGATAACTGTCCAATCATTATTTTAAGTAATTTTATTTCTGCAACTAATATTATAGTGTAGTAAACGCCCGTTACTTGTGATAGGGGAGAATGGAAGAAAGAAACGTGTTGCGCCGACCCCAAGTAAAATGGGATAAGGGCAGAAAGAAGAAAGTAAACGCCCGTAACTTCTCTAGGAGTTCCGGTTTTCCTTTTTATATCTGATGTTAAAGCGAGAGTTATTCCACTTTAGAAGAGAGATAGAGCTATGCAAGTCGTCTAGCGCCATCTCGTTTCCACAATGGAATTACTCTTGCTTTAAGACGTCATGGTATGCTACCTGACCTTGTTAGTTGTCTTCCCGAATTCCAAGTTCTTTCTACAGTCTCCATTCCAAGAATTTTCTATGCAGTCTACGGCTAATATGGCCAGAAACATAAAAAAATAAATAAATAAGTTGTGTTGCCCTACTGTGTTTATATTGTATGACATACAAGTAATTCTTTTTGTCTTTATTTTCCTGGTTAAGACATTGACTATGACAAGCAGTATATAATAAAGATAAGCCTTTCAGTTTTTCCTTATTGTGTAACAGAAAATGACAATCACTCTTTTTCATGCAGAGCATGTGTGCAAAAAATTAAGTAAAACTGCCTATATTTTGTACAACTTGTCAAAAAAAGTAAACATAAATACTTTAGTGATAGCTTATCATGGTTTAGTTGCTTCTGTGTTAAGATTCGGTCTCATATTTTGGGGTAATTGTAGTGAGAGAGAAAGGATATTTAAAGCCCAAAAATGTTGCCTCAGATCAATGACAGGCTTAAAGACTACAGAGAGCTGTCAACCAGTGTTTAAGTCTTTAAACATTTTAACCTTACCCAGTCTTTATATACTTGAAGTAGCCATATTCGTTAAAACAAACAATAATTTATTTACGTCAATGGTAGATATAAGACAACGTACAGGACCAATACGATCCCAATATAAAAATTTATTATACACAGGTGGGCATAAAACAGCCCTATTAAAAAACAATATTTTGTCCATGGGTCCTATTGTATTTAATAAACTTCCTCAAAATATTAAAGACCTACCCACAAAAATGTTTAAAAAACAGTTAACTAAACTATTAATTCAGAAATGTTACTACACTGTAAAAGATTTCTTAAATGATAATTTAAATTAAAATGTATCAGTTGTCGTATTTATTAATTAATTTTATCCTTTTATTCTTTTTCAAATTTTTCTTAATTTAGTTTGTTTTATAATTTTGTTAATAGCACATAATTATTATTGAAAATTGTAATTTATAATGTTTGGATTATTTTCTACTGTAATTTAGTTTGTATAGACTTTATTAATTTTATAATAGTGTAAGTGTGCACTTACATTTTAATATTTTCTGTAATTGGAATATGTTTGCATGCCGCAAGGTAAAATGTAACGGGACTACTATATATTATTATCTAACACCTTATTTGTATACCTACATTTTTAGCAAATAAATGATTTCTATTTCTATTTCTATTTCTTTGCCAGTTGCTGTTTTTACCTACGTTGGATTTTACCTACAAACGAATAAAGGCAACAATATTTACCTTCAGTACAAAAACAATACTTTTAGTACTAAAGGACTTTTTGCACACAATCGAAATTGGAAAACTGCTACAGATATTCGTACGTAAAAGTTTGTCTTTTATGAAGCTAAGCCTTTTCTACGATGGAAATTTTGTCGAAAATCTCAATTTCGATAACCGAAAATATTCGAAAAGGGAATAAATATTGACAATTTGTTTTTGACACTTTTTTTAGGTGGCTTTGAAATTGGAATGAACACAATCAGAGTTGCCATCTACACGGGCGAGATCACTTCAAAACAAATGAAAAACAACACATACCGTACGTACCTATGTACACACGGCTACACATCAAGCTATGGTAAACCAGTATTAGCTGACCCTTCATTGTATGTAAAAATCGTACGAAGCGAGACCAAGACAAACTGGTTTTGTATAGCTTGATGTGTAGCCGTGTGTACGTTCCCGGTAAAAACCAATATGAAACCTGAGAGAAACTTTTTTTTGTAACGCCTAAAGCAGTTGTTTTACAAACTGTATATGGTTATACGTGTGTTTTTGTTGGCAGTTATTTTGGCTCATATTTTATTCGCAAATACACATAATGGTATTTTGTATTTTTAGGAAAGAATATAACAATACTTGTATTATTCGGTGCGTGCCAAGCTGAGATTAGGGGTGATACAGAGCGAAGTTTTTTTTAAGGAGGATTTTTTTTTAAGTTCAGGGTTTATTTATATGTTTGCTCTATAATGAAAAAATAGTACATAGTTTACCGAGAGGAGAAAGTGACAGATTACCGACGAGGGTATCGTTTAAAGTCCAAGGCGTAGCCGAGGACTTTAAAATACCCGAGATCGGGAATCGCACTTTCTCTCGAGTGATACATAGTGCTTTATACTACACCTACGAGGAAAATAAATTACTTTCTACGAAAACTGAATCCTCAAACATTACACTAATAGAAAATGGCGCCAATGGCGTCTGCAATTGTCACATGTTCTTTTTTCAAATTGTTTATCCTGCCGCCGCAGGGTCGCACTGCCAGCCCGACACCATCCCACACACAGCTAGTGGCCAGTGTCATTTTGCGAACTTGGAGACAAAAACTCACTGTAAAAACTTTTTGGCTTTTGATATTTAGGTTACCGGCGCATAGTCTTACCCAAAATTAAAAAAGAAAAACCACGTAAGAAATGGATTTTCATACACTTTTCTCTCCCGCTCAGACGCGTTTTCTCCCCGCATATTTGGTCGATATGCAATGACGTACTTTCTACCGTACATTTGATAAAGTATCAAGGTACTTTCCAAGCAGGTGTAGTATAAAAATGCTTTTCATTACTGTATTTTTCATTTCGTCGTAAAGATTTGTTTATGTGCGTTTTTGTCCACTCAAAGTTGTTTGGTAGCTATCGTTATCAGCAATAAGAACGCCGTTGTACCCATAGAACATCTTAATATATATAAATCTCGTGTCACAATGTTTGTCCTCAATGGACTCCTAAACCACTTAACCGATTATAATAAAATTCGCACACCATGTGCAGTCCGATCCAACTTGAGAGATAGGATAGTTTAAATCTCAAATTTTAGACCGGGTCCTCCACCCGTGCGAAGCCGGGACGGGCCGCTAGTATCTTTATAAATTAATACCAATTTTAGGGTTCAATAAAGTTTCTTTTATCTATTTATCTACATCATACTGTTTTTTTAGCTTGAAAAAAATCATCAAGTGGGTCCTCCCACCCAGGGCGAAAGAGACTATCAGACTTGTACTGACTAAAATCCACGCGGTCCTTCAATAGCCTTTCATGTTCCAGGGTCACGGTAATTTGATACGTCCCGCGATGAATCCACATGTAACTTAACTAAATATTAAAGATGATAATCATAGGCTTGTTTCCGTTCTCCATTGTAACGTGCGATCCGCAAGATATTTTACTAAAACTATCAAATTGTATTTCAAAGAGCCTAAAACTATGTATTACCATTTCAAATCAATTCAAAATAGACAGCCGGTGTCTAGCCAGAGTCACTTACAATTTGACTAATTGATCCTCGCAATAGGGTATTTTACTGCATAAATAAATTGATAATCTATTTAGTCCGTCAGTAATAATATTGAAAAATAATGGACACGTATTTTTTATTTATTCAAATCAATGAAAATTGACAAAGATAAAACACTTCCAAATTCGGGAGTGGGGGCTTGTGACGTCATTGCGCTTGTAAAATTGTGCCAACCGAGTGACGTTTTGTGATTTTTAGAAGCGTTGTATCTTCGTCAATTTTGGTTTATGTGACAAAAGAAAAAATAGGGGTCTAATATTTTTTAATAATCCATATTTAGGACTAATAATTTTTTTTGAGTAAAATACCGTATTATAACGATTCGATGCTTATCAAGATAACTCATCAAGACACTCGGCAAATTGAAACAAAAGAAAATGAGATATTTAGCCAATATTTTAGTCTTTTTCTCTGTAATTACTGACGTTGGCAAACGAAGTCTCTTTTCTAACTAATAACAAAGAAATAATGTAATATTTTATTCTTAAATAATTTGTTCTTGCAAACTGGAAGCACCAACCCTATGGTTCAAGCTCCAAGCAGTACATTTGCGAACTTTTGTAATATACCGAGTTACGTAGCCTTTTCTCTGTGTAACATAATAAAATCAGTGGCTTTTTCCGAGTTCCGTACCTAAAGTCTAAAATGGGTATTAGGACATCGCTGTCCGTCTGTCTTTCTTTGACCAGGCTATCTCATGCACCGAGATAGTTTGACTGTTAAAATTTTCACAGATAATGTATTTCTGTTGCCACTACAACAAAAAATAATAAATTACATAATTTATTAAATATGTATTTAATTAAATGACAAAAAATCACGTTTATTTTATGTGCCCACAATATATACAAGAAACGTGTTTTCTTCTTGTTATTATAGAATGCTACGGAACCTTTCCGCGACTCCGACTCGCACTTGACTGTTTTTTTCTCTGTTTCCCAAACGGTTTTTTAGGTAATATATTTATTACGTCCATATATCAAAAACCTCATATGTTCACATATTTAGATTTAGGACTGTCGTAATTGCTTTTACGGCTTAAATTGGAGGGGTGTCAAAAGAATGATTGGAGTTGGAGGTTCATTTACAGAATCGTTTCAGTATTGTTCAGTAAATCAGGGTTATAAATTGTGATATTAATAGTAAATAATATTCCACAACTATCACACAACGCCATCTAGTCCCAAGCTAAGCAGAGCTCGTGTTATGGGTACTAGACAACTGATAAACATTCTTATATATTTCTAAATACACATATATTATAGATAAATTACACCCAGACATAATATGTGTCTGGGTGTAATTTATTCAATCATTTGTTATGACAAATGATCGTGCTCATCAGACAAACATTTGTCCTGGGTAGGAATCGAACCCACAACCTCCGGCATAGCAGTCAGGGTCACTATCCACTAGATCAAAACAGGCCAGTCAAATGCTTATGACTTTGTGTCTACGTGAAGAGTTATTTGTTTGATTCATCAATTCATTCAAAAAACTAAAATAAAAAGTATGAATGGTTAAAACAATACAAATAGAGATTCGCTTTGTTTCCTATTCAATTCTATTTTGGAAAATAAAAATAATACCGACTCTTTTCAACCGTCTCTCTGCAAAAAATGGTATTTTGTGTTCGCTGTGTATTTTACTATGTTATGAAAACACTATTGTATTTCAAAGCCTTCAGAAAGTTATTTTAGATGGCTCATATAGCTAGAATAACAAAATATTTGGGGTGGTATAGAATGTGTAACGTTAAAAGCGCAAAACCTCTCGTGGGGTAACTGTTTTGGAAATGCAAGCTAACTATATAATTTTAAGAGCACTTAGGACAAACTACGGTAAAAAGACTATTAAGGGAACTTTAATTCTTGAGTTCAGCTCCCTTATTGTATATAAGGGAGCTGAACTCAAGAATTTAAGGAATCGAAATCACTTCCAACTTTTAAAAGGCTATTAAATTAGGTCATGGACATGTTAGGTGAGGTCTGATTCAGTTGTTAAAGCAACATTTAGGCGACCAGACTAGAAGAATATCTCACTAAAGCTAAAGACAAAGAAAATCACTTTAATTGTTAATTGTTGACAAAGTAACGTTGAGCTCCTAGAATCACGAGTTTGAGCTACACGATAACTGACAAATGCTTGCACTGACTGGACATGTCCACTCAAATCTGTGTGTGGTTCTTTCTTAAAAAGACCATCTCAGACGTGAACCTACATAGCCCTCGTATGACTACCAATTTAATGTCTGGACTTTAAAAGAGACCGTGACCTCTGAGTTTGTTTCGGCTGTTTCTTCTCAGAGTAGTCAGGTACGAAACACCGGCTTCATCTAGTTTGTAAAAAGACGACGTTTAAAAGTGTTGATATTAACCTACTTGCAAAAATAAATTTCATTTCCTTTCATTTCATTAATTGGCATACGCCAAGAGAAAAATATTAAACATAAAGAAATACTAACATCTTCTCTTAATAAATTACACAGGTAGGTATACCAAAAATGATTTAATATAACAAAGCTTATCTGCTTTTTCTATGCTCTTTAACGGATAATATATATTATAGCACAACTATCATTATATTAAAGGTCAAAGAGTTACAGAAAAGAAATGTAACGAAAAGATTTTCAATCAGGCATTTTTTTTTGTGAAAATAATTCGGATTGAAAGACCTTTTTACGGCTATATTCCCATCTTAAGATTTTTTATTTAAGCGATACTTTGACCTTTTATGCGATTATCTGAGAAGGGACCACAATTTTATTTATTATTGTTCTGGGGTAGGTAGTTAGTATAACGACCAACATGTACAGGTAAAGGCCTTAACCCACAGATCGCGATCCTTTTCGGCGATCTCTGTGCAGGCAGAACGCGATCGGCGCCGCTAGTGAGAAAGCACATAATTATGGACGTCCATAGGTAACAGGGATTGCATGCGAATAGGTGCCATCGCTAGATCCTTGATCCTTGGCACGGTTCGCGCTCTGTCAGTAAACGCCTTAAGAGAACAGCAGTGGTGCGAGTAAAGGTCGCGTGTGAACCATACATTACCCATGCAGGCATTATTTTGCGTGCCTATTTATTAAATCACCACTGCTCCCAAAAACTTTGAAGAGAAACATCGTGACCTACACCAAAATGCACCGGACTGGTGGCGGCGTCATGGCCCGTTCCCTCTCACAGAGAAGAGGTGTGAAAGTGGTACTTGTCGTTTTATGCCGATGCAAGTTACTTCCTACTTAAAACCTCATTTAGACGATGGAAATTATATGGAATTTAGACTAAGTGACCAATGTTTTAATGGACAATGAATTCAGTTGATCAAACGAATATCACAATCTAGTCAAACTTGCATGCAAGTTCCTAGCGCATGTAATTGAACCGTTAGGGAGGTGGTACACTTACGCGCAGAGCTAACGCGCCTAGTAGACATTGTATAACGTTGAATGGAACTAAAAACAGATTCAGAAACGGTGAGCTTGCGTCCCAATGCTGGGCTCATTCCGCCATCTTCTATAATAAATCTGCCGCGATGCCTACTGTCGAACCGCTATAATAGTAGATTACGCACCAAGGGAGTAAAGCATTGCCTTACGTCACGGGCGTATTGAATCCCGAAACGACACTAAGGATTCTGGAGTGAACCTCCGTAGCGCAGCGAGGAGGTTCAAGTGTTAATTCCCGAGTGAAACGAGGGAATTAAGTTAAGAATCCTTAGTGTAGCGAGGGATTCAAGCCAGCCCAAGACAAGGCAGCTTTACTCCCGAGAAGCGTACTCTGCTTTTCACACCTACTGCGAGGAAATAAATTCGATTTTTGAAATTTGATGTGGTACGACAACCTTCGAACGTGAAGTTGGCACCACTGTAAGCGATCAGCTGTTGCTGCCAGCGGCCGCCATTACTGATATGACTCCTTGGTGAAAGTTTTCATACGGTTTCCTTTGAGGTTCCAAATTCAAATCACATTATTCCCACGGGAATAATGCAATTCAGTACATAATTATATTATTCCCGGCTCGAGCGAGGGGGAATAATGTCATGCTTTACAGTAGGTTTGCCTGACGTATAATATGACATTTACGAGCAAGTAGTGTGAAAATAACATTTACTCTTCATTGTATTACAACAAAGAACTCCAAAAATCATTAAAAAAACTTATTGAAATCTCGATTAACTAGATATTAAAAATACGACATCCGCGTCCCACGGATATCAAAGCTCAGTCCTCTGGCATATTTTGAGGGTCCATTTCCCCTGGCCCCAGGACCTTATTTGGCCTAAATAAAAAAGGTCCGAAGGGAATTCGTCCCCTTTTCCATGGAATTTAATAATACATGGGTTTTATATGGGACTAGTTATTTAAAGCTTGGTATTTTTCATAGTTATTATTATGAATAATGTTAGGACTGATATAAGAGTTTATTATTTATTAAGTTAAACATATGGGAAAGGAATTTAGATTGTAACCATGTTCATTTCGTTTCATGATATTTTTGGGTCACTATGTAGGATATTAAGCTGTCAATCGAAAAGAGTAATATTTAACTAAATAAATAATATAATTTATGCAACTCAGATATTCTTGCTGCTGTAAGTAGGAGTAGATTCTGTGCTATGCGACCACGATAAGAACGTAAACGTCAACGACTTCCATTGTTGGCATCTGTCATTAAAAAAAAATTGCTTAAACATTATTTTATTCACATTAAACGTATTTAATTGTCGGAATACGTATAAAACTACACAAGTATATCCACAGTAAAATGTCCAATTAAAAAAAAAGATAAATTGAAACAAAAATATTCCAGATTCAATCGTCAACATTTTCACAATCCAATGCTGCCAACATAAAAAAATACATTGATCATTCCCCTGTCACTCCAATTTACATACAGGAGAACTGTTATCCATTACTGTGTGTCGTATTTGTGTACATTTTATTTATTTTGTTGGTGCTTTACGTAAAATGTGACCTCCATCAATGAAAAATCTTTCTTTCTGTGATGACAACTCTTTTTCTTGTGTATGGTTTTGACTGGCTAGATACGTATCTATGTAACCCTTTTTCCAACCAATTTTGAAGTTGGATTTCAACGTAACCTTGTGCAACTGAGTATGTATTTAATACGGAGAAGTCATCTATCCAACTTTTAATTATTATATCTCTTTGAATGATGTCGCCTGTAACTGGAACTGTTTTTTTAGAATATTCAATTAAATTTTGCTGTTATTTAAAACATTATTATTATGTTAAAAAAAATACTATATCTATGTGCAGAAACAGAGAAAAAATAAATGAAAAATAGGTACCAAAACGTGAAAAATATTCTCAGGGAGTCAAAAAATTCATCCGTATCTCTGTTAGCGGGAAAAGTCCTCTGCTTATAAAAGCATCCACGGACCACAATATAGAAAAACAACATAGTAAAAAAAACCGAAAACAGATTTTGACAGGCCTTCAGCTACCAAGAAACATCTACAATTATTATCCAAGTATTGATTATTCAGTTACAATATTCATTACGAGAGGAACCAACGCCTATCCCTTGGGCTGGCAGACGTGCTCAATCAAATGTTCCCGTACTCAAATGACAGTTTGATGTGAAAACTTGAATTTGAATCGGGGAGAATCTCGCGTTACAATAACATTACGAAATTGAAGATGATTGTTACTCGGAGTGTGAAAATTGGTACATAATTTTACTGAAATTTCTAACGTATTTTCAGAAAATTTAATGTCATTGAAAATTATTTTGAAATGTGGTCTACTTGTTAATGATTTGCCCAATAATATTGAATTATAACTACAATTTGATAGCTGCATGGTGCTGAAACTGTGTTCAATAAATCAAACGATTAAATTCGGATTTCCATTTCTATTTGCAAAATAATAATAGATTATTAAAGTCACTCGTCGTGTCTGTTTATCTGACAGTTTTATTAACTTAAACGTCGCAATGGATCATGATGTGGTTTTCACCATCATTTAGGACACAATATTCCGGATAATATTGGTTTATACCAGTATTAGCCATCACTTTTCCAATATAAGTAGAGAATAAAAGCTTTGCAAATTTATATCATAAGAAACATTAAAAAAAAATCATAATAAAGTTTTTTTTTTTCACATTGGCCCACGAGGGCATTTATAAAACGTCGACAAATGGTGCTGCAGTGTTAATGTGTAGAAAAAAATACATTTTAATGTGGAAAATAATGAAAAGAAACTCTCGCTCAGAGTTGAACGGAAGGGATTATGAGATTCGGACTGATTCATACCCATCATTGTTTTACATGCCCTTTGCATTCCAAGGCCCAAACCACTCATAGCATAATTTCTCTAGTCATACTAATGTTTACACGTACTGATATTAAAGCATAATAATGTGTTTTTTAATTATCTGCTAGTCTGATAGTTATGAACTGGACTGTCATTCAAGTCTTCTATACCACCTGCTCAGGGTACGATTCAGACCAACCGGCTCGCACCGCGTCGGGCCAGACGGTATTTTACAATGCGGTAAAGAACATCGTAACGTATCAACAGTAATTACAGTTTATTTTTGCATGCAACTTAAGCATAGTAACCTCCGTCGGCATCCCGCGACGCGTCGCGACATTTCCATGCGTAAGTTGCATGCAAATAAGAACTGTAATTACTGTTGATACATTTCAATGTTCTTTGCGGCATGGTAAAATGCCGCCCGACGCGGCGCGATACGAGCCGGTTGGTCTGAATCGTACCTAAGGCGGTTAAACATTCCCGTAGCAGAATATACACCCGTTATACAACTTCCAGTATATTATATCTAAAGAAACAAGCAGAGACACATGCTTCATTTTTCAAAATGGCGGTCGATTTCAAACAATAGGAGCTTGCGGAAGGCGCAAGAACAAAAGACGTGTCTCCCCGATGTACACGTCAAATATACATAAATATACATAAGCGTCTTGGAAAGTAAACTGTCGTAAAATGAAGTGAATTTCCGTTTATTTTCGGAAGAAGTTTAGTAGGTTTTGTTTTGTCTGTTTAGGAGTTTTCGTCACAATAAATGAAGGGTATCGAAGAAAATCTTAAGTTAGTGTGTTGTTTTATTACTTTCCTTTCAACAACGGTATTTAAAAGTTCTATAAAGCTCTTGTTAAATATAATATGTACTTGATGATCTAATAATCTAATAGATACTATCAAAAATAATATAGACAGACACGCTTAGATAATAATAATAATATTCCACAACTATCACGCAACGCCATCTAGTCCCAAGCTAAACAGAGCTTGTGTTATGGGTACTATACAACTGATAAACATACTTATATATTTCTAAATACATACACAATAGATAAATTACATCCAGACACAGAACAAATGATCATGCTCATCACACAAACATTTGTCCTGTGTGGGAATCGAACCCACGACCCCCGGCATAGCAGTCAGGGTCCACCACTAGACCAACAGGCCAGACAAAAAAAAAGATAGATCAGAATGCTGCCATCTGAGACACTAGAACGGGTGTACATTGCTTAAACATAAAGTATTTGAATAAAGAATACACAAGTTTCCATTTTGTTTCAACTTATTGCATAAAATACAAGAAAGTTACTCATTTCTAAATGTAAATAAATTGATAATATTCAGCTTAAATTATTTTGTCGAGTGAGAATGCTGTTAACAGACTTTGATGGCAAACAGTTTTTGATCAAAATGTGAATAATTGTAAAACTGAATTCTGTCTAAATATTTTACTTTCTACAGCTGCCCGCAAAAGCCTATTTGAAATAAAAACTAACTTCTGCCAAAGCAAACTTTAGAGAGTACACTTTAAAAATAAGCTCTAGTTTTAGTTGTAACTAGCGGCCCGTCCCGGCTTCGCACGGATGGAGGACCTGGTCTAAAACCCGGTCCCGATGGTTACAAACACAACAAAAAAATAATTATCCGAATCGGTCAAGCCGTTTTCATGTTATGTCGTGACAACGGAAAACGGGTTTCATTTTTATATATTTAGACTACAACGTACTAGTTGATAACGTTTAGTACCTACACATAATTGTGACGAAAAATTTACTAATATAATTATTGTAAATGCAGAATTTGGATGAATGAAGTTTGTTACAGATTATTGTTTTTTTTCATCGAAGTCAAAAATCATAAAATGATTCCTCCCGCCTAGGGAAGAGCGGGGGGACTATCAGACTCGTACTGACTAAAATTCACGGGGTCCTTCATAGCCCTTTACGTTCCGGGGTCACGGTAATGAGATAAGGCCCGCGACCCCGGTAGGCTTTGTCCCTCTGGAGCGTACGTCATCTTGCTGACGCTCTTTAAGGCGCGCGTGGATCACAACGCGCCGTCGATAAAATTAACATAATTTAAAATTATGAAAATCGTTTGAAGAATTATTACGTAACTTTAAAATTCAGCAAGCGTGCTTTAGCGATTAAAGATTACTTCTTATAATAATAATACTGCTTTTAAAAATGAGATCTTTTCAGAAGCCCATCATTTCTGGTTCTAGATAAACCAATTTATTTCAACTACTTAAAAACTAGACAGCTACAATATTAAAATGGCCGACTTGAATACAAAAAAGTAGCAAAGACTGTTTTAAGGTTATTAATTTTATTACTTCAAATTATTGGTCGTTGTCGTAGATTCGAAGACAAAACTAAAGTAATATCGTGAAAATCTGGGAATTTTGTGAAGAGTATTTAAGGATTTAGGCCAACTTTTTAAATTCCCCTGGTAGTGCTTAAATAATGTTTTAGTATAACAACGGTTATAAATATTTATACGTTGCCAAGTACTTTTATATTGTTACACTCAGGAGAGCTATTAAGCAAAATAGGTAGGCTGTACTCAGTTCCATTTATTTTATAATTATTAAAACAAATTGTTTCAAACAAACAACAAATAAACAAGTTTCATCTGTATAATATTATGTTTAACTTTTTTTCGGAAAGAAAAACTCGACTACGAGCATTAATCGACCCTACGTATTTCTGGATAAACTCTAAAATTCTTTACCAAGGTTATTCAATCAATCAATCAGTCATGGTGTCTGTAATAATATATCACGGGACTGTCAAGAGTGGGGGACTGTAGGACTATCTAACAAGTATCTAATTTTGACCCTGTAACGTAGGGATGTTGACAAAACACCATGGATTTTATGGATTTTAGTCAGTACGAGTCTCACAGTCTCTACCGCTCCATCCAGGGTGGAAGGACTTATTTGATTAATTATGTTTTACTAATAAAGGTATAATATTTGATTTTTCTAAAACAATTCAGTTTTTTACCCAAATAAGCCAAAAGGACGGTTAAGTTTTTTAACGCAATCATCATCATTTACAACCATGTAATACAGAACAACATTTTATCAATGATAGACACAGAACAGTACAAATTCTTGCTAGGATTTCGCATATTAGTTTCCCATTGCGTTTGCTCCCCTCACCCACTTCCTGCCCACAAGAGGTCTGAGCCGGAATTGCGGTAAAGTGCGTGAAAGAACAATTATCTGGGTATCTGGCCAGCCTCTGTGGCACCCCACATGTTCTCCTAATACATGCCCTACAGGATTGAATTTTTCCGGGTTGCCAGACTGAATAAATAAAAGGGGTTTTGTTGAAAATTGACTCGGGATAAGTAGATATAGTGGGCTTTTTTCTGGTGGAGTAACTTTCTACTGTTATAAGTACATTGGAAAGAGAGAGAGAAAGAAATAAACTTTTATTATTGCTTATATTATTTAATTGTCGGTTCATGTCAATACATGTCACAAATCGAATACATTCGCTTAATATTAAATGTTCTATATAGATATTTATAGAATATATACCTATTAATTATTATTATTATGAGTAAAATTATGTAACGATTGTAATTAAATCTTTATTTCAACGGTGTAATTTTTTTTACCGATCATTTCCTTAAACCTCTTGTGATGTAAATATAGCATGATTGCATGAAATAATAGAATACTTAGTTGGTCTGTACAAAAACAGTTTTTACCAAATCAATGAAATTATCGATTTCTTTTTTAAAAGGTTAACAAAATAAATGTTAAGATTTCTGATGCGAGAAACAAGTTTTTAACGACACATCTATTTTCCTATAATGTAAAAATTAGTTGTGATCCTTTTTTACTTGAGATGATTTTGAATAATATGAATAAATCTTCAGAGGAATCTTTACAATTATAATCTCTAAAAAACATATCATGTTTAATTTTTATAAAGGCATTTGGTTCCTTCATATTTCAAGATTCACAGAGCATCTCCGCGATTGGCACACTGAACAAATTAATGTCTATATGACCCACAGGAATTTTTCTGGGTCTTTGTGTGAGTTAAAATGTAAGTAAACGCACTCACGATACAAGACAATTTCTTAAGTAATGTTTTTAGAGAACTAGTTAAGAAATGAATGTACTTAATAAAACTTCCATCAATTCGTAGTACTGTAATAAAGTTCGATTACAGTATTATCCTTTTTTGAGACAGATTATATTATAATGCTCTTAGGATACGAACGGCTGATTTACAAAATGTAAATTCAGAGGACTCCCGAATCTTTTCTGCGTTTTAATAAATATTTTTGTAATAACAATATAAGCGTTTCTTCGCGCTTTTGATCCCCAAAGGGTAGTTAGAGACGTTTGTCCAATACACGAAAATTGCGCCAGTAAAATATGAGTAGTGGTGGAATAAAATATTGTGAGCATAACAAGTATTAACTAGAACAAAAAATTTAAGGCATGCGACATGTACCAACCCGCACTGGGACCGCGTGTTGGATTATGGACCACTTCCTCTCACAGAAAGTAGACTTGTGTTCCAGCAGTGAGAATATTTATAGACTGATGGTGCTGATGACGTACCAGTAACATAATAATATGAGTCCTATGAAAAACCTCAACCTGGGCAAAGGCACCACAGGTTAAACTTGCATCACAACTGAGTGATCTTATTGGCAGCATTGGGCCTCACAAGGACTGCCATCTTGTCGAAGCCAAACATTTTAAGTTACTGTGTTAAATCGGTGGAGTCCTAGTTCCACCTGTGCGAGCACACTCCATCTTTGGCCTCATCTTTAATTTTGGGTTACTTTGAGGCCCAAAGCTAACCAATTAGCAATAATAAAATAATGTTATACGTTTAACTTTAGTATTAACATTGACGACTTTTATTGTAATGTTAGATGTTGATTGGTGCAAATGATGCAAAAACGTCTAGATAAATAAAACACATAAGCTCACGTCTTTTTCCGTATGGTGTAAGCTGCAATTACAGAATACCATTTACTACGTCCCTTTACATTATTTTCCTCATTTTTACATACATCTGGTTATACATAATGTACACCAGTTATGAAATGTTCAGCAAATATCATCAAACATGAAACGTACTTATCCACTTATTTACACATTTCTAATAAAAATTTGGAAGGCGAAAACGGATTTTGTACGTTGTTAAATACACAAGGGACTGACATGCCAGAGAAATGATAAAAGGCAGGGGAATGACAGAAGGCAGGGGAATGACAGAAGGCAGGGGAATGAAGTCGTCACATAAAATTTGTTTGCTGTGATTGTTTACGGGGTAATGTAAGGGCGTGTAATAAATTCAGGGCGAAGAACAGTTCAAAGAGATGTATGGAAATCGTATAAGGTTTTGAGGGTGTGAAATTTAAAACCGTAGTTATTAAACTCCTTTCAGAGTTAAAAGCTTTTGATTACGTCTACGTGAAAGATTTTGCAATATCATTATTTGTTAAGAAATCCTACCATGGTTTTTTTTTTTAGCGTAGTAAAATCATCAAATGAGTCCTCCCACCCGGGCAGGGCGGGAGGGACTGTCAGACTTTTACTGACTAAAATCCACGGTGTCCTTCAATAGCCCTATATGTTCCGGAGTCACGGTGATGGAAAGAATTCCCGCGACCCCGGCAGGCTTTGGCCCTCTGTGAGGGGGGCCCGGTCATTTTGCTGATGCTCTTTGAGGCGCGCGTGGAACACGACGCGCCATCGACCCGGGCATGGTCCATGGTCGGACAGCGAGTTGCCCTTTACTCGCTGTCCGCATGCCCGGTCCTACCATGGCTACTACTGGATTAGAGACACACAGACCCCTGTGTTTAAATACATTTATATACCAAAACAGACCAATAGACAGGTAAATGAGAATTCGAAATTAGGAATCTCATAGTTTAAAATTTACTATTGTTATTCAACGAACAGCACAAGTTTTCACTATTTTACTTTACAGAGTCTTTCTAGTATTTACAGCGTTTATTGTGTGAAAAAATGGAACAGCGCCTCTAATGTGCGAAGATGGAACTAATTTTTTCCTTGAAAATTGTCAATTTGAAATTGTCAAAGTTCCAGTTTACTTTACGTCTCAAATATTGAAAACTCGTGTTAAGGGTACTGATAGTATAAAATTTACTATTGTTACTTAACGAACAGTACCCCTAGCACGAATTGTCACTAATTTACTTTACACAGTCTTTCCAGTATTTAAATGGAACAGCGCCTCTGGTGTGCGAAGAAGGATCTAATTTTATCCTTGAAAATTTTCAATTTGAAATTGTCAAAGTTCCAGTTACCTACCACCAACAGTAAGGTATCTGTAACCACATAAATTAAAGCCAAGAACAACGGCTCGTAAACCAATTCCCTACAAAATGAACAATGTATCTACATTAAGAACTTAATGACCACGTACACATTGAACAGGGAATGGTTTTAATTTACTCACAGCTTGATAAATTCTCTTAGACCTCTCACGTGTACGAAGTAATAAAAGTACTGGGAATTACTCGTAAGGTTGGAGTCTTTCTGCTCAATAGTGACCTCATATATTAGGTGCTTGTGATTTTATGGGATGAGACGTGGCAAGGGAGTTTAGAAATGAGTTTGTTCAATGTCTTTCGAGTCTCTTTTCAATTCCCAATATTTCAGGTTTTATTTTAATTTTTTTTTTAACGAGACCAGTTTGTCGTGACTTGACTGGCCTGTTGGTCTAGTGGTTAGTGACCCTGACTGCTATGCCGGAGGTCGTGGGTTCGATTCCCACCCAGGACAAATGTTTGTGTGATGAGCACGATCATTTGTTCTGTGTCTGGGTGTAATTTATCTATAATATGTATTTATTTAGAAATATATAAGTATGTTTATCAGTTGTCTAGTACCCATAACACAAGCTCAGCTTAGCTTGGGACTAGATGGCGTTGTGTGATGGTTGTGGAATATTTATTTATTTATTTATTTTATCTTTCGAGACTCTTTTCATTTCCCAATATTTCAGGTTTTATTTTTTATTTATTTTTTTAAAGAGACCAGTTTTTATGTCATCATCTTTGTCATGTTTTGCCATGATTTTGCATCTCATCGTTAAGCAATACCAGTAGTATCGTAACTACCAAGCTAGAACGTTTCCACTGCTGGGACAAAGGAGGTTTATGTCAGTGAAGGTCGTCTGATAATCGATATCGACATAGTGATGAATACCGTTCATTTATAATTTAGAATTGTTTCACATAAACACAAAATCATAATTATCGCGTCATTACATTCCTAAAATGTTGATCTTAATAGAAAAAGTTAGGCTGATTAGTTTATTTTTTCATTAAAACTAAAACTGCAACCAATGCGTGTAGCCAGCAAAACGAGCGTTACCACTGCGGCAAGCCAAACGTCATGCCAAAATCTGCGGTGCGCAACTTTTGAAAACTAAAAGTTTTTGAAAGTTCTGACATGATGTATTTATTTGCAATGTGATTAGTTTTGAACAAATATTAATAAAGCACATAAATCAAGCTAGTTAACCCAGTGATTCGAAGCCAGACAGATTATTAATTTCTCTATTTAATTTATGTTTGAAAGAAAACGTCGTGAGAATACCGACATGTCCTAATGTAATAAACAAAAACTTGCACTGGGTCTACTAGGTGGATAACAGCCTACTCCCTCTCACAAAGAGGAGGTCTGAGTCCCAACACTGATAAAATCATGAGTTGATGATGTGATATGGAAATACATTTTTGGCTACTGTATAATTAGAATCATGTCGTCAACACAATAAATTTTTGGCTACTCTATAATTAGAATCATGTCGTCAACATAATCCCTGATATCAGGTTTATGTACAAAAAAACGAAGGTTTCACAGCTCCAAATTTCAAATTCTGCGCTCCAAATGAGCACTTTTCACGACCCGGGAATCCAACCAAAGATTCAATACAGCAGTTGTACTGGCAACTTTGAGCATAAAACCATTGTCTCTTTTACTTATACCAGAGGTTGTAAAACCTCGTGTGCATGATAATAACTTACTTAACATAACAAAACATTAGTGTACCTTGTAATAGACCAAAAACAATTCCTAGCATTAGCGAGTATGTTTTTACAACGACATCTCGAGAACAATGCGCCCCAGTATTTCATATTAACGGTCCAAACAGAGCGGCCATGAAAATTAATGTCCCACAGAACCTCGAATGCATACGATCATTATTGCTCGCATAAAAACGAGATATTGCTCGTTGATAAATTGCCTTCAGGAAGTATTGCTGTTTAAGTCACTGAGATAGTGCTTTATTGAAATGAAATTAGTTTTTTTTTCAGAATATTCAAATAACTTTAGATTGAACATATAATTTTAGTATGTCTTGGTGCGTGTCACGAAAGAAGCTCCGCGAGTCGTATTAAATTTTTAAAGCAATATGAATGTTCTATTATTACATGCACTTTATATCGATCATTTTGATCAAACGCCTGATACACTTGTAAACATATGCAATTGCCAAGATTCGCCACCACACTCAGTCCTCCACATTTCGCATCCACCACCACCCACCACCTTATTCACGTTAACGGTTCATCTGGTCGAAAAACATACAATTTTAAAGTGCATCAAAACTTGGCATTAGATTGGTACGATATCTTGAAAAAAAGGTTTGAAATCCCGCCAAAAAATACCTGTCAAAAAGGGGGGCAAGTTCGCCTATGTTTTTGTGGGATGTCTCTTATCTAACTTAGCCATCATGAGTCAGCGCGTTGACAATGACTGTCACAGCCGCGTCAACTGTTGGCTTTTATTACAACATGACTTATTTCTTTCACATAACGATGACAAATATTCTTTTGATTTTTAATTATTCATGAAACTACTAAAACCCGCTGAATACTATTTGAAAGCCCTTTGACTCCAAATAATTTGTACGTTCTAATATACGTCTCTGAGTTTCATAGTAACATGAAATCTATGTTTGAATGGCAATACACGATATGAGAAAATAAACCACACAGAATTCGATATAACTAAATTGATATACATTCAAACCCTGTCGTAATGAGAAATGTTGCCATGGTTACTTCAGTCAGTCTTTAGACACTTCAATTCAGTTGTTTTAAGAGTAACAATTCCGAAAACAGTTTACTACAAATTCCGTTATTTCTTCCACGTAGAAATTGTGTTGGCTAGACACTATGTGCATAGGATTTACGTTGTACATCAACGACGATATATTACTAGACTCCGCATGCACGATCTATGAAACAAAAAAAATCTGTCAACTCGCTTAGGTACTACGTAAGCGAGGGGGACGGGGTACTGCGTTGTGATTGGCTAACTCAAGGTCTGTTCCGTCTGAAGGTATGTTTACGGGTCACAGGAGTGGTCGAAATAGTCTTAATTCGACCACTTGGTTAAAAGACTTTTTTGCCTAATGTGTCGCCTGTTATTAGGAGTCTAGTAATATAATATCGTTGTATCGTTGTTGTACATACTTTGAGTACGAAGTACAGCTAAATACGTGGAATTCATTCTAAGGTTTCGGATAAGTAGTATATGTAACGTACAGGTATTCAGAATGCATCAGTTTAGACTGTAAGTCGATGTATGCATCTACTTAGTCAGTGTATCATATAGAACTTAGCCGGCAAATTTCTCACAGTGGTGAAGCGGTCTATTGCTGAGTAGCGTATCGCATGCTGGATTCCCGCACGGAACAAATATTTGAAAGAAAGAAAGAAAACGCATTTATTTGGCGCAAAAGAGACCCTAATACACACAACATTTAAAATAAAAACAAAAAAAGAAAGGACTTACATCTAATAAAAGAGTAAAACTTAAACAAAGAATTGTTGTGTGACTCACGGCTGCACCAAAAAGGCCCAGTTCAGCAAAATGTCGAGTGCTCGACGCTGGTTTTCAACTGGACTCGGTGCTCCAACTAGTTTCCCCAGCTAGTTGGAATACGGAGATCAGTTTCGATTATGACATTTTGTACAATAAAACAAAAAAAATGCTTTAATTGGAGCACGGAGCCTTAATTGAAATGCACGGAAATTATTAAGTCTCCGTGCTCCACCCAGGTGGAGAAACTAGGTGGAGCAAATATCTGTAAGCCCTTCAAGTAGTTGTTGCGGATCTAGGTGTTTGTTTAAGCGAGTTTCTATGTTTGTGAACGGACCGTCAAAGTCCTAATTTGGTAATATTTTTTTAACAAAACTTTTTTAATTATTATGTTAAGCGTAATATTGGTGCCCGTGAGTGTAAAAGTAAAGTATACAAAGTTTATTGTCAGAGAGTGTTTTGCACGGCTACCGTCCGAAGTGAGTGGTTTTATAAATTATAAATAATGTACGCAGAGCAAGTAGGTATATTATTTTGGAAGGAAAGGAGTTTTTTTTTCTAGTTTACGTTTTTGGGTCATGCTCTAATTACACACTTTTAATCGTCTGTAAGGTCTTTTCGTTTTCGAAAAACGTCCAATAAAATTTTCTTTTTAAAACATAATCTTTCACATCCAATAGAAAGTCATGACGCTCGAGCAACGGCAAAGAAGGATGGACAAAACGTCCCACCCCTTGTAACACTTCCACCCATATATCAAATGAAAGCACTTGAAAAGTGTATCATTTCATAGTATGACAGCAAACCTGTAAACCATGGGAGAAAAAAGTTATTGAGACTTTTATGTCAAAATACCAACGAGACATAATGTTAGGCAGAAGTCGTGTAGATCTTAAATTATATTAATCCAAACTCAATACAGTGTGCTAATGCATCGTTGACGTTACTGTATTAAAAAAAAAATGCCAGTAGGGAGGGCGCTTCTTGATTTAACCAATGAGCCCAATGGTAGGGTTTGCCGTCAAATAAAGAAAAGTGTTTATTTGAGAGCCGGTACACACAAAAAAAAAAGAACATGATAACAAATCATGATGATGTCAGCATGACAAATGTCACATGATATGCAAAAAAAAAACTTTCTTTAACCAATTTAACGGACTACCTTCAGCTCGTCCGCGATTCTGTGCCTTAACGATTGGGTTTGTCGACTATGAAAGTAGAAGACAGGCGTCAACTATGTGTTACGTGTTCGCGATCTTTACTTCGAGTATTCGAGAATTCGTCATAGTGTTTATTACGAGAATATGTGTATGGAAGCTCGGCCGGGATTCACAGAGTTTATAATGGAACACATTGATTTCGAAAGTGTCAGTTGTAATATTTAATAATAGCGTTTTTGAAAAAGAATAAGGTGCTATCTGCACAATCGAGTGAATCGCGGCGATATTGTAGTCGTGCCACATATTTCCATATACTATTATGAATGTGTCTCCACACGGCGATGTTCACAGATTTACACATGGTAATGATGAGTGGGTACAAGCGTTGGTGCTGGTACGCATCATTACTTTGACAAAAAGCTATTCAGACACTGTTAGCACTTCGGACACTAATGAAGGAAACCAACAAATGACTTCAACGACCATCTATAGTACACTGGTGATTTTTTTGACTCCTTTGCTACCTAGTTAGTTAGTGCTTAGTCAGTTGAGTACCTAACGTTTTGGTTGTGGCGGCATGTGACGGTATTATAGCCATGTTCTTCTAAGTAGGGGCTGTGGTAGGGGATTGAGCCTTTAAAGCACCAAACTAGTTTAAATTCATTATTTTCATACAATTATCACTACTAAGTACTATGATTTTCTTTTAAAAAGTCAGAAGTGGGTGCCGCTATATCAACAATGTTACTCTTTTTCATGATCTGTATACATATTATCATGAGAAAAAGCTAAGAGCAATGTTTTCTTCTGAAAATCGAAATTCATCTTTTGACATAAAAGTCTCAATAACTTTTTTCTCCCATAGCTTACAGGTTTGCTGTCATACAATAAAATGATACACTTTTCACGTACTTTCATTTGATCTATGGATGGGAGTGTTACAAGGAAAGGGACGGGGTCCATACATTTCTGCCCATTCTTCTTTAGCATCCTGACCTCCCCTACTATAAAAAAATACTGTTTACTCCTATTTTCTAATAACTCCAATACTGTTACAAAAAATGCTTTCAGACCCAATCTCGATGACAAGTCCAAATAATAAATTTGTAAAAAACTCGCATTTTTTTCTCTTTATCTCGAAACACGCCAATTACCAAGTTTACACTGAAATGAAATTATGGTAATGGAAAATGGAATAAGGGCAGACGGTTGCCATGGTTACCGGGTTGTGGTACCCCCTGGTTGCTGACTTTCAGCATTTTCCTAATTAAATACCAATTTACGATTTGTATTGGTTGACACTTCCCTTAAATGGATAAACGACAATTTGTTGCTTTTTTTTCGTTTACAGATTTGTGCTAACCAAATTAGGGTTTCGCGGAAGAATTTGATTGGCAAAAATGTGTTATTTATTTTGTAATTGTTAACTGATATGTATTTTTTCTGGAAATACTTTTTTATTTGTAACAAAAACAACATTTTATGCTCATCGTAAATGGACATAAATTATAATTATGTTGTTTTTGTTCAAATTATTGACATCACATATTATTTCTAAATGTGTTTCATACATATTTATAATACCACAACAATATAGAATGTCCAAATTCCTAGTAAGAAAATGAGAATTTAAGCCAAAAACACTGTAGAAATATAATATCTTTCGATTTCTACGTAAAATAAGTGAAAAATGTGAACATCTCCAAGAAAGATTTAAGTGTGGGGCGCTGACTTTATAAAAAAGTTGCTTCACTAAAATCTTTATCTTTTGCTTAGAGTACAGAATCTGGAAATTTAATAATTGTCGACCAAAACTAAGTGACTGGATTGTCTATTAGAGCGACATCGCCCGCGTGAGACTTGAAAATGATCCTTCGGAAACATCAAATCATCTTCATCACGTAGGTAAACGTCAGATGAAATGTGTGAATCATCATCTTTAAGATTCATTTTGATGTAATTGACAAACAAATATCTATCCATCCATCCAAACTTTCATAATTATGATAATTAGTAAGATGATAAGTGGATCATTTTTTTTCCTTTTCGTAATGCTAACGATTTAGATTATAATATGATGTCCAGATTTCTAGTAAACCACTAAAAATTGAAGCCAGAAACACGGAAGAAAAATTACCCCCTTCACGCACATAATAACCCCTGGACCGTAACGCGCACTGAAAAGAGGCGTCACTACAAACGATACTTTTTGTTTCAAACACGGAATCTGATGGCCTCCACTGAACTCTTAACGCGATCCAGTTTAGGCTGTGGGAAAGAGACAGAGCTATACATCACGTCCAGCGCCATGCGCCATCTCTTTCCCACAGCCTAAACTTGATCGCGTTAAGAGCTTGTGGTAAGGCCTCTGGACGTTCTATAATATATGACAACCTGCTTCAAAGTTACACAAATCTAAGACTACTCCGCCATTTTTTTTAATCAGTCCGAAGAACGAATTCCTTGAATACAGGTAGCCTGGTTGAAAAAAATGTTGTAGATTAAATTAGGTTGTCAAGAGCAAAAGATATGGTTATTGGTCACTGAAACTAAGCATCTCTGCTGCGAAGAATCGTATCAATCAGCTGAGTTGAATGTGAGGGAGATAGATATCGTTGTTTTCTTTCTATATGTTAATGACACAAGCTATTATACTTTGTGTATGGGCTTCATTTTTTTTTTTGAAAATTTATATAATGGTTAAACTAAAATCAATGCTTTCCGTTTGAGTAGTCAACTTTCCGCACAACTGCATTATTTGTTAAGCACTTTAAAATAACGTAACATAAAATAACGTAGTTTTTTGTCAGAATATTGAATCACTAGCTAGTACTCATTTTATGACATTCTTCACCAAAATAAAATCTCAAAATACAACACAAATCAGTTCAAAGTTACTTGAAACCGGCTACATTTAGGTGCTTACCCAGAGTTACGAGTGACAGAATCGAAGTCGATGATGATGTGAGCTTTTTACTCTATTCTGACCTTGTCTCCGTCACCTCTGACCTGGACCAGAGTCATGAATAAAACACACCTCAATTAAAAAAAAAAAAAAACTGTTTGAGAGTCAATATATTATGACTAATTTACGTACTCGTTGAGTCGATACACATAAGAATTAAATTCTTGCTTCAATAAATACAAAATACGAGTAAATGTGTAACAAAATTATATTTTACGAAAAAAAAAGTATATTTTTATTGTTTATAGCCCGTTTTCGATAAAAATCGCCATTACTTTTGTAGAAAGACTTACATTTACAATAAAAGTAAAAAAATACCCTATGACCTAATTCACACACGAACAAGCACAAAAAAGATAATGCTAAATCGCTGTTTGAAACCACTTTTGACATAAAAACACGAATGAATCCCATTCATCTTTTTTCTTTTATTACGAAATCAGCGAAATAACTCTAAAAAATCAATGCTCATATCTTTTTATGAGCTTCGTTCATTGAGGCCATAAAATATATCTGTTCGGTCACGTTCTTCATAGAAATTTGACTTTCAGAAGTATTTTCAAAGGTATGAAATAACTTTTGATAGGTATTCTTAGAACGATAAGTTGTAATAGTTATGAAAAACCCATTAAAACCTATTAATTTTTAATAAAGAAACCTCGAACTTAGTAGAGAAAGTTTAGATATTATTTTTGTCTTACTACGAAATCTTCAGAAAATATTCCACTTTATCACTTTAATTTAATTAAAAAAACCGGTCAAATACGAGTCCGATTCGCGCATGAAGGGTTCCCACCATTTATATCTTAGTATGAGGGATCCGTTTTACCCTTTCATTACGGAATCTTAAAACATAATTATTAACACTTACCGTAAAACAAAAATTCATATACATGATGCCGAACTAGGATTTTAAATCTTATTATTCAATTTCGATTTAAACATTGAAAATCCTCATTTCGTCGTATTAACGAGTAATTCGTAATATTGAATATTCGTATAATATTCTATTAACTAAACGTTATTCGAATATTTATTTAATATTGCGGATTCATTAATATGACTGCAGTGTTATTCAAAAAATTGTTTCCCATGACTTATTTTTTTTTTTGAGAAACTACATAAATTTTAAACTTCTTCTTCTTGGTTTTTTCGACAACAGAATCGGCGTTTTTAATTGTAAAATATAACAACAACCAACCCGCTGACACTCACTAATCAATGTGACGCCAACCTAATTGAAAACAACGAAGAAAACAACATCCCATACATAAGTATATCTACAGCATGTTCAAAGTTTATTCGGCTCGTTTACTCCAAGTGATATCGGGCAAAACACTGAACTAGCGACGTAGACAATTCTCCATAAGATTTATTGTTGCCCCTTTTACTGAAAATTCAGTGAAAATTGGCTTTATTTCATTTTATTTGTGAATGTGCGGGTAGATTAGATATTTTCTGTGGTAAAAATAAATTGGATATTCGGTATCCAGACTTCAGAGTTGATTTGGTTCGTTATGGATGGTTAAAGATGGGTTTAGACTTTATATTAGGTATAGAATTCAATTTAAAGAGTCACATTGGATTCAATGTAATATAACTTTAAAAATTACAGACTGAAACGCATCTCTTAGTTACAAGGTACACGCTCAAGTGACAAGTGTTTTGCATGTGGACGAAAATCAGAGGCAGTCACCTGTATTTCAAGTCAACGACGATATATTACTAGACTCCTAATAACAGGCGACCGATGTCTGTCAACACATTAGGTAAAAAAGTCTTATATCCGTCTAATTTCAACCACTCCTATGAGCCGTAAACATACCTTGGGACAGAACAGACCTTGAGTTAGCCAGTCACAACGCATTAGCCCGTCCCCCTCGCTTACGTAGTACCTCAGCGAGTTGACAGAATAGTTTTAGTTCCCTTAGATCTTGCATGTGGAGTCTAGTAATATATCGTCGTTGCGTCAAGTAGAAAGCATCGCCTGGGGACCATAGAATCGAATCTTTGAAGTGCACGATCAATTATTTTGAAATCAGAAAGAGCGACATTATAAATGAAGATAGTATTATGGTGAGGTTTTACTTAGGAGAAACTTGAAGAAAAAAATACTGGGTTACTTACAGTACAGAGCAAAACATTAACCACCTTTCAAAGGCTGAAAATACTTACATGAAGAAATAATCACTATAAAAAAAACGTTGCCCCACAATAAGAATTTCTCCTGTGACGTTGGTGCGTTTACACACATAGAAACTCACATACACAAACGCCCAGACCTGGAATAACTAGTTGTAGACACTACACAACCGTGCCGCCAAACTAACTACGTGTACAAACTTTTTAAAACTCGTTTTTTATCTACAGTATCGCTATAAATTCCTCTCCATCAAAAACTAGTAAAATCCAACCACCACAGAACAGCCAGGGGTTAACAACACAATTCGCCAATTACACTCGACGTCAAGACGAGCCACTGATCGAGAATCACTTTTTTTTCTCCAAATTGTTCCTCAGACAGATCGTTTCCTGCTAAATTGGCTTTCAATGGGCTGGCCGATATCTCTTTCCTAATTTTACGCCATTTTTCGTTGACAGGATTCATGGTTTGAGATGCCATATACTTAATCGGGTCGCTTTATCGCTCCATGTAAAATACTGATATCCAGCTAAATCTGGTTCGACTGGAAGCCGACTCCAATATAGTTGGGAAAAGGCTAGGCAGATGATGATGATGATACTTAATCGGGTCGGCTCATTGACTCAGTATTTGTTAATCAATAAAAAACTAAAAATGAAGTCATTAGATCACATTTTGACGCCTTTGATACGGTAATAGACGTGGCCACTAACTGTGCATTACTTTATTATTATTACAAATGTAACATGGACACAAAAAAACAATGTTGGAATACCTTTTGTGCTGTTCGGCATAATCCGTTCGGCATAATCCGTTCGGCATAATCCGTTCGGCATGTACGTATATCCTGAATGGATCGGATTGTATAGTTTTAACTAAGCCGAATAGTTTTTGTCCTAGTTTTCATTTACATTTGTATTTCATTTTGGTATTTTTGTGTTCATAGAAACAATTTTAAGCCTAGAATTATATTTTTTATGGTCATTTTGTTTGTAAGGTCTAGCTAGTTTGGCTTTCAGGATTATTAGAGGCCGAGTAAACATTATTTCCGTTAAATTAGTTTCGGTTATGTTACTCCAGTGAGTTCGACCTATACGCTTGTGAAATGCGAGATACAAAGCGAATTATGGTAGGTACCTGTCGTTTGTATCGAGCATTAGTTTCTTCGAAGTTTGCGCTTTTGCAAATATGCATAACGGAACCTTGCCGTTTTCATTGAAATCTGGGTTCATTCTGGCTGCCGAGCAATCGTGGGTAGGCGGGCGAGGAGAATTAAAATGACGTCTTGAAGATAATTGTCACTGTATTTCAGCTAATACGGACGTAGCCACAATCAGCAGATTCTAGTTAATCGAATACGACGACACACCACCGAACACGTCTTGTTTGAGTGCGATACCAGCGGATTATCTCGTCCGACGGCGATATGCAAAAGAGCCCGGGGTTGTGTCAGAGTGAAGAAACGTCTACTCATATTTCAAAATGTTCGCTGTCCTTCCTGACGTTTCTGGTCACTCTCCAAAAAGGTTCAAAGCACCGTCATGCATTTTGTTTTATTTACTTCTACATAATAATTTTGTAAAAGTTCATCAAAATTCATGCAGTATTTTTTGCTTGCAAGACATACTGCATTCATCAAATTATTGGTAAAAACTTTTGAGTAACTTTCAGTCGAAGACACTGTTTTACATCATAATTACATCTTTGGCAAAAATCTGGTAACCTAGTTTTCAATAAAACTAAAAATCCACTCCAAAATGTCTCACACTTCAAGCCAGAAAAAATGACCGACTCCAAAATCCAATTCCGAGTGTTCCATTTTTCAATGCTGGATCGCTGTCAAGTTAGCTCGCATCCAGCCATCCGTGTTCTTCTTTCATCGAAAACAAGTTGCCATTTGTCTTTGCTATCGTTTTTATCTCACAGTCGCTCATCGAAACACCATAAAGTGACGGATACCAACTTTTTACGTCGCTCCAATTTGGGAAAGGCAAAAAACGAGGCGAAGACAGCGTTTGAGAAAGGGTTCTGTACTTTTGTTTTTATTCGGATTGTGTTGTGTTAATACTTTTTGAGGGTGAGAATGTGAGGTATTTCACGAAGGGCACCCGCTGACAATGGCACCTGGGGCCTTAGTCAAACAGCATACGACAGTAAACGACAATCGTTATGGTTCATCAGTCACCAATACATTTTCAACTTTATACCCCAGCGCGTAAAGTTGAAAATCTATTAAACACTGCTAATCGATAACGAACGAAACAAACGACAACGATCTGTGAACTTCAATAGATTTTCAACTTTACGCGCTGGGGTATAAAGTTCAAAATGTATTGGTGACTGACGAAAGATAACGATTGTCGTTTACTGTCGAATGCTATTTGACTAAGGCCCCTGGGGGCTTAGACAAAGTAACAATTTAAAAACGATAACGAACTTCGTTATGACAAAAATGTATGGGAATGACATTAGCAGCGTTAAGTCACGTGGTCAATCGTCATCGTTATCGAAAGTTGGTAGACAATGTTATAATTCGTAACGAAACGATAGAGTAACGAATCGTTATCATGTTTGTCCCGTACAAATGCGTAGACAAGTAGCGCTTTTAGTGTTCGCCATCGCCTCGATCGTGATCGCCAAAAAAGATAACGAAACGAATGCCAAAAGGTTGTAGTTATCGTAGTTAACGAAACAAAAATGGTCGGATTTCATCATTCGGCAGCAGATTTTTGATATTGATTGATGACATACTCCATACTCATTGTTTTAAACAAATATTAACGCATCAGCATTTAATATGATATTATTATATTTTTTAGTGGTTTATTATTATTTTGAATTATTTATATTAATTTGACAATTTTAATTTTAATTTTTCTATGATTTATTGATTTATATTAATTTTCAATTTTACATTATTATTTTTTCTGAATTATTGTTATTTTATATTTATCTAAAATTTGTAGTGACTGACTTGATGAAATTGACTTGTTGCCTTACTAACATTATTTTATAAGCATTTAGTACTAACACAGTTATGGATACTTGTGTCTGAAGCAAATAAATAAATTAGCAAAAATTCTCTTCGGCGGTAAGTAAAGTAGTAAAGAGGGGTCTCTTTGAGGAGTGGCTGGATAGACGTCACGGCGTCCTAACCTTCCGTTTGACGCAGGCCCTCACCGGACACGGATATGGAGGTACCTGTGTCTGATGAAGAAGGAGGAAACGCCTGGGTGTCACCACTGCGAAGATCGCCCGGAGGACACAGTCGAGCATACGGTGCAGGATTGCCCCGCTTGGACGGAGCACCGACGTGTCCTCACGGCGGCGATAGGCGGAGACCTCTCGGCGGTCGCCTCCTTCTGCGAAGCAGTCATGCTCGCGAAGGAGGAGGCGTGCCGCGCGAGAGAGAGGACAATGTCGTCCCTCCGCCCCACCCGCGGTGGTGGACGCCCACGGCGTCGGACGTCGCATGACGATCTCCGGCCACCGTAGGCGCGAGCATGCGGGCGGCGAGTAAAGGGCAACTCGCCGTCCGACCATGGATCATGCTCGGGTCGACGGCGCGTCGTGTTTCACGCGCGCCTCAAAGAGCGTCAGCATAATGACGATAATGTCCCCTCTCAGAGGGCTAAAGCCTGCCGGGGTCGCGAGACTTATACCATCACCGTGACCCCGGAACATTAAGGGCTATTGAAGGACACCGTGGATTTTAGTCAGTACAAGTCTGACAGTCCCTCCCGCCCTGCCCGGGGTGGGAAGCCTCATCTGATGATTTTACCACGTAAAAAAGAAACATAAAAAAAAACAACAATTCTCTTAAAATAAAGATTTATTTTGTTCTCATAGTAGGTATTTATTCTGTTAGAATCAAGAAGTTTAAAATATATAATCTCCTTGACTATAATATAAAAGGGTAAATTATGCATTCTATAAATATATTGCGGGCTGCACACAATGAAAACGTCTGGGAGAGGCGCCAAAAGCGAAGACAGCGACGCAGGCGCTGCAGGGGCTGGTGTGGCTGGCGGGTCTGGCGCAACAGGCTGCCGTTCTTGAGCCGAAGTCTGAGTGAGCACGAGCGGAAGGGGTGATGGTGTTCGTGTGTGGTATGATGAGTTAGGCGGAAGCCAATTATTTGAGGGTTCTGAAGTAGAAAGTTGAGGAGATGAAGTCACTTGTGGAGTTCCTGAAAACGAAAATTAGTGTTATTTTGGATAGTTTATCCTTTGTTTATCCTTTGTTCAAAATGGTTTCTTAAATCAGATACTGCTATTATTTTGTAAAATGTGAAGGTTTGGATGTTTTTTAGTTTCTTACTCAATCATGCAAAAAACGGCTGAACGGGTTTCGATTTAAATTGGCATACAGATATAATGGAATATAGCAAAACTGAGGTTCTTTAGGCATATCAGATAATTTTATATTTTAAATATTTATTTGTTAGGTATAATAACAAATAAATATAATACTAGCTGTTGCCAGCGCCTTCGCCGATAAAAACTATCCTATAATGTTAATCTGGGTTATCAGCTATGTGTGTACTAAATTTTATCCAAATCCGTTCAGTAGTTTTTGGGTGAAAGAGTAACAAATATCCATCCATCCATACAAAATTCTACGTTTATAAATAAATATGAGTAAGAAGAAGTAAGATTTTAAGTCTTTAGCCTTACCATCTAAAATTTCAAAAAATACTGAATCAGCTTGGTTGACGTGTGTGGGATCATCTTGTGTAGTACTCAGAGGTCTCTGAAAAAAAATGCCAGTGGTAGTTTTAATAAAAACAAGTGGTAGATGTAATGAAATTTTGTATTACTGAAATAGTGTATTTATTTTTTTTGTGTAAAAATTAAAGCAACGTTTTTTCAGTCAGAAAATAATATTTATTTTGTAAATAGATACCAATTATTAACCAGTCAGTTAAAAATAATTTATCAAAAAATGAAATGGTGTCATTCATGTCAGATAAGTAACTTTTGTTGTCATCACAGACTTAGTAGAGTTTACACCGTTGTCATTAACTAATTACGATGGGTGCAACCGGAGGATCCAAAAAAATGCAAATTTATTTTAATAAACTAATTTATTACTGTATTACAAAGTATTGAAATTACGACTAATTATACTAAAGTGTCAATTGGTCGATGTCAGATCCAAAAGTGTCGCTCCACGTTTTTAAGTTTCTATGGAAAGGTTCGATTGACGTCAATTGGTCACGTTATGCTGAGCTTGCGTTTCGTGCCCGTAGGTGCCGTGTGCAATGTATATGCAGGTATGCCGATGCAGCGATCTATTAAGGTTGGCCATGCGTAACACCTCCCCCCGTAGAACAGCGAGTATCGATGGACTTGTTCAAGATGGTCGCTGGTAGACATCCAGGGTCAATCCTTATTTGGCTTGGGTTGATAGTGCGTGGTGACGGGATTGCATAGACGACTTCAGGGTTGCTGTTGAAGTTTTCTGTGATTTCTCTGGATGCTTTTCTTATGCGTAGCCGACGATAGATTAGAGTGGCGATGAGTGCGCATGTACCGGATAGTGCGAGGTACATGGGTATAGTAGTGTGGTAAATGACGGGATCGGTGACGTCATCTAAATGTACAGGCAGTTGCGTCGCTATCTCGTTGCTAAGGGTGTGAAGTTTTTGTAGATTTGGCGAATTTAGGATGAGCTTCGGATGATTTTCAGGCCTCGTCTCGTTGTATAGGGGCATCTCAATGATCTTCACGACATGTCCCTTGATGTGGTCGTCAGTGTTGGAGATAGTGAAGGCGGGTGTTCTCAGGTTACAGTTGAGGGGAATAATTGCCAAATAGCTGCCTCGTAGGGTCCGATATTGTTCTTGACCGCAAGACATCTTCACTTTTGTTGGTACAGGAAAACTTAAGGTATAATGCTTGTCGTCCAGGGTTTCCAGGGCTTCGGTGGCGAGAGCTACGGGTGTCAACTTGCAGCTGGGTTGAAGTTCTTGATGGACTATGAGATGCTGGATACAATCTGGTTTGCTCTGGATTTGTAGGTTGGCTGTTGACTCACAGAGATATATGGAGTTTACCTTCGGACATTCTGTCTCTATGTACCTAGAGTCTGAGCTAGAGAGTGCTACGAAAGGTGAGGGTGGTATAAGAGTTTCGTGGTTTCTGTTAGGAACAAGGGAAAGTTTATACAAATTATATGTGGAGGATACAACTATCGGGACTTTTATAACTACTACTATCTGCTTATTAGAATAGAAGTAACCTAGTTTAATTATTTCATAAAAATGCCTAATTTCTACGTCAAGGATTTCGTCATTAGCATATAAAATCCTTAATTTACCTAACATATACTTAATTTCATCTAAATTAAATAGAGAGTACGGGGTACTCGACGCACGAATAAATGTTAGGGTGTTCTCTAAACTTCGTAATTCTTCATAAAGATCTTCTACATTATCTCCTAAGATTAACAGATGTTGGGCCAGATGGGCGTATTTAATTAAATCTGTATCCCTATTAGCGTTACTTTCCAAAATTAAGTTTAGTGCTTTGTTCATCTTATCTTGATTTGAAATTATACTATCTATTATTTGAGAGCTACGTGAAATAAATTTACTATTTAAACTAATATGGTTATTAATTTCTAATTCTAATTTATGCTCATTATTACGTAAGGTGTTTATGGCGTTTTCGTATTTAAGTGCATCGGTGTAGTCTAAATTACCAGAAATTGATTTTATTACAGAACCCAAACCGTCGATAAGGCCTCTTTTACTACGCGTTGATTCAAACATACTAATTTTACTAGTAATTAAATTGATTTTACTATTGAGATGTTTCAGATGAGGGTCGAATAGGAATAAGGTTTTATTGTTAACTAAGGGACTTAATTCAGCCATCTGTGTTTTTACCACTTCAATTTGAAGATGGATATTCTCTAAATCTATATGACTTAGGAAAGAATGGAAATGGGAAACGATCTTTGCCGCTCCTAATTTGAAGGGAAGTAGTCCTGGTCCATTGTCAAGTGATTCAACTGTTATCTCTTGTCCTTGGGCCGGATGTAGGGTCATCAGCCATAGTATTATCCTGTAACAAAGTGGGATCTTTAGGACTTCGCTTAAGGCGAGATTTTGCTACTGGACCGCGTTTCTTCTTCGTATAGATGTGGATTGGAAGATCTGCGAGTACAGTATCTTGCGTATAACGCGGGGCTAACTTCTGTCGAGACGCCATGGGATTGCGTATAAAGATTTGCTGGTCAGGGGTATAGTCCTTCTCGGGTTCTCTGTCCTTGTTACGGGTTTCAGTCAGTTGTGTCCTGTCATGTAAGGATGTCTGGTTAATAAGGTCGTATACTTGACTCATTCGTTTCCTATGGTCTTGTGAGTACTGTTGCAGTAAGTGTTCAGATAGGTCAATATCTATTGGGTCTCGAGGGTCAAAGTGTCCAGTTATCAAGTCCAAAGGTCTACATTTTGTGAAGCTATGGATCGAACTATTGTACGCTAAGATGGCGTAAGGCATAAGATTAACGACTGGTTCATTTCGTCTCTCTAATTTCAACAACCTAAGATGTTCTAAAATGGTAGAATGGAACCTTTCTACTATGCCATTGTCGTTAGGGGAATGCGCTAATATTTTATGGTGAATAATTTTATGAGTTCGGCTGAATTCTAAGAAAATCTGATTTGTGAATTCAGGGCCTCCGTCCGTGACAATAGTCAATGGGACCCCATGGTGGGTGCAAAATACAAGTAGAGCTTGTACTACACTTAAAGCGGTGCTATCTCTAAGGTGATAAGCTTGTGCATACTTAGAGAAAGCGTCTACAATGGTAAGGAATTTCTCTGTTTGAGCTGTGAACAGATCTAGATGGATAATTTCAAAAGGTTTACTAGGGGGTGGTACAATGTTAAATCTTTGCTTGATGGGATGTCGGTCGTACTTAGCCTGACCACAGATAGTACACTCATTTATGTACTTGGAGATGTGTTCTTTCATCTTAGGCCAGTAGAATTTAGAAGATAAGGCTAAGTAACATTCAGTGATACCGCGATGATTTGTTTTACCTTCGTGGTATTTCTTTATGATGTCTTGTTGACGCAGGTAGTCTTTAACATTCTCTAATTCAACTTTAGTTAGAACCATGTTCATTGAAGAGCTTTTGAAGTTGTCTTGAATTATGGGGATTATTTTATACATGGCAAGAGGAGGATGGATGATTAAACCGGTTTTGACTTTAGGGTTCACATATTCTTTAACTGCATTAATAACGTCGTTAGTCAGGTTAGACTCAGATAGTTGAATGGTAGTTCGGGTATGCGTTTCAAATGGCTTACTCACTGTCGGTCGTTTTTTAATATCGCCTACAAGTACAAAACAGATTTGTCTACTGAATTTATTTAAGGGTTCGTCTGATATTGGCACTTCTAGAATAGGGGCTTCGTTACTAGTGTGAACAGTTGCCGTGTCAGAGTTGTCGAGTATGTCAGGGTTGTTTGTAGGGGCTGTCAGTGTTTCAGAACCTACTGTTGAGTGAGGCTTTTCAGATACATTTACCGCTATAGACATAGCGTCCTCGTTGTTGATTTCAATGCGGGACAATGCGTCGGCGTTAGTGTTCTTTTTGCCTTGCTTGTATACTGTAGTAAAATTGTATTCACTCAACTTAAGTCTCCAACGTGTGAGTCTGGAGCCTGGTTCTTTAAGGCTCATAACCCATTGTAAGGGTTTATGGTCTGTAACTATCTTAAACTTTCTCCCAAACAAGTATGGACGAAAGTATTTAGTAGCCCAAACTATGGCTAATAACTCCTTCTCGATTACACTATAGTTAATCTCACTGGAGTTTAATGTTCTAGACGCGTATGCTAAGGGCTTATCTTGTCCTATAGGTCCTTGAGAAAGGACAGCTCCTATGGCGAAGTTAGATGCGTCAGTCGTAAGCACAAATTCCTTAGAAAAGTCAGGGTACTGCAGTATAGGGTCGTTAGTCAGTAGTAACTTGCATTTTTCAAAACAATCGATGTAGTTAGGGTCATTGAAGGTGATCTTAGAACCTTTCTTGAGACATTGCGTCATGGGTTTCGTAATGCGCGCGAAGTCAGGAATAAATTTCCTATAGTATCCTAACAGGCCTAAAAAGCGTTTGATCTCGGTAGCTGTCTTAGGAATAGGGAATTTCTGGATGGCAATGATCTTATCGGGGTTAGGCTTAATACCGTCCTTACTTATTACGTGACCTAAGTATGAAGTTTCAAGCTTTAAGAACTCCGACTTATCCATCTGGATCTTAAAGTTTGATTCCCTTAATCTCTTAAATACTTTTTCTAAATTTATCATGTGTTCCTGTAAGGAGACACTAAAAACGACTATGTCATCCAGATATACGAGACATATGACATTTTGGAGGTCCCTGAGGACATTATCCATCACACGTTGAAACGTGTGAGGAGAATTTTTGAGACCCATGGGCATGCGTAAAAATTCAAAGTGCCCATGTTCTACATTGAAGGCCGTTTTGTGAATATCGGCTGGGTCCATTTCTACCTGGTAAAATCCACTTGCAAGGTCTAGAGTTGTGAAGTAATGACAGTTACCAAGTTTATCTAAGATGTCATTAATATTGGGGATTGGGTACTTGTCATCGAGGGTTTTCTCATTGACTTTACGAAAATCAATGACTATGCGCCATTTAGTCTTTCCGGACGCATCAGATTTTTTTGGAACTACCCAGATGGGTGAGCTCCAGGCTGACTGCGAGGGACGGATTATCCCTTGGTCTAACATTTTGCTAATCTGATCCTGAACTTCCTGTCTGTGAACAAAGGGATATCTATAGGTCTTAGTATAGACAGGTAATTCGTCGGTGGTATGAATACTATGCTTTATCTTATTGGTGAAAGTTAGAGGTTCACCATCGATATAGAAAACGTCAGCATATTGTGCACAAAGAGATTCTAAGTTGGCTCGTTCTTCAGGATTCAGATAGTCAGTGCGTAGTTTTGATAATACCTCGGATACGCGATCGCTAGGCTGATAGATAGTCGCGCTTTGCTCGTTAAAAAGTTCCGCAGTAACTGGCCTATCCATTGAGAAAACTACATCGTGTTTAGTTGGATTAATTATTTCTATGATGCCACGGTTATTTTTAACAGAAGTAACACAGTCGCGAATAGTGCAATTGGAAATAGTCTGCTCTGATATTATTACGTCACCATCATGAAGATTAATGGGGACTCTAGCTAATTTGGATGAATTAGCGGGTACTATGTCCTCGTAAAGATTACAATTACGTGAATCATACATTCGCAAGGGATTAGATGAATTACGTGTAACAAGAACCTTATTCTTTAAATCTATATTAGACTCTAACTTTTCTAGTAAATCTAAGCCTATTAAGCCGTCAAAATAATTGTGGAACTTGTAAATGTACAGGGTAATGTCACAGGTTTCTTTAAATTCCGGGAAGCACGGTATAGTAATGGAATAATTATTACGAGTTGTCGCGTGGATGTTAGTGACTTCGAAAGGCTCATAATTACACTGGATATGATGATAAAATCTTTCTACAACGTTCGGGCTAATAAAAGATAGGTTCGCACCGGTATCTACTAATAGTTTAATGGGTGGATTAGCAATCTGAATGAATGGAAGTTGTCTCTGGGTTTGTAAGTTGATCTCTATTTTGGTTTGTCTGATTTCGGGGCTGTATGAAAATCCTGGCCTTCAGCAGACATCCCTTGGGCAGATGTTCCTTCAGGCACATTCTGATGTTCCTCCACGTGCACAGGAACATAATCACTATGAGCTAGTGGCTCATACACAGGTTCGTAATTGTAAGGTACGGGGTAGAACTGGTCGTAATAGTCATTATAGGCATAGTCAGGGTACTCATAATAGTCGTAAAAGTCTACTTCGTTAACATTCGTCTCACGAGTCTTAAAGTAGTTACTGGGAGGTGGATTTCCTTGTTGAGTCCAGTCATGTCCTGTCGAAGGTCTCGGCATAGGTTTAGGAACAAAGTGGCTTACACCACTCATGGGCTTAGGACCATTATTAATGGGCGTGTAACCAGGCCTTTGTTGAGGCAATCGGAACACGTTGCTCTGGGGCCTATAGTTAGGCGGGGGTGCGCTTAACATTTGTTGGGTTCGCGTGGGACCGCGATTGAAAGGCACTTGGGGTCTCCAAGCTTGCATTGGCCTTGGCGGTTGTGGCTGATAAAAACTTTTAGAGGGACCGGGCTGATTAAACGGCGCTGAAAAAGTGACTGGCTGTGGAGTATGCAAATTAAATGGCTTAATCTGATACGTACTGGGATTAAATGAAGACGTAGACTGCACAGGTCTCCGCTCCGGCAAATGGTCGTTACGCTGCTGTAAGTACATGGTGTTAATTTCCTCGTGCACAAACTCGAGAGCCTTTTCAATGGTGTCGGGTCGCATACACCTAATACGCGAGCCTAAAGGTTCTTTTAGGCCACGAACGAATGCCTGTAGGGTTAATTTTTTATATAGTGCCCGTTTGGCTTCGATGGTAGTAGATATGGACTCATGCAGGGTCACATAGGTCATAATTGTGCTAAATAAAGTTTGGCACTTTTCGTAAAATTCCGGTGGTGATAAATTCTTTTGTGTTAACAGGGCCAGATCATTGTATAAGGCGGTCTCGTCCCGCTGGTCCGAGAAGTTATTAATCAGGGCGTTTCTAATACCCTGCCAGGTTTCGGGAATGCCGTTTGAATTTATAGTGCGGGCGGCATTTCCGGTAACTTTATTAAGTATGCCGTTCAACAAGGATAAATTACTTAGTTCGTAACCTGGCTCTGCCTTAACAAATTGCGCGACAAGTTGGTCACATAAACGTACAAACCGCGTGAGCACGTTCGGGTTCCCGTCGAATTCGGGAACGAGGCGTAAGGCCTTGTAAACTTGATCTACCAAATCGGTACTCATTTTGTTAGTTAAATTATTCTCTATAATTAAGTAAGATTCTACACTTTCACTATCTTCTAATATAGTATCTAAATTCCTATTCGCATCGATTTGCGAGTTCCTATTAGAAATACTCGACTTAGGAGTCCGTGATATACGTGGGTGAAAAATTTTGAAAGTTTAATAGAAACACTTGAGGAAATTAACACAAAGGAAACACAGAAAAAAAAGGAAATTACACAAAGGATACTAAAACATAGGAAGGCGAGCAACTCTAGTAGATCTAGGTACTTACCAAATCTGCATCTCTCTGTGGTATCGATATTCGGATACTCCTCCGTAGCCGCACACCCGTAGGTTCGAATAGCCCGTTGTCGGTGATCGATTCACTGAATTTACTGGACTATCCTACCGACTGCGCCAATTACGATGGGTGCAACCGGAGGATCCAAAAAAATGCAAATTTATTTTAATAAACTAATTTATTACTGTATTACAAAGTATTGAAATTACGACTAATTATACTAAAGTGTCAATTGGTCGATGTCAGATCCAAAAGTGTCGCTCCACGTTTTTAAGTTTCTATGGAAAGGTTCGATTGACGTCAATTGGTCACGTTATGCTGAGCTTGCGTTTCGTGCCCGTAGGTGCCGTGTGCAATGTATATGCAGGTATGCCGATGCAGCGATCTATTAAGGTTGGCCATGCGTAACAAACTAACATAAATGTTGGTTATTATTAACCAATGTTAATAGTAATATCTTATGAATCATGCAGCATCTGTCTAAGTACTAGAGAAAACTAGCTCATTATTGAGCAGGAGCCTTGAAGGTACTTTAAGTATTTTATATGTATTATTACTAGTGGCCCCTTAAGTCCACCGTTGTACATTGTTGTGCATAAAGTTTAATAAATAAATAAATACTTACATTAAATCCTAGCTCTTCTATATGGACTTGTCCTGCCACTGCTAATTCATCGTTAGCTGACAAGGTTTGCCCGCTTGCTGGCCCACCTCCAGTCCCAGTTGCATGGTGCTGAATGGTCAATGCCTTTTTTTTTGACTTTGACTTCCAATCTGCCCACACCTATAATGAATAAAAATCAGTTGTAGTCATAAGTTCCTATGTTAAAAGTGTAAATGAGAATAAAAAGCCAATATGGTAAGAACTTTTCAAATAAATTGAAAAAAACAACAAGATTGTGGAGCATCTTCTCTTATGTGGCCATCGGACACCATAGCTTGTACTGTACTATCATTTTTTATTATTTATTGATATTTAATTTCTTGTAGTAAGAAGGTTAATGTTTAGTTGTAAGTTATTCTCAAATATTTGCTTTCTTTATTATTGTTGTGTGTTTTTATGCCATGTGCCAATAAACGTTTTTTCTTTCTTACTATGGGTGTCAGAGGTTGATCATCTTCATCATTATCAAAAGTCCCCAGTCTAGTAATAACAGAGAATTGATTACAAGCCAACCTTCATAACCGCAAGGTTATGTCCACTTATACAAAACCCTTGAGAAAGTAGCTTGCTAGCCACTCTACCATCACACCAGTCTATCAAAAAATGTTCATTAGATCCTTACTTTTTTCCACTTGTCTGTAGTCTTCGATCTAGATCGAGCCATTGTTTAATTACTTATTCATGAATAAAACTTTGATTTACTTACGTTTCTTTATATTCAAGCAGCGAGCGTTGCCAATTATTGCTCAGGACTTGCTCGAACTCTTGATTCCATAGACTCCATAGTGTGTCACTAAAAATTTAATCATCGTTTGAACACTAGTCACATATAAAAATGAGTTTTGGAAGCGATCTAAAAGTTATAACACTATTCACTTACTTGATTTTTTAAACTTCTTGACTGTCACTGACAGCTGACAGCTAAATTTTCGATACCATAACCAATATTTTTGTTTTTTATCGAACAAACAATTCGACACAACGATCGCGACCGTAATGTTACATTGGCTACGAAATGTTTGTCGTTATCTCAGAGACGATGACGAATTTAGATATCGTTTCGGTACAAAGCGATGTTACTTTGTCTAAGCCCCCTGAGCTGCTTGCACTTTATCTATTCGACATATTAAGGCATACCTCAAGAATGTTTCCGGGTGCTGTGTGTTCTTGAATTCTGAACTTAACCTAATAGAAGTAAAAGTGGTAAACCTTTATGGAATTAACTTTTAATGTAAATGTAAATAGTTTGTGATAGTCAGTTGTTTGAAGTTACTATTAGTTCTTAAAGAATGAAGATTGTATAGTAAAGTGCTGTCTCACCCAGGTTGGAAGGGACTTTCAAACTCTGACTAAAAATCTACGAAGTTCCTTTTATTGCCCTTTGCATTTGTTGGCTGTATAGCGTTTAGACCCTTGCTTGTGTTTCAGTTTTTAAAATTACTGCTTTCTCTTTCGCACACCTATGTCTCTCTCTCTCTTGCTCTGTACTCCCGACGGCTCAGAACCACAGCTGTATTATTTAATTTAATAAACTCTGGTAAACCAAGTATTTATTGTTTTACTGGCCATATTCCATCAGCATTACAGTACCGTCAGCACGAGTTTTCAGTATTTGAGACGTAAAGTAAACTGCAACTTTGACAATTTCAAATTGACAATTTTCAAGGAAAAAATGGAACAGCGCACCTGGTGTGCGAAGAAGGAACTATTTTTTTTACGTCTCAAATACTGAAAACTCGTGTTAAGGGTACTGGTGTCTCTAATATTATGACCTATGACATTTTTAAAACAAAATACACTTCAGGACAAAAATACCGACCTACACAACTTTTCTGCTACGGTACCCCAAAAAAACTGAGCTGGGGGAGGTTCCGATCAATTTTATAAGACCCCTCCCCGATTTTTATTGTCTCTCGTTGTTCGTTAGTTCCCGTTTATTGGCAATAAGCAAGTTATTGATTGGAAAGGGATAATTTAAGAACACTAAAAGAGAGGAATAAAAGGGATATAAGGAAAAATCTTCTGTTTTCTGTCCAATATTGAGGTTGAACAGATTTTGTGGTATTTTTTAGTGTTGACTGATTTAGGATTTTGTATTTAATTTGGTGTTTTAACATTTTGATGTTTCGAACTACCTGTGAGTTAAATACTTCTTTTTGAGGAAAAACGTTTTATTTTTTTATGTAATTTTTAAATTTAACATTATTGAAAGCATTTTTAAAAATAATAGTAGAGAAACAAATATTAAAATTAAAGACATTTTTTTTTATCTTTTAATAAAACGTTGCCCCACACAATATTACCTCTAATACACACACGCCCAGACCCGAAACAAATACGTCTTGCAGATCATGCAAATATTTGTTCCGTGCGGGAATCGAATCCGCGACAAGCAGCTTAGCAATCCGATCGCTCAGCCACTGCGCTAACCGTGCCGATATACACCACTTAAACATCTGTTCTTTTCAGCCTGAATTTGTGTAGGAAATCATAACTATTTGCTTTTAGATTGAAGCCAGAAAATACATTGATACAAATACTCTGACATCCGAAGTCAAAGTTATAATTTGCTTTTTTAAGTTTTTTATTTGGAAGTCAGACGTTTCTGGAAAAAGGTTTTTGGCGAACCATTTATGTATTTGCCTTGCTGATGTCTTTTTACTTCTAAGAAATCTGTACTTAGAAGTTTTGTTGTATCTACATCATCATCATCATCAGCCTATAATGTTCCCACTACTGGGACACAGGCGTCCTCTCTGAGAGAGGGAGTGGGCCATAATCCACCACGCGGGCCCAGTGCGTATTGGTAGATGTCACATATCTTCGAATTTTTGATTCTAGGACATGCCGGTTTCCTCACGATGTTTTCCTTCACCGTTTTGAGAGCAGTGGTGATGAAACAAATTCCACAAAGTAATGCGCTTGGAGGGGTTCGAACCCACGACCTACAACTTGTAAATCGGGACCGAATCGAAGTTGTATCTACATTATTACGTAAATCTTTCATAAAAAACTTTTTTGCTCCACAACCAAATAGTCACAAATTTTGATGATTCTATTTTTCCAAATGATAGTCTGATACAGAATGGAAGAAAAAAAAACGTGTTGCGCTGACCCAAATCTAAAATGGGATAAGGGCAAGAAGACGATGATGATGACAGTTTTTCCAAAAACAATTACGTCTCATATAAAACTGATGTACTAAGCCGTTAATAAAAGAAGCTAGATAAAAGAAAAACACCTAAACCCAGTATCTTAATAAATTCCAATTTATTGATGTAGCACATCGTAAACACAGGCTAAGATGTCTGGTAATAAAATTGGCGTCCTTTTTCTGATCTAGACATTCCAAGAATCCTTGGCGTAAGACTTAGTAAGGCAAAGTGAACATTTGTGATCTGTCATTGAGATTCTAAATGAAAGAAAGAAAGAAAAGACGTTTATTGGCACGTGCCACAAGTACACACAGTAATAAGAAACGAAACAAACAAGAAGAACTTAAAACTAAATAATTTAAAAACCAAAAAAAATGCATTTTGCATGTCATGACAAATATTTGAACCAATAATTTGATAATTGAGCAAAGGTGGTGGCCCTGCGGTATGGATCACAACGTACGAGCTTGTAGATCGTGGGTCGGACCCAGCCAGGCGCATTACTTTGTGTAATTTATTTCATCACTACTGCTCTCAAAACGGTGAAGGAAACCGGCATGTCCTAGAACCAAAAAGTCATAGACAAAATTGTGATATCTACCATCCCGCATTGGGCCCGCCTGGTGTATTCTGGCCTACTCCCTCTCACAGAGAGGAGGCCTGTGTTCCAACATTAAGAACATTATAGGTCGATCATAAAGATAATCTTAAAAGTAAATTCTAATTTCCTTAAAACTAAAACTCCACTTCAAAAATCCTCAAATATTTTGAACACATTTACTGTTATGCATGCTAAATGCCGCTTGTATGCACTTTTTTTCTTTGACTGGATGATACATGCAGTATGCACACTAAAACTTGTAACACAACATTGGAAATCGTTTCAAAACTTGCTCGTTGCATACTTGTTTTGTTGACTGTAGGGACGTACAGTCAACAAAAGAATTTGAGCGCACGGTTAGCGCAGTGGCTGAGCGATTGTACTGCTGTCAAGCTGTTGCGGGTTCTATTCCCGTACGGAACAATTTGTGTCATCTACAAATAGTTTTTTCGGGTCTGGGTATTTGTGATTGTGAGTTTCTATGTTTGTAAACGCAACCACGACACAGGAGAAATTCATAGCGTGGGGCACCGTATTTTAATTAAAAAAAACAATTCCTAATCCTTTGGGAATCACAACCATCAAGTTTTGATTATGAAAGTACACAAATATAATCTCATCTGTAGTCCATGACGTCACCGTAAACTCAATAATAGCAATGTATTCCAGATTTTTTTCTGCTGGAGTAATATCCCATATGCAAATTCCCAACAGGTTCATAATAATTCCGTAATGGAAAATTCCACGCGAAATCAACATGGACTATACATTTTTATGGTACGCTTCGGATATAGAACTCTTTTGTGAGGTAATGGAGATTCGAGAGAGAGCTGGTGAATATTTTTATACAGGCTGTATTTTTAAGTACGTACGAGTATTATGTATTGCCTCTGTGGTCTTTTAGTCGCAAATGAAACTGCTGAGCTTGAAGTTTTAGATTTGGGTTCCATGTTGATCAATGTCGGGCACGCCGCGTGTTCGACGAGCGCCTCAAAGAGCTGTCAGCAAAATGACGGGCCCCCTCTCAGAGGGCTAAAGCCTGCCGGGGTCGCGGGACTCATACCATCACCGTGACCCCGGAACATAAAGGGCTATCGAAGAACACCGTGGATTTTAGTCAGTACAAGTCTGACAGTAGACAGTCGGTCTCATTTGATGATTTTACCACGTAAAAAAAAATGTTGATCAATGTGTATTTTTTTTAATCAGGAATCTGTCTCTTTCAGTAGGAGCTTGGAGTCTGTATGCATTTGTGACCAAAAATCGCAAATTGAAAAGTCATGTAATATTTTTATTGAAATAATAAAAATATAAGCCAGTATCACACTGTTGACGGGAAGGGAGGGCGGCCCTTAGAAGGCCTAAGCCTACCGGGGTCGCAGGACTAAGGAGCTATCGTGACCCCGGAACTTAAAGGGCTATTGAAGGACACCGAGGATTTGGATTTGGTCAGTAAAGTCTGACAGTTTCTCCTGGCCTGCCTTGGGTACGAGGACTCATTTGATGATCTTATCAAGATAAAAAAGTATCACGTTGTCAAAACATGAATAAAATAATCAGTATTTAAATCAGCGCCAACATCGGAAACGTTTGAGCCCGCCATTTTGTGTTGAGCGGAACCTCGTAATGGCCGACCTTTGTTTCGTCCTGCTTTGTACGATTGTGTTTAATTGTATGAATAATGCAGAATGAGTGAATTAAAATAATAGTTTTCTCTTTTGTGATTATCTGCTTGCATTATTGACGTTGAAATCTGGTTGGAAAAATATTAAATAAATGGAAGCTAGATTGTTTAAATATTAAACGCATTAAAGTTAGTTTTAGTTTAAATATTAAAGCCCGTGATTTTCTGTTCCTTTGATTCGAACCTCGTCACGCAACGTCGTGTAAGTTGTTGGGTATGAATTGAAGAATTTGACGCAAGCAAGACTCCAGTGGTGATTTTAACACGCAAAAAAAAAAGAGGTCATAAGTTCAAATCCATTCGGGGTCAAATTTTTTTTCAACAGAAAATGGTAGAAGGTCTTTATTAGCAGTGTTAGTTTCGTGTATTTTACTGACTGATTCTCTTTTTAGGCTCAATAACCTAAAACTTGCCAAATGCAATAGCTCATAGAACGGCTGGACACGTCAGAATCGTTCACCTGCAATGATTGTGTAATATCAGCACATGTCTTATTACGTAAACTATCGCGCCTCTTGATAAGTCAACCTGTCGACGATACTCAAGCGTTTGCGCATAAATTCCATAATAACACAAGATTGGCTTTCAGTAACAGCATGTTGAGATGCCATCATCTAACATCCTGTCAGGTGCACATTATGTTGAGAAGATTGTTCGTTCAGAAACAGATGTTTGCTGCAGGGACTTATGTGGAAGGAGCACTTTGTGAAGCTGTTTACAGGATGTAATGCCACGATATACATAATCTTGTCTCGGAGCTTGTAGAGAGCTCAGTTCTTTATTCTGCGCGAAATAAGGCCCTTCGTACACAATACGACGCAAGTCTCCGATACCTTATGACTTTGGTATCCATTGACGCTTGCCTGTGTACGAAACTCTATGGATTTGTATACGAAGGGGCTCATGCAGCAAGGTACATGGCGATGAAGTCCTGAATACGCGCGCATTTCCTATGTGTTATTCGTACTATGCGTGTTTGACGTGTAAAAAGAGAAGCAAGTTAAGAAAACTCACTACCACGCAACTCTGAATCATTTTCTTTTTCCTTGTAAAATCATTCAATAAGTCTCCCACTCTCTCTGGAATGTATTGTATTATCACACTCGTCCTGCCTAAAATCCTCAGAGGCTAGCTAGCTCAATCTTCAATAGCCCATATCGTTTCAGGGTCATGGTGACCTCATAAGACAATTTCGCGACTCGGGCTATGTTGCATCATGTGATGTAATGTGCGAATAACCTAAACTGTTATCATTAATCAGTTTAACGAAACGCCTTCATGAACTTTTTCTTCATAACTTGTTGAAGGAAAATTGAGTCTGTCTGGATTGGCTCTGCTGCTATTATAATTTGGATGGATGGATGTTTCTTACTTAATCAAATCAGAACTACTGAACGGATTTTGGCTAAGTTTGCCTCAGACATAGGTAGTAGATAGTCTGATGTCCGATGTGTTTGATGCCCGGGTCGACGGCGCGTCGTGTTCCACGCGCGCCTCAAAGAGCGTCAGCATAATGATGGGGCCCCCTCTCAGAGTGCCAAAGCCTGCCGGGGTCGCGGGACTAATTCCATCACCGTGACCCCTGTACATAAAGGGCTATTGAAGGACACCGTGGATTTTAGTCAGTACAAGTCTGACAGTCCCTCCCGCCCTGCCCGGGATGGGAGGACTAATCTGATGATTTTACCACGTAAAAAAAAACAAGATAGTCTGAAATATTACACCTAAGATACCGGGATAAACGGTTTACATCGGTGTTATAATATGTTCCCGTGAGGTAAGTTTCGAGTTACACGCGGGCGCCAGATTATGCCAGTTCCGGATATAGAACCGGAATAGTCCAACATGCTCTTGTGCCCTCTAAATGAACGCCAAAGTCAATACATAAAAGCTAAGTAATAAAAACCTAACGTTACCACTTCAACTGTGCAATTCCCTATTTAGCGAAACGAGCAACATCCGACCTTTTATTACTAGTTTAGCTTTATGTTACCTTTCTTAATAGTCTGTAGCCCTTCTTCACTAAAAATAGGAAAAACTTAAACGAATGCCCAAATAAAACTTAGTTGTTAGAATTTCAATTTTCGTTGATGAGGTTACGGTTGAAATTTGAATAGCCGTGGTTCATTTAGGTGTTCATTTGGGTGTGAAAATGAGTTAAATGCCAATTATTTGTAAGCATGGGTTTGTATCCCTTAGAGAGCTGTTTGGTAGAACAGCATTGTTGGATAAAGGTGCTTAAATGGAGTGAGACATAACAGTAGCATTCCTAGCTTCAATATACGTACCAATATACTTGCATACACAATCATAAAACATGACATGTCATTCAGCAGCGATCACTTTGGAAAATCGAAATTTTCTTTGCAGCATTACATAGATAAAAGATTTTGTGCAGTAGGTTCTAAGATTTCTTCTTCCTTTTAGATTCTTTATTTTAAAATATAAGTTAGGTAGTTATTAAGTAAGAGTTTAAGAAATTGCTTTTAGTTAAAATAAAAAAAAAAAAAGATTATGGTTGTGATTTCAAACTTTTTATGTGTGTCGCACCAATGACACAGAGAAAATTCCTAGAATGGAGACCTTTTTCTTTTTTAAGGAATTTGTAAAAACACTATTTCAAGGTTCATCTTGCTCATCGCTGATCTTGCTCGCTCTCTGAGGTATTTTTAACCTCGGGTGCCATTAACCCAATGTGAAATTCTTCGAAATAAACTACGAATTTTCTTAACAAAACAAATACCTAGGTCATTACACTATTTAAATGAAAGATGATATAAATATATTAATTTAAAATGAAAGTTAAAGCAAACTTTTATGATCCTGGGAACGCGATAATTAAAAATTAATTTTCAAGTAGTGAGTTTAATTTATTCATAGAAATAATGTTTAACTTGCTCGCTCGTAATGAGAAATATTAATTTGTAGCAAAACAATAATAGTGAACATCTAAATTGATATCTCGCCTGGGACGGACAAATATTTGAAATTAAATTATGTATGTATTTCACAACAATACAAGTCTAATATATTAATATTAGACTTGTTGTTGTGTTTGGACAGTCTATTGATATTGTTAATAGACCGTATGACTGATTAAATCATAAACAGAGGTATTTTCTATTTCAAAAAATTTAATAGAATTCTGAATTTCATTATCAAAAATCAAAAGTCATTTATTCAAATTAGGCTGATTTATCAGCACTTTTTGAAGATCAATTTTTACATAAGACAGTCCCCCAAAGCGCCCCATTATGATTAATATTAGTCATATTGATTTATATTAGTCATGTTATGAAAAGCCAGTTAGTTAAATATCACACAAAAACAATTTTGTAAACATCATCATCAGCCTATAGTGTTCCCACTGCTGGGTCACAAGCCTCCTCTCTGTGAGAGGGAGTGGGCCATAATCCACCACGCGGGCTCAGTGCGGGTTGGTAGATGTCACATGTCTTTGAATTTTTGGTTCTTAGACATGCCGGTTTCCTCACGATGTTTTCCTTCACCGTTTTGAGAGCAGTGGTGATGAAATAAATTACACAAAGTAATGCGCCTGGCAGGGTTCGAATCCACGACTTGTAACTCGTAAGTCGGGACCGATACTACGGGGCCACCACTCCTCTCAAATTTTGTAATAATGTGACAAAAATAAGAATTCAATTATTTTAGTGGCACAGTATTTGTAATACTTGCATGCTCCTGTGCATGCTCCTAAATAATTGACTAATTACCTATTGAAAATTTATTTACTGAAATATTAATTTCCTAAACTTTACCTTCAAGTGACAATTGGCACAGTAGAGCATACGGTGCAAGACTGCCCAGCTTGGGCAGAGCACCGACGTGTCCTCACGGCGGCGATAGGCGGAGACCTCTCGCGCCCGGCATTGGTTTCGGCCATGCTGCGGAGCGAGACGGAGTGGGAAGCGGTCGCCGCCTTCTGCGAGGCAGTAATGCTCGTGAAGGAGGCGGCGGGCCGCGAGAGAGAGAGGACAGCGTCCTCCCTCCGCCCCAACCGCAGTGGTGTACGCCCACGGCGCCGTACGTCGCAAGACGATCTCCGGCCACCGTAGGCGCGGGCATGCGGACAGCGAGTAAAGGGCAACTCGCTGTCCGACCATGGACCATGCCCGGGTCGACGGCGCGTCGTGTTCCACGCGCGCCTCAAAGAGCTGTCAGCAAAATGACGGGGCCCCCTCTCAGAGGGCCAAAGCCTGCCGGGGTCGCGGGACTTATTTCTATTACCGTGACCCCGGAACATAAAGGGCTACTGAAGGACACCGTGGATTTTAGTCAGTACAAGTCTGACAGTACCTCCCGCCCTGCACGGGGTTGGAGGTCTCATTTGATGATTTTACCACGATAAAAAAAAAAAGTGACAATTGGCAAATAAAGGTAAGTGACGTATTAGTTCTCATATTGATTGTATTGTAGAACAAATTATAACATCACTTATACCTGGGAACTAACTTTAAATTCAGCCCAAAATCATCATCTTCCTGCCCTCATTCCATTTTACTTGGTATCGGCGCAACACGTTTTCTTCTTCCATTCTCCCCTATCAGACGCCACAGTATCATTTACTACTTTTTCAGTCATATTATCATTCCTTAGACCATCCATCCATCTTTTCTTTGGCCTTCTCCTCCTCTCCATCCATCAACATTTAGACTCATCACCCTCTTAGCCACATGAGTTTCATCCCTTCTCATCACATGTCCATACCAAGACAGACGATTCCCTTTCATTTAATATATTTACTATAATGGGAATTCAGCCTAAAATATATTTACTAAAGCCCGGAACTCCCTGAAAAAAATTCCCCGTCGAAAATCCAGGCATGCCTTACGCATCTGTTACACTCCCTCTTAAATACCGTCTCATGTTACCAAAGTCCTAACTACTAGGTACTAGAACTTTCCAACGTTAAGTTTTGCTTGTGTTAACCCCAAAATCTTGGTAACTAGAACTCTCGACTCGTAAGAAAGGAAACTTTACTCGATTTCATCTCCTCTTTGTTTTCTCGAGGGAGCAGAAAATGATAGTATTTTGTTTTGTGGCGACGGCGATGGCTTTGCTAAGTGGTGGTCTCCTATTTCTTGGTACCGGATCGTTTAATTTACTAAAGCGATTTAACCTCTGTCGAACAAAGTTGAGTTTGTTATTTATTTGAAACACGAAAACCGTTTTTTTTATTTCAATTTTAGTTTTTTTTATAAGTAACCATGACTATTTTTTTTAGTAACTAGCGGCCCGTCCCAGCTTCGCACGGGTGGAAGACCCGGTCTAAAACCCGGCCCCGATGGGTACGAACACTACAAAAAAAAAATCTGCCAAATCGGTCAAGCCGTTTTCATGTTATGTCGTGACAACGGAAAACGGGTTTCATTTTTATATATATAGATTACATTCAATAATTTCAGGATTGCAAACAAATTGATTTAGTTTATTTTGTTTTATTTACTCACATTAAACAATGTTTTATATTTATTTTCTTGCATATTATTTAATTTTTTAATTAGGTACATACTAATAATAATATGATAGTATACGCACTTGACCTATGTTATAAATGAATATTGAAATTGAATATGATGATTTTAAAACCTTAAAACAAGAAAATTGATTTCATGAAACACTTTTATGTGCTCATAAGAAAAAAAACAAAGAACATAAAAACAAAACAATCTCCACTACAGTATTTATGTCACGAGTACAATAAGAAAGTAAAATGTGTGATTGAAATTAGGACACATTCAGTAGGCATATCATTGCCTTTGTACTCAAATACGGACAAAAAAAAAAAAACAAATATCAATTCGAAACACAAATACCTATCTAAGCCTTTCAAAGTGATCCCTGAAAACAAGATGAAAGGCCATATTACAAGTGACACAATGATAGGACTACATATTCATAACTCTTCAAACCAGGCCAGAAACCCTTGTCACTCGGTACAAAGGTCTCTGACGAGAAATATCAGAGTCACGGATGAACTGGAATAATTTTGCCCTAAATAGCCTGCTTTGACGTTGGTCTAGATATGAAGTAAATGTATGAATCTTGATGTAACAAAGACAGGGTGAAATTTGCTTGTTCAACTGTTTTATAACGATAGACAGGGTAGTTTTTAGAGGCACTCTTACCCCTCGTTTACACCAAGAAACAAGTTAAATACTAGTTTCATACAATACTTATAGAATACTTGTCAAAACATCATTTGTTTGTTTTATACATGTATTGAGAGTGTCTCAAACCATAATCTCAAACATTCTTTCGTTCACACTGTGTAGCCAAAAAGTATTTATACAAGTATAAAACACATTTGCGTTTACACTGAAGTCTATGACGTGTCAAAACTTGTCAAATACATGTATTATACCTTGGTGTAAACGAGGGTTTATAGAAAGTAGTGCTAAAATAATAAAACACAAAACTCCTATCTCAGACCATCACATAATATTACTCTAGTTTTAACCTGTGGTGCCTTGATAGTCTGCCTGCGACTGTGTTTCCGAACGCATATCTGCCCTGATAATTGTAAATGCAGTACTCGCAAATTGGCGGTTCCGAGATAAACGCGGTTAACGTGTTTTGTGATATCTGCACAACAAACCTGAATTAAATAATGTTTTAAATATACCAGAAAAATAAGAAAAAAATCAAACTTTATATTGATCAATTTTTTTCTTTACTTTATTATTTATTTTGGATAATATGCGCATTACTGCATTTTGTTCTACCATCTAGACTTGTGAACATTACAGTATCACTAAGCCAAAAGGCAGTATTTGTGTTCATTACTGCAAAATCACCTAGCACGTGTTCAATGCTGCGTTTGTATTTATTAATTGTGTCTTATTTTCATGCCTGATACTAGTTGAAAGATTAATTAACCTTCTACTTCAGCTATCAGATAGTATATGAGAGGATATGTGACGAAATAAAACAGACCTTAATCGGAACTAGAAAAGTGGTTTATTATAATTTCCACATAAAATATCACAATCAACATGGCATTATTTTAAATTACTAATTAAAATCAGTCTTTAAAATACACTTTAGGAACATTTGTAGTCTTTTTTTATTATATGGGTAAGGTAAATCTATTATATATAAATATTATGGTATATATAATAATATCAATGCGACGTGACCTGCGTGCCTATAGTGCAGCACGGATCAAAGAGGCGATTGAGCGGAACCAGGGCTCAAAAATTTTCGCAAAGAATTCGTCTATTGGGCAAAGCCAAATGACAAGGCTAAAGATTAACGACGGCAGCATCATTTCGACAAAACCGGCGATCTTGAGAGAGCTTGAGAGGTTTTACGGACAGTTATACACATCAACACGACAACCCAGTGGTGGTACAGCTCGAGACGAAAGAGCTTAACTGACTCGGCACTACACTGAGGATATCCCGGACATCAGCTTGTACGAGATTAGAATGGCTCTTAAACAGCTCAAGAATAACAAGGCGCCGGGCGATGACGGAATCACAACATAATTTCTGAGAGCGGGTGGAAAACCTGTACTTCTAGTCCTCCAGAAGTTATTTTATTCCTTCATACACGAAGGCACTACGCCAGAAGCATGGCACAGGAGTGTGGTTGTTCTTTTCTTCAAAAAGGGTGAAAACACCTTGTTGAAGAACTACAGGCCAATCTCACTTCTGATCTATGTTTACAAGCTGTTCTCAAGAGTCATTACGAACCGTCTCGAACGCAGGTTTGATGACTTCTAGCCTCCCGAACAAGCCGGTTTCCGAAAAGGTTTTAGCACCATAGACCACATACACACGCTCCGCCAGATTATACAGAAGACAGAGAGGAGTATAATCGGCCATTATGTTTAGCGTTTGTGGACTATGAAAAAGCCTTCGATTCAATCGAAACCTGGGCAGTATTGACTCGACTATAGGTACATCGAAGTGTTGAAGTGTTTTTATTGAGTTAAGAATCCGGCAGAGTCTCAAAACAAGGGTGTTTACCCAGAGTGTGTTGCCAGTGATTACATATGACTCTGAAACGTGGTCTTCGACTGCTGGATTTTTAGAGAAACTAAGAGTCACTCAACGAGCAATGAAAAGAGCTATGCTTGGAGTTTCTTTGCGGGATAAAATCTGGAACACGGATATTCGGCGAAGTACCAGAGTCACCGACAAAATTTACAAGTTGAAGTGGCAATGGGCAGGCCACATCGCTCGTAGAACTGACAACCGATGGAGAAGAAAGGTTCTCGAGTAGCGACCACGGACCGGAAGACGCAGCGTAGGTAGGCCTTCCACTAGGTGGACCGACGAAATCGTGAGAGTCGCAGGCAACCGATGGATGCAAGTGGCGAATTGTCGTTTGGCGTGGCGGTGTAAGGGAGAGGCTTATGTTCAGCAGTGGACGTCTTCCGGCTGATGATGATATTTTAATAATCTTCTTATTAAGTTTACTTGTAGTAATGACTTAATGTATGTAATAACTTTTACTTTAATTTACTTTACATCGTACTGCCCTTATCCCATTTTAGGTGGTGTCACCGTTACCTACATCTTTTTTAGTCTTTCATTCATCACTATCACACATCGCTTAAGTACCTACTCACAACGCATACATGCAAATTATTCGTCATGAAAATTAAACAATAACCAGACTATACCTACATCCGTCCTACGAACACCATTATTGGACATAGGCCTCATTAATTCAACTGAGAGTTGGTGTGAGCCTGCTTCAACCTGTGAGCCCATTTTATGTTGGTAGAGAGGGATGAAAAAACACCCAATCTTAGTAGGTACAAACGCGGTTTTGATTTACTAATACTACTGAGTATACTTATGAGTATACGTATATTAAAACAAACCTATTTGAATAAAATAAATGAATAAAACTTACCAAAACAGAATGAAACAAACAAATTATTAGCACTACGGAGTGGCTGAGCTACACACGTGTTCCGTCCGCGAACGACGTCAACGCGCTGATTTACTAGTGCGAAACGCAGCACTTTACCTTGCGACTTCGGTGTGTGTAAAACTTTTGTTAATTTTGCTACCCTCAAACGCAGCACTGTACAATACTACATTCAGTGTCAGTGGTGCAATAGAACTTATTTATTATACTTGTTACGCTCAAACGCGGCATTGTCGAATACTGCGTGTAGTTTTAGTTAGTATTGGTTGCAAAGTACTAGAACGTTGTATCAAGTTGCAGTAAACATAGCAAGTACTGCACAACCTTCTAGTACATGCTGAGTACTGTATATCCTGTTAGCAAAAGTAATAATTTGGTGCAAGTACTGCGTATCTTGTTATATAAAAAACAGGTTTATAATAAAAAAAATCATGTACATTATTTTTTTATGTAAAGATTAGCCCCTTGAGGAGTCATTTTTGCAAAAAAGTGAAAATCGCAAAAATGACGATTACTGCACTTGCAATTATGACGGCAGATATAACCCTAATCTCTTCAAAGTTAGAGTTAACAGTGTTCTTCTGAGTAAGCTCGGTCCAACGTCAACCTTGTCTTAGTCACTCCTGACCTAGACCAAGGTCAAGAGCAAACCCGTTATACATAAAAAAAAATAGATCCAAGAGTGTTGTTATAGAAATATTTTCTGAAATATAGCAACTTTTTCAAAAACAGGGCTCTTTCGATAAAAACAGCGGCGCAGTCCAATCTTTCGCGTTAGCCCCTTCGTACACTAGGCGACGCAAGTCTCCGATACCTTACGACTTTGACATCCATTGACGCGTGCCTGTGTACGAACCTCTTGGATTTGTATTGCAACAGTCGCTTGGATACCGATATCGTAAGGTATCGGATACCGGAGTCGCCTTGTGTACGAAGGGCCTTAAAGTCGCGCTTGCCGAGGTTGATCTGTAATTGGGTGACCATCTGTTATAGCGAATTTCCTCCATTCCTCTAAAAGCACAGTAGATCCCGGGTGACAGGTAGATTTTTGACATTTATTTTTAACTAGCTTCTGCCCGCGACTTCGTACGCGGATCTTGTTGCTTATGCCAGCGACAATGGGTTCGTCAAAATCGAAGATCTGAAAAGTCTGATACCCAACCCCAAATCCCGGGTAAAAAAATAATGGGAGTTTGGCCAGTAGAATAAAAGTTATAGTGTAACTGGGCTCATGGAGTTCTACATTAGGTGTTCTAGATCTTCAAGTTTTATACGTCAACAGAGAGTGCTCATCAGGCTGAACAACTCTTGCTAAGACGTCATTCCTGTATATGTTATAGTGGAGCTGGGCTCTTGGAGTTCCACATCAGGTGTTCCAGATCCTCAAATTTATTCTCTCAGCAGAAAATGCTCATCACGTGGAACAATTTTTGCTATCGCACCATTTTTGTATCTCTTATAGTTTAGCTGGTCCGTTGCGGTTCTGCGCCAGGTGTTCAAGTTTCCAAAATAAATTATAGCCTATGTGTTGGCCAGACTTAATATCTATACAACAAAAAAAGAATCATTCAAATCCGTCCAGTACTTTTTGAGTTTATCCCGGACATACATGACTTTCCTACTATTTTTAACCGACTTCAAAAAAAGGAGGAGGTTCTCAAATCGGTCGGTATTTTTTTTTTTTATGTATGTACATCGATTACTCCGAGGTTTCTTGTCCGATTAGTGTGATTCTTTTTTTGTTCGATGCAGGATACTTGCAGTTTGGTCCCATAAAAATTTGATAAAATTTGGTTCAGTACTTTTTATTTTGTGAGCATTTTTATTAATTTCGCCTACTTGGACGACATGATGATCTTTACTTTTTGCGTGTTTGTTACGCGATTACTTCGCTAATTGTGGACCGATTTTCAAAATTGTTTTTTTGTTGTACTAGGGATCGTTCACCTTAGGGAATACTGCAAGTTTCATCGAACTCTGTTCAGCATTTTTTGAGATAGGGAATTTTATTGGAACTTTCTTTTATGCACAACATGGGCGATGTTAATACCGGTGCTACGGATTACAAAATTCTAGTGCACATGTAAGAAAATGATGTATTTGCCAAGAATTTGGGTTGAATATTTAAACTATTAAAGAGTAAAATAAAAAACTTTTTTCAAAAAAAAATAACCGCCTTCAAAAACAACCACAAAAAAGGGTAAAATAACCTACAAAATAACTTTTCTTTCGGAAGTCGGTGGCAAAAAGACATCGAAATAATAAAACAAAGCCACCGACTTCCGAAAGAAAAGTTATTTTGTAGGTTATTTTACCCTTTTTTGTGGTTGTTTTTTATTATATGTAGAGACAATCAGAAGCACGAAAATCTGTCAGTAAAAATAGAAACAGAAAAGATACAATCAAAGTAAAGGTAGAATCCAAAGAAAACTTAGTCACTGGTCCGGAAAATATACGGAATCAATCAGATGAAAACACTTTTGATGCCATCATGTTTTGCTAGTTTTGCTGATACTTTAACTAGGTTCGTGTTTGAATGCAAATTACTTTGATTGAGTAGTTCTTGTTCAGCGAATGATTACTTAAAGTTGCTGACAGGTAGGGCAAAGCTTAATTGGGTGGTTGTTAGCAATTTGAAATCCGTTGTATGAGGATCAAATTTTGTTGGCTCATAATTTTAATTATGTTCAGAAACAGTAGTCTTGTTAAGAAATGAGTGCTTTCGAATTGTTTCGCATTTCTACTGTGAATTTCAACGGAATTGACATGAGATTTTGGTTCGTTGTTATTAGGTATAGGATATCTGTGATATTTTACTATGGAATAGTCTTTCTTTGCTCCTTACAATTATGCCAATCTTATTCATTGCATATGTTAACATCGTTTCTTGTCACTTTTTCTAGACCCTTAGCAGTGAAAGGTAAAACTCTAGACTAGCAATGTGTTCAGAGATATTATATCGTTACTTCAAGAAGAAAATTCATGATATTCGATCACTGATCACAAAATAATAATCGTGAAAATAAAGCGTGTAATACGTAGTTTGGTAACTCAAGCTAAAATGAACTCTATTGACCAAAAACAAATCGTTTCTCTTATTTGGTAAGCAAAACGAATCGAACATACGATAAAGCTTTAAATGCTCCATTGAAATCGCGAACGTTTCGATACATCGAAACTGTAAAATACGGGATTACCATCATTACTCTTCCCCAATCGATTTCACAGGCAGCTGCGTGCAAAAACACATACATTTGCGGACCTCTGCGAAATCTTTTCAATCGTACCCAACCAGGGTTACGCCAAAAAGCATAACCAAAACCATAAATCCCGGTAAAGGATAGGAAATAAGAGTCCAAATATATTTTGTTTTGAAAAATCGCTAACAATAAAGGTATCTGGATGTCCAATGAGGACGGACCAACGACAAATGGGTGAGGGATCCAGACCGTTTGTCATTTAGAAAAAAAACATCGCAAGGCTTATGCGAGGAGGGAAGGATGGCCAGATATAAAACATGTAAGGGACAGTCGCGACGATAATTTATTTTCATCGTGTTTTTATTTCGTTGGTGATTTTTCTGCGGAAGGGTTTTTGGGTTAATTTTGTGTTTATGGAATGAAGTGTGTTTGTGTTACATTGGCTAGATTAATTAAAGAGAACAGCGAATGTATTTTTGTAGGTGTCTGTCCTACTTAATTGGTTTGAGATGAACTTAAAGATAAATTAACACCAAAGTTCCTACAAAAATTTGAAGCGAGTACATTATAAGTGGGTTATACATATACCCCAAATGGTCATTTATATTTAAGACTTCTCTGTCATATCATCACAAAACGTCTCTGAGGCCTTTTCACGCTTTTGTAATCTAAACGGGAAAGACTTTCATTTGATGGATAAAATTATTTCCTCGCACACTTTTTTTTTTCGTGGTCATATTGTCAAAAGAGTCCTCCCACCCGTGGCAGGGCGGGAGGGACTGTCAGACTCGTACTGACTAAAATCCACGGCATCCTTCAATTGCTCTTTACGTTCCGAGGTCACGGTAATTCGATAAGTCCCGAGACCCCTCAGGCTTTGGCCCTCTAGAGGCCCCGTCACTCTATCATACAATTTACATCTCAATAGTTCAGTATGCTGTAGGACTAAATACGTAGAATTGGGGCCTTCTGGTGTTCTACATAGAACCTTTTTTTTTTTTTAACCTTTTATTGTCCCACTGCTGGGCAAAGGTCTCCCCCATAACCTTCCACTCTTCCCTTTGTGCGTCTTTCTCCGGCCAATCACTCTTAAATACGTCTAGATCGTCACGCCAGCGTTTTCTAGGCCTCCCTCGGCAACGACGCCCATCCGGCGGCACCCACTGCGTAACGACTCTAGCCCAGCGATCCCTATGCAACCTGCACACATAGAACCTTTTCTAAGATAATTAGTTATATGAGAGTAAGGCTTGTAATATATTTCTCGTAGATTGACATAGTAATAACGTTGGTTATAACTGGCTGGCGCTCCATCACAGCTTAATTGGCAATAGAGGGAAGGTAAGGACTTGTTCTAGTATTTATTAAAGTTTCTGGAATACTGTGAGAATTTTTATGTTGTATAGCAAAGATATTGCAATATCTATATGACAGATATCTCTTTAGGTTTTCTAAATTACTTGTTTTTAACCAACTTCAAAAAAAGGAGGAGGTTCTCAATTCGGTCGGTATTTTTTTTTTTTGTATGTACGTCGATTACTACGAGGTTTCTAGTCCGATTAGTGTGATTCTTTTTTTGTTCGATGCAGGATACTTGCAGTTTGGTCCCATAAAAATTTCATCAAATTTGGTTCAGTACTTTTTATTTTGTGAGCATTTTTATTAATTTTGCCTACTTGGATGACATGATGATCTTTACGTTTTGCGTGTTTGTTACGCGATTACTTCGCCAATTGTGGACCGATTTTCAAAATTCTTTTTTTGTTGTAATAGGTATCGTTCACCTAGGGAATACTGCAAGTTTCATCGAACTCTGTTCAGCAGTTTTTGAGATAGGGAATTTTATTGGAATTTTATTTTATGCACAACATGGGCGATGTTAATACAAAATAACTTTTCTTTCGGAAGTCGGTGGTTTTTTTAAGAAAATAATTAAAAGATAGTATATTCAAAATAAAACTCACCCAATGTAAAAGTCAAATCATTGATTTTAATTAGGCCATAAAAGAGACACTTTTAAAAGTGGATTATTTAAATTATAGGAAATAGGAATGGGATGGCGTTAACTTTATAATTAATGAACTCACAATAAAAAAACATTTTTTTCGAAATCATAATCCGACATAAACCTGCCATTAAAATTTCCATCGTATGATGGTTACCTTAATTTGAACCCGATAACATACATCTGTTCAGGGTTACCTAAATTTCAACAAAATTCAGTTCAGATTCAAATATTATTTTTATAGAAAGGTCATGTTTTGTTTTCTCAGCGTTTTTTTTTTAAATATACCTATATATTTAAAAAGCTTTTAAAAAGGCTCGTTTTGCAGATATTTATGTTATTTTTGGAAATGGGATTTTTTACTAAAGCTAAAGGCTGAATTACTTACTTCAGAGCACACAGCAACATTTTTAAAATGTGAGTAATATTCAGCTCTTAATTTTAATTCGTAAAAAAGGACCCATCAAAAGTAATACTTGTCAAAAAAACCAAGTCTCGCAACTCAGTTGTTCTACGGTAAAAAGTTGTGAGATCCATGTAATACCAAGTCTTATCCATGTAATACTTAAGCGACTTCCTGTCTTAATACGTCCACTCCCTAAGAAATCTTTAATGTTTTATATAAATATATTGACTCAGCCATCGCATGAAAACACGTGTTAATTAAATTATTTAGTGCGATGACCAAGTCAATATATTTATATAAAACATTAAAGATTTCTTAGGGAGTGGACGTATTAAGACAGGAAGTCGCTTAAGTATTACATGGATAAGACTTGGTATTACATGGATCTCACAACTTTTTACCGTAGAACAACTGAGTTGCGAGACTTGGTTTTTTTGACAAGTATTGTTTTTGATGGGATCTCATTTCTTTTTGTATTTTGAAGACAGTTCTACTTTTTTTCTTTTCGGTACCTTCTACTTATATCTACCAGCAACGAATTTTCTATAAAACTGGACCAAAATTGAAAAAAATTACTCGACTTGGTGGGGGCACTGCCGTGCCCCCAAATATTTTAGTTTTTCCTTGATTCATACACCAAACACTACTTATATTCCAAATTTGAAGCTTCTAGGTCTGCTAGAAGTGCCTTAGAATTTTGATGATCGGTGAGTCAGTCAGTCAGTCAGTGAGTGAGTGACAAAATTAAGAAACTTTGACCAGTTATAATTCTTAAACTACTGGTTCAAATTGAATGAAATTTGAAATATACCGTGTCTTTACAATGCCTGCATGGTTACTGAAAATTCAGTCTTCTAATTTTATCCACAACGAAGTTACAGGGGGTCGAAAATGGCCTGAATTGCTTCGAGAAAAGGATGGTACGGCCGTGCCGCTTTTTTGCTCGACTTGGTGGGGGCACTGCCGTGCCCCCAGATACACAGGTTTTGCTTCCTCGTGATTATAAAGATAATGAAAAATATTAAATAAACATTATAATACATACAATACATTTCAAAATAAAATACTACTTACTACGAGTACAGTCTACAATTCGACATTCTAATTAATAATGTTATACAAACATAAGTGAAATACGAAGTGGAAAAGAAAACTAAAACAAAAATGTTTAATTTAAGACCTCCTCAGTGAAATTCTATTTTCAGAACAATAGTCAGAGGTCTCCTAATTCTATGAAAAGTCAGCCATCTTTAGTTCGCCCATCGTAAACTTTACTTAACCTTATCGACCTATCCAATAACCCTTCACCACGAACCAATAAGACAGCTAAGTAATCAATTGAAATAAGAATCAAGTTATCAATTATTTTAACTTAAATTTACATTAAGTTGTTCAGAAACTTAAGCGTTTCAATTGAAACTTTTATTGTTTCATTTCGAGGAAATCTTGTTAATTTAATTTGTAATTTTAGATAAATCGAATGTTCATAACATTATGTATTAAAAATATAATTATGCCTGGAACTTTACAAACCGACGCAAGGCTTCGGCCAGGCCGGGCATGCGGGCGGCGAGTAAAGGGCGCTTCGCTGGCCAACGATGGACCATGCTCTGGTGAACGGCGCTTCGTGTTCCACGCGCGTCTCAAATAGCATCATGACGGGGCACCCCTTGAGAGGGCTAAAGCCTGCCGGGGTTGCGGGACCCACAAGTACGAGCCCGACAGTCCCTCCTACTCTGCCCTGGGTGGGAGGATTCATTTGATGATTAACAAGCAAAAAAAAAAGGCTTCGACCAAGAAACTAATTATCTAATAACTCGCTTACATTTTCTTTTCAACTTTATTTCGCTTCTTTCGGAATCTAATCGGAAACTGCAGTAAGGAGCTAGACGGAATGCAAAAAAGCAAGGTACTGGTAGAGTTGGATTTGAAATGTAAGTAGTTGTTAGCCGCATGCTAATACGGCTCGCCTGATGGAAAGCTGTTATCAGCTTATATCGCCTTTAACATCAGCCCTTTCACGCATTTTTTAGGGGTTTTACGACATTTAAAATGAAAATATTTTCATTGAAATTATCTTACACACACACATACAAAGGATCCACCCTTTGTATCATAGTAGTCGAAAGGGTATTTAGCACAAAGGCTAGATTGGGTTCATGTTTAGTCAATTGAGGTTGCCTAGTAGCTGAGCGAATATCTACTTAGGTTGTACCTAGATGTTCGTTGCGAATCTTAATTCGCACCGACTTTACCAGTTGGCAACACAGAGTCGCTGATTTTCAGCTGCAGCCCACGAGTGCCTAGTCAGTCAGTAAAGTAAACGATCGTAGGTATATAAACGTATTTACAAAATATATAGTGCACAGTGTATCCACAATTAAGAGTATATTGTATCATTTTTTTTTTATAATAAAGCACTAGAACACATACGCAATGCCGACTCGTATTCTAAACTCCTATATAAACTGCCCCACACAAATGTCTTGCACCTTACAATGCACCTGTTTACAGCGGAGACTAGCGCTTTATCATGTTAAGCGATGCAGCGCTGTAATTGCTAGGTTTCTGTTTATACCGCGATGTGGGTGGGCGGAGTAATGGAGGCTTGTGGTTTTGATGTAGTAGTGCGTGTGGTGATGGTGTAAACAGGGTGAATTTTTCAACTGGGCGTGGATGGCTACTTTCGAAACCATGAGGAATATCGAAAAAAGTTGAAAGGAGTCTCGAGGCTGATTTTGACGAAAACTAAAACTGCATCATTGGATTTTAAAAAAATCTAAAATCCTGGCCAGGAATCGAACCCGCTGATTTTGGAAAAAAAATCACACCCTGTATTATTACACCGTTCGATAGTGTTGCTAATAATCATATACGGCAAACTTAACTTTTTAGTTTTCGTCAAAATCGGCCTCGAGACTCCTTTCAACGTTTTTCGATATTCCTCATAGTTTCGAAAGTAGCCATCCACGCCCAGTTGAAAAATTCACCCTGTATACTATCATGTTACTTTTCTTTTTTATAAAAAATTGCCCCCACTTAGAATTTCTCCAGTGTCGTGGATGCGTCAGCATAAAAACACACATACACAAACACCCAGGCCCGGAATCACTAATTTAAGGTCGTACAAATATTTATTTTGTTCCGTGCCGGAATCGAACTCACGCCGCGCAGCAGTTGATCGGTTTTTAGCGGAAAATTTGAAAGTTTTTTTTAAATGTTTTCTTGATGACGCCTGGACCAATTTGTAAGTGTTTTTTTTCTAGTGTTTGATAGGATATCCTTCACAGATATTCCCACGGTATCAAGTCAGTATCTGAAGACGGGATCTTGGAGAAATCGAGTGACACGATTATCGACTGAATCCCTCTAGATTTACTGGACAAAAGTGAGGTCTCTTTTAAAAATCCATTTCAGAAACTCTCCTCTGTATACCTAATTCTGCTAACCAGTACATAAACAAAAGATTTTAGTGTAAAAAAAAGCCTTCAAAACCAAGGGAACGTAAGATTCAGCTCTAAAACGAGTAGTTGCGATGGCCTAATTGGTAAGGCGTCTGGAATATTTATCCAGAAGATGGGGGTTCGACTCTCAAGCGCAGCTGAATTTTTCTTTCCTCAAAAATCTTAAAAAAAAAAACAAATAACAATACTTTAACGTAAACAGAGCCTTATACATTACATCGTTCCAGTTTACACAAACGATTCGTTTCCACATCAAAGCGGTATGGTAATATGATCCGGTACCGATACAGCGAAGCAGCGGTATCGCGGAAAAATTATCATAATTTTTCAAGATGGCCGCTCATTATTTTTGTGTTTTTATTGACTACTAAACTTTTGCGGCTTTGCTCGCTTCCTTATTTTTTCGTTTTCAAAATTTATGCAACCTAAGAAACCTTCTAAAAACACAACAAATGTGAAAAATAACTTTTGAATAAAACGTTACTTTGGAAGTTGGTGACTTTGTTTCTTATTTCCTTGACTTTTTTGCCGCCGACTTTCAATAATACATTTTCCAGTCGGTAACAATGCAGCGATCGCCGTTTATTCGCTATAATTTATGGAAACTTCCCTCGATTTCTCCAGAATCCTGTCATCAGATCCTGCCCTGATTTTCCCATGGAACCATTTTTGTGAAGTAGAGATATAGGAAATCGGTTCAGTCGTCAGCGAAATTCATTAAAAAAAAATTAGATCAATGAGTAAAATAATGATTCATTGGTATCACATGTGAACGAACTATAAACGTAATAAGTATCTACTCGATGTACATATAGTATCAAATTCCCGTTAAAATAATAGACAGATGAAATTACTTTTGATTATCATAAAATAATACTTACTACACTCTACGCCCATCATTACAAGACCCATCTTACACTGCAGAATATGTTAAGGAGTTGGTCAAGCAATGTTGGCCACTGACTGTATTTATGAATTTTGTAGTCATATTATCTGAATCATAGTAATTAATATTCAGCGATAAATATTTGGTAATACTCCATATTGGCAGAAAATGGATATATAATGGGCAGAGCTGACAGAAAACGTCGTGTAGTTGGCATGTACATTGTACCAACCACTCGTGTTACGTAATGGCTTGCAAAAATTTCAAGAAAGTGAAAATTGGTTAATAATAATTATATGTGTCCAAAAAAGAAAATATTCAAAGAGAGTCAAACAATACGTTAAAAGCGATGAAGATCTCTGTCAACGGGAATAGTGCCCAGAAATCTGCGTTTTCGTTTTGTACTGATATAATGTTTCACTCGTTACCCTGGATCTTAAAGTGCTGTTGAAGGTTGAAGGAACACCGTCGATTTTAGCCAGTGCGGTTTTGGCAGACCCAGGGCTAGAGGAATTATTTGAAGATTCCACCACGACAAAAAAAGGCCTTCTGCTTCAGCGGTTTCATGTATGTGTGTACCTTAGAGACTGCAGTTTACTATGCAGTCCTAGCTCGAAGCAGTCTATACATACTGCTGCAAAACAGTCAGTGTTTGGCCGGACTAAGGATCAATATTGATTGTAGCTGGTGGTGTTTGTTTTGAGATTCCCAGTAATGAAAACTAAACGCACACATTACCATCCGCAAAAGTTACACACGGTCACTAAATTACGGCTATTTTCACTGTCTCAAGACAACAGTCGTGTAAATTACAAATTCTATCTTGGACTTACATTGCGGAGTCCCATAATAGCAAGGTCTTAGCTAAATTTTGGTGCAACACAGCTGATATACTGTGTGTCCATTACTTATGAGCCATTATCCCTTTCCGCTTGGCTGGTCTTTACGACTTTATGACTCCCGGGATGGTCTTAACGACCAGGAAAGATAAAGTGATGTGTATCTTTATGCTCTTTACTCTTATGAGCCCCTCATAAGAGTAAACATAGTAACATAGTAAGTGCATTGGCTAGCGTGGTTTTATGGATTTCGGTATAGATTTATTGGATATGGGTACGATTATGGACATCTATGTGCTCTCGATGTTTTGTCTTCTAGCTGCACAGCTTATGAAGTGGAAAATATGTTGATATCGAACATAGGCAGATGAATTGCTTTGTATTATGGTATTGTTCTTCTCCGTCGTGTCGATGATTTATTTAACAGATTAACATATATACTGACACATTTACTGAGTTGGTGGTGGCTTCGGACAGATCCCTTTAAATGAAGGTGGAATTACATAAAATACAAGTGAGGAGGTGGGCCACCGTTTGAGACGAGACTCCGCAGTCGCACCCTTCTTTATCAAAGTACTTAGTAGGTATTTCATTACTTCCTTAAAAAAACGATGCTCTATCAACATGAAGGAAAATGTTGTAGAACCAAATTCGAAGCAATGTCGCATCCATTAATCTATTCTTGGGTCCGCAGGGATGGAATACCACCCCCACTACTTGTGACGAGATCCTTATTTCAGTATTGTAAAGGGTCATTTAACTGTTATTATCAAACGCCTACGTATTTATTTTAGACTTAATAATACCTATTTTAATGATTTTGATTGTCTGTAGGTGGCTTTTAAGGAGCATCTTAGTTATGAGGCTTATTTAGAGCAATAAGTCTAGACTCCAAGTTTATACATTTGTTTCATTAAAATTAAACATTATATAACTGTTATTAATGGAATGTAATTTGTACTCGTAATTATTAAAATTATTTTTTTGGCTCACGGGGTTTAAGTGCACATTGTTTTAGTGATATAAAGAAAAAAATAATTTTGAAAATACACACCTGGCCTGCGTGTTAGGTTTTTTCGTTAGGGAGTATCTTAATTCGGTCGACCCCGCCACAAAAGCTATGCAATAGCTTAAAAGAGGTAAAAGACATATTAAAGTTACCGAAGTATCAATGAAAGATCCAGATTTAAAAAAACTTCCTCAGATTACTTCAAAACTAACTGTACTTCAATCTATCCAAACACGCTTACCCTAACACTACCTCCAACATGATTACCAACGTAATCGTAATCTTGTAATCATAAATGACTAACACAATTATTTACACCAAACTACCGGAACCAAATTCACATAATTGCTATGTCAAATAAGCTTGAGCTTGGCTTATCCTATTAATTTTGTAACCCGCTAAGGCGCCTGTCCCGTTGTGCGCTGAGGAGCGATTAGCTAACAAATATTTTCTCGTGCGTGAATTAATCCCGATTATGGAACCCTGTCTGTACGTGGTGTGCGATAGTTGATTAAATTCTCTTCTATTTTTTTATTTATTCCTAAATAAAGTTCTATTCCGCGAATGTAGGGACTGGATTGAGAAAATAAGTGTGCATGTATAAAAAAAACAAGCAAAATACGTGGTTAATTATTTTTATTTACTGTCTGTCATTAATCAGCAGTACCCTTAGCACGAGTTTTCACTCTTACTTTACAGCATCTTTCCAGTATTTATAGCGTTTTTTATATGAAAAAATGGAACAGCGCCTCTGGTGTGCAAAGAAGGAATTTTTTTTTTCTTGAAAATTGTCAAAATTTCAGTTTACTTTACGTCTCAAATACTGAAAACTCGTACTAAGGGTACTGGTGGTCAACTGTGATATAATCATAATTATGACTGTGTGTACATACGATTAAAATAACTCGAAAGAGCACAGTCCTGTCGAACTATCAATACAAACGCACAACATCGAGTATTCGTACATCGAGCATTCGTGCAGTCCTATGCACTTTTTGCTAATCGCCCGCAGTGGGACCGGTACCTAATTCCGTAATACAATTTTGAATTGTAGATTAAAACTAAATCTGACGTGAAATTGGATTAGTTTATTTATTTTAATAAACACAGTAATTAATTAAAATAACATGCGGTGTCATATTGGTGTACTATAAAATGACGGATTGAGCCTTTAATCAATTTATGAGATATGGATACAATAGTAAATTATATAACTATGTGATTTCTCCATTCATTTATTGCTGACACGTCCATTCCATTTGCAATTTAGGTCGTGGGACTGGTTTATAAGAACACTGCAGCTACATTTTACTGATTTTTAGAATTTTTGACGTTAGGGTCGCTAGAGTTAGACCGTGTAGATTCAGCTTGTCTCTACATGAGATCTGATATCTTTTTCACAGAGCAAACCTTATGTGGTCGTCTTGCCAACATTTTACATGAAATGTTTTTAGTGGGATTCAATATATTTCATTGTTATTTGTTTTTTAATCTATAACTTATCACGTTTACTATAGTTGAGATTAAAGCTGACTTTCTTTTATTTTTGCAGGTATTTCCAGGCTGATGAACCGTCATGATTTTGGTAAGTTTTCTATAGATTTATTTTACTGTTTGAATTAAATACGATGTTTTAAAATATTCAGAGCGTATTTTAAACAACGAACGAAGGCTATGTATTTCTATGATCAGAAAGTCGAATTTTGATTTCAATCTAAGAACATAATGCAAGGAAATGTAGGTATGGATATAGTATCAACTTTACCTATATTGTTAAGCATAGATAAATAGTTACCTATACATAATATTAATCACAAAAAAAACAATATTTATAAACTTTTTTAAGGAAATTGGTACAGTCAGCATCAAAAGTTGCTGACCACATTTAGATTTTCAAAATCGCTGTACACCGATTTGTTACGTATTATCACAATGTACAGCCATTTTGAAAATCTAAATATGGTCAGCAACTTTTGAAGCTGACTGTACTATATGAAGCTACATTGAAGGTTCCTCTTTTACAATTTGGAAACAAGATAACAAACAATCGATTTGCCAGCGTTTCGCATTTCCATAGTAACTTTCACTAGGATTAAGGCTACCTGCCTACTGCAGTCGCGGAGCGAGGATGCGGAGCGGAAAAGCGGAGAAATATTAAACATGAGATAGACACGTTACCACTATTAATCAATTGCAAATCTAATTAGTCCGCCAGCTAGATTTTTGAAAAAGAATATCCTTGTTATTTTTCTTTTGTTATATCAATGCACATTTACAAAGCTTAAGAGTGGGGGCTCATGACGTAATAAGCGAAGTAAAACAAGTACTTGCTTGTGACGTATTGGTAATTTAAAAAATTTCGTACGCTCTCCGTTCAACAGCCTCATACCACTCCAATGAACTGGTAGTCTCGCCTAACCAAAAAATGTGTTAGCCTATGTCACCCCAATACATTTTTGACATCTCCATCACCCTTATCAGTGATAGGATGTCACTTTGCTCAGACTCCCTTTCCCTAAAGCGCAAGATATTATCACAGCGACAAAAATAATGCTGCGTGATAAAACACCAATTCGTCTTACTCTGGAACAAAGACGTGAGGTATTTTACCCCGAATATGTTTATGTGGAATTCTGTTCCCGTATACAAGGGTGCAACTGGTGATGTATCACCCCATGTCATTCAGATTGCGGGCAGACAGAGATTGATCATCAAGAGTTTTGCCTTTTTTATTTTACTGCAATACTGTGATCAGTCGGCATGTTGTCTTTTATTTGTCTTGTTAATTATCTGTTTGGGTAACACTGAAAATAAAAATAATTCTCGACTGTTATCTTCGGCTCGATCTTTGAGGCGCGATCGGTCTAATTTTGACTGGCCTGTTGGTCTAGTGGTTAGTGACCCTGACTGCTATGCCGGAGGTCGTGGGTTCGATTCCCACCCAGGACAAATGTTTGTGTGATGAGCATGATCATTTGTTTTGTGTCTGGGTGTAATATATCTATAATATGTATGTATTTAGAAATATATAAGTATGTTTATCAGTTGTCTAGTACCCATAACACAAGCTCTGCTTAGCTTGGGACTAGATGGCGGTGTGTGATAGTTGTGGAATATTTATTTATTTATTTAATTTACCGTTTTCGCAGTTGGTTTCGGTTGGTCTAATTTCAGGTTGGTCTAAGTCGCGGTTGGTCTAAGTCGCTGTTGTTCTAATACGCAGTTCCAATCAACGACCAACTTTTCCTATCCGAATCCTTAAGATTGCCAATCAGAAGGAGCCTTAAAAAACAAATTAATTTGGATTGAATTCAGACGTTGCGCGTTGGTTGCAAGACCTACTGCGTAGATTTGGTTCCCAGGTTGGACTAGTGTTTTTGGGATTTTGATTTAAAAATTATTAAGTTTCGATTCGGAGTCTGAAATGACATGCCAATCACCCGTAGTAAAGTGTCTGTATAGTTTTGAACTTACGACCTTCAAACTCGTCCCACATTTTATGATAGTCCTTTAATAAGAGGCTTATTAGCAGTGAGAAAATTAATAGTAGGTATTTTAAAGGGTGAAATATAAAGGAGACTGGAATAGCCCTCGGGTGTATAGCTTTGTGATATAATGTAGCTTTAGGTACATCTTTACATAATCCTATAAAAAAAAACAGGCGAAAATAATAACAATATTCCACAACTATCACACAACGCCATCTAGTCGCAAGCTAAGCAGAGCTTGCGTTATGGGTACTAGACAATTGATAAACATACTTATACATAATTATATTTGTAAATACATACATATTATATATAAATTACACCCAGAAACAGAACAAATGATCATGCTCATCACACAAATAATTGTCCTGGGTGGGAATCGAACCCACGACCCCCGGCATAGCAGTCAGGGTCACTAACCACTAGAACAACAGGCCAGTTAGTGAAATGACTGATGAAAAGGTAAACCGTTGTTGCTTCTTCCACTTTTACTTATCAGTTTCATGATATACTCTTTTCAAGCCAAAACAGCCCTTAATATGAGCCCTACTTATACACCCATAAAGGCTTTTATCCCTTAACGACTGCTTTTAATATTTGTAATCCAGTACGTTTTTATAGACGCCTGTAAGATAGAATACCAACCATTTGTGGGAAATTGCGAACATTTGTTGAACAAACTTTTCTTTTTCAATTTTTATGTTTTGAGATACCTATTAAGGTGGCCATTATTCATGTAAAACTGGCTAAGGATAATATATTTTTTTAATACTTTTTTTTTAATATCTTGTTTGTTCAATTGCTTGGCAACATCTTTTATTTGTTGTTTACGTTTTAATATCAATGCAATTCGATTATGAGAAACTGAATTATGGAAAAAAGATTCTGTTTAAGATAAGTAAAGAATTCTAATAATAGTTTTTCTCAAACATCTTCAATGTACCTACATACAGCAACTAGTTACATTTATTTTTGTCCCACACTAGGAAATTCTCTTGTGTTTTGGTTGCGTTTACAAATATATAAATTTACAAACACAAACGCCAAGACCCGAAGAAACTACTTCTAACTTGTGGATCACACAAATATTTGCCCAGTGCGGAATCGAACCCACGACACGCAACGCAGCAGTCGAAGTCGAAGCCACTGCGCTAACCGTGCCGTCAAAATTTGTAATAAATGTACAAAATAATAATTTCAATTTTACAATCCTTCAAAATTGAGTTACCTCTCCATCGAGCGACCCACTTCTGAATTAATTAAATAACTTGCCTTCAAGTCGTCTACTTGCTTCCTGAATTCACAATTGTGGTCAGACCGCCCGACTTCTGTTGATACAATAATGATTAATGAATGTTACTAATCTTCCTTTATAGTGCGCATTCCGAAAGTTATTTTGATTAATTTTCCAACAACACGAAATTGTTTTGTGTTGCATTTAAATATTGGTCATTAATTAACATTGTGACACTGAATTTTTAACAAACTGCGAAATATTTGACAGTTATTTCAATGTTGCCAACGTCTAGAAGTTATTAGGTACTAGTTTAGCCTGTAGCTTGGCCCTTGTTATTTTTTTAAATTTTGGTGTCGTAGATACAAAAAGTATCACACTATCTGTGTGATTGATCTCATCAAAATCTGATGACTAACTTTTACGTGAAGAAGTAACAAACATCTATCTACGTATACGTCATTTATTATACTATATCTTTGTATTAACATACAATGTTATGGGGTCGCCTCTCTATCAACTCCACTACAGCGCCAAAATTCGCCAAATTCATTCATCACTAAAACTCTTTAAACAACAGACATTCAAGGCGTGTCGGAACATAACCAGTGATTTTAATTAAATCCTGCTTCTGTAGAACATTCCTCGTTTTTATTGCTTTTTAAACTACGCAAGTAGGCGTTCATTGGAAATCTCGGTGACAAAAATAGAGTATGCAAACAAATAAATTTTAATCAAGCCCCGAATTGCTTTAGTGTTCGGTCGCCTCCATTGTTTTTCCTGTTCGTCGATCAATCTCGTTCAGTCTTTAACACAATTTCGAAGTGAATTTTAATATCTCACTCGCTACGGTTCTTAATTAAAAGTGGCCCTTTAACGTTTATTTTAATTTGCGAAAACAAGTTTGTTTGGATTATTAAATTAAGAGGGTTTTTGGTCATGGGACGTCGAAATGTGGATTAGTTTAAAGGAAATTAATAGGGTAAATTGAACCTTTTATTTTAAATGTAATGTACTAATTTTTCTTTTTGAAGTAGTTTGTGCCTTATTTTTAAGATTTAACTGAAATATTTAGTTTTATTTAAGTACAATACAGTCTTTTTTTTTTTTACGTGGTAAAATCATCAAATGAGACCTCCCCACCCCGGGCAGGGCGAGAGGTACTGTCAGACTTGTACTGACTAAAATCCACGGTGTCCTTCAATAGCCCTTTATGTTCCGGGGTCACGGTGATGGTAGGGTACGTCCACACTGGAAGCCTAGCGCGTCGGCGGTGGCAGGCGCGGTGGCAGCCGCTGCGGCGGGCGCGATACGTGTCCACACTGCCAACCAAGCGTTTGTTTTTGTTGCGGCGACTTCAGGTGTTGCAAACCGGTGGTACCTAGTAAACTCTATAAAACTGGTTTTAAGAAATTAATATTATTATTTTTGACAGGTTATTTAGGATTGAATACAACTAAATTATAAATCATTCTACATTTTTCTACTCAAGTACGGTATAAATAATTTAAATATGTATAATAACATCCAACGGTAGTACTTTAGTACATGTTCTGGTAACTATATGGCGCTACTAAAAGACCGAAAAGGTTTGATACACCTGCCGCCAGCCTGTTGTATCGGTTGTTGCCTAGCAACGCCTAGGCTCGCAAAGTCGCTCGTAACCACCGCGCTAGGCTCCCCGCCTAGTCACTTCAATGTGGCCACAAGCGGCGATTTCATACATTCATTATTATCGCGCCCGCCGCCGCCACCGCGCTAGGCTCGCAGTGTGTTTGAGCACTATAAGGCTTTGTCCACACTGGAAGCCTAGCGCGTCGGCGGTGGCAGGCGCTGCGGCGGGCGCGATACGTGTCCACACTGCCGACCAAGCGTTTGTTTTTGTCGCGGCGACTTCAGGTGTTGCAAACCGGTGGTACCTAGTAGAATCTATATAACTTGTTTAAAGAAATTAATATTATTATTTTGTACAGGTTATTTAGGATTGAATACAACTTAATTATTAGTCATTCTACGTTTTTCTACTCAAGTACGGTAAAAATAATTTAAATATGTACAAAAACATCCAACGGTAGTACTTTAGTGCAGGTTCAGGTAACTATATGGTGCTACTAAAAGACCGAAAAGGTTTGTTACACCTGCCACCCGTCCGTTGTATCGGTTGTTGCCTAGCAACGCCTAGGCTCGCAAAATCGCTTGTAACCACCGCGCTAGGCTCCCTGCCTAGTCACTTCAATGTGGCCATAAGCGGCGATTTCATACATTCATTATTATCGCGCCAGCCGCCGCCACCGCGCTAGGCTCGCAGTGTGTTTGAGCACTAAGACCCGCGACCCCGGAAGTACAATACAGTCTTGTAGTTAATTTTACTTACATTGTATTAGTTTACATTGTCAGTTAATTTTACTTGATCTTGTCGTTTCTTGTGAAATCGAAATTATATAATATAATTTCATTGTAACTTCTAGAAATAAAATCAGAAATAAATCGTAAAAACTGTCACAACAATAAAATTTAATCGAATCGAACTGAAAGCATATTTCTTCAACGTTTCTAGGTTAGTCCGGTCACTACTTCCACCCCGATGCACAAGCTATGTTTGCCTTCAAGCGGTATCAATAAAAGTACCGATACTGTTGGGAATACATCCCGGGAAAACAAACTATAAATAAAACAAGAGATTGAACAAAGCATGAAATATATTAGTTTCACAACAAAGGATTTCGTCGTAGTCGACTGCCAAACATGAGGTGTTGAATTCGATTCACAGCTCAGTATTAAAGGCTGTTCTCGGTTTTCTTTTTTATAAGAAAGTAGTGGGGAGAGGCCTTTGTCCAGCAGTGGGATGATACAGGCTGACAGTGAGAGTAAGAAAGTAGTGTGCAAAGTTTAACATTGAGCTAAGTTGACGCTAACAGGCTTATGCTTATTACATAGGAATTAGATACAGCAGATAAAAATGTCGGGAATTATTATTCTAACAGTAAACTACTAATTAACAGATCAAATAAATTAAAAATTTAAAAACCCCCGACACAAAAACCAAGTTCCCTTTAAAAAGTAAAAATAATTAGTGAGAGTAAGAAAGTAGTGTGCAAAGTTTAACATTGAGCTAAGTTGACGCTAACAGGCTTATGCTTATTACATAAATAACAATGTATGATAAAAATGTCTTGAATTATTATTCTAACAGTAAACTACTAATTAACAGATCAAATAAATTAAAAATTTAAAAACCCCCGTCACAAAAACCAAGTTCCCTTTAAAAAGTAAAAAATAATAAAATTACGTCGCGGGGACTGCTTCAAATTATTTATCATCTCCTGTTTTTTTGCACCCCGGAACATAAAGGGCTATTGAAGGACACCGTGGATTTTAGTCAGTACAAGTCTGACAGTCCCTCTCGCCCTGCCCGGGGTGGGAGGACTCATTTGATGATTTTACCACGTTAAAAAAAAAAGGCTTTGATGATGCCATAGCAAAGCAATTACAAGATATTCTGTAATTGTGCCAGTTTTAACATAATCCGTAATTCGTGGAATGTCGCTTGTTTTTGCTTGTTAAGGGAAAAGCTATCAACTACGTTCTAAAGTCTTCCAGTGAAATGATCTTTGATGTTTCACGGATCACTCTGAATTCTAAATGATGAGTTATTAAAGATTTTGTGACGGATTTGTATTACATTATTATGTTTCTTGTTTACGTTTTGAGCCGTCGGAGATAACTTAAGTTTGATCGTGATAGTGGAACATGAAATTATTGTTTTATTTCGCCCTTTTTGTATTAAATGTATTAAGAAGGAAAGAAAAAATTACCGGGAGTTTTTTCAAAATTTTAAAGTTGTTTATAGAGGCTACAGGGAAGGGTTTATTTGTAGCTTCTCAATTTAAAAAAAAATGAAAAAGAACGTTTAATAAAAATCAAATTCAGATGTCTCACTCGCTAAATTATTTCAAATCCCTGATTTGACAAAATAATAGAAGAATTCGGGATGAGTTATACAGCTATTTCTAATAAACAGCATTCCAAAACAGACCTGTGGATTAATAATGGAAAAATATTCCACAATATCGTTCATTCCAGTGGAGTCCAAATTGAAATACCTTGAAAATTCCACTACGGCTTGTTTTGAACTAATTACATTTTATAAAATACTAACTAAATTGAAAACATAGCACATGAAAAATAAATATTCCACATATTTAAAACATGTTGCAAATAAACAGGAAAATCAGTATCTGTAATAATTATACGTGAAGCAAAAACCTTGTGTTCCTTTTTACGAAATTTACGCGCGTGGAGGAATATGAAGGCACGGAAAAGAGCAGAGAGCTCAAATTGTTAAACCGATTTCGAATGAAACTTAAAAAAAAACGACTTCTAAAAACACTGAAAAGTGTAAAATATCTTTTGAATGAAAAAATGATTATCGGAAGTCAGCGACGTTACTTATTTCTTTGACGTCTTTGCGACCGACTTCCGAAAATTACTATTTTTATGTATGTTCCCCAATATCTAGATGACGCCTGGACCGATTTGGAAAATTCTTTTTTTTTTGTTCGAAAAGCTATACTTCACAGTTGGTCTGTAAATTATACCCTGAGACACATATATACATATATGGGACCACCAATTGATATCAAGTCAGGATCAGATGATAGGACTTTGGAGAAGTCGAGGAAACTCACGAGTAGGTATCAAGTCTATATCCACTAAAACAGATTGAAGTGGGTACATTTTTTATTTTATCCAATTTATATATTTTGTTTTACTCCAATTTTTTTATATATTTTGTTTTAATCCAAATTTTTAAATATTTTGTTTTAATTTCGAGCACTGGGCGACGACAACATTTTTTAACGGATCGAAAATATTATCTCTCAAAAATTTTTAACGGATCTAAAAGGAAATTCTGTTCGTTAATATATTCTGTTTAACTCTATATGGTGGTAGTGGGTGGTGGTCTTTTAATATACGTGAGGTAAAGGTGTGTTGTTAATAAATATGTTTATTAGAAAGTAAACAGTAATAATACAAAAGCTATCAATGAACAAAAGCAGGATATTCCCGCTTTGCTTTTGTTATTTACCGCCAATAGACCGGAAATTTCGTATTGTTCTCCATTATAACATGTTGGACAGTAGCAGGATTCTGTTCGATAGGAGAGCAAAAATGAAAAAGCTTGTATTAGTTACTGTGAATTCAGTCACTGAAAATGATTAGTTTTTCTTGTATTCTAAAGAATTTTGGGAGTATGTGGTGTGAATTCGAAAATAATAATAAATTACCTACCTTATTATTATTTTGGAACAATTGCATGTAGCAGAGATGAGGATGCTGAGATGGATGTGTGGAGTGACAAGAATGGATAAAGTAAGGAATACGTTTATAAGAGGAAGTTTGAAAGTAGCACCTGTTACAGAAAAAATGAAAGGAAGTCGTCTGTCTTGGTATGGACATGTGATGAGGAGTGATGAGACTCATGTGGCTAAGAGAGTGATGAGTATGAATGTTGATGGATGGAGAGGAAGGGGAAGGCCAAAGAAAAGATGGATGGATTGTGTAAGGGATGATATGAATGAAAAAGGAGTAAATGATTCGGTGACGTTTGATAGGGGAGAATGGAAGAAAAAAACGTGTTGTGCCGACCCCAAGTAAAATGGGATAAGGGCAGGAAGATGATGATGATTATTATTTTGGAATTCACACCACATACTCCAAAATATCTTAAAAATGATTTGTGCAGATTAATAGAAACTAATACGATATAAAACATGCGTCACAGGATATTTTAAAATGAAATAGATAAAACAAAACAAAGATTTAAAAAAAAAATTTTTGGAGACTAGATGCTGAATATTTCAAAGATTTAGTACTTGTGATTTAAATACCTACATAACTATTTTAGAACAAATAAAAAAAATCATTTTTGAAAAGAAATCGTCATTTATTGTAAATCTTTATCAATAAGTTCAAATGACAAAGTAACATTGTTTGAAACTCGACTTATAATGTAGTTCCTAGTGCAGTTCACTTAAAAGTATTGTATTCACTGACAGATTTGAACTGAACGATTATACGTTTAACATTAAAAGCGTAAGTTTCATTTTAATTTGATTTCTTATTCTTTTTTAATTTCAAACCATGTTGTTTAATAATCATATCAGAAGCCTTTCGTGCTATCATCATAACAGTAGCTTGAGATAATGCCCGTGCATTTTCTGGCATCACACTAGCATCAGCAACTCGCAACTTCTTCACTCCATACACTCTTAACTTTGAATCCACGACCGTTCCCATAGCACAGGTACCAACAAAATAATGTGCCGTATCTGATGCTCCAACTGCATGACATCTCCAATATTCCATAGTCCCTCTTTTAAGTCCATCACATTCTTTAATTTTTGGATCGACCAATTCAGCCTTAACTTTTCTAAAATATGTCGAATCCACAACACGATTGAAATCTGCCAAATAACTTGCATGCTTCTTTATGTCTTTTTTGTTAGTATAATAACCAGGATAGATTAGAGGATAGTCGTTTGGATCACTGCTCTGCAGTAGAATTTCTCCTCTGGATTCTGGGTTGAGATATGTGATAAATACCATGAACACTTCTTTGCCATCAAGACCCTTATTTAACCTGTCACAAAATGTTTGGTCGTATTTGAAGAAAAATGCGCATAATCCCAAAAATGTTAAACTTTCGCCAATGTGAACGCAGATCGTTTCATAATCGGGATAGCTTTGTGACTTGTTCAAGGCCACATAGCCATCAAATATAATGAAGGGGTATTCATTAGGATTCCCAATGTTACTGGCAAGAGAAGCTTTCGTCATTTTATAAACGAGAATAGAGTTCACATGGTCCTGGAAATTCTTTCCCACAGGTAGCTTAGATATAACTTTGATACCTTTGTTTTGTAAATGGTCTTTTGGACCTATTCCTGACAGCATGAGAAGCTGCGGCGATTTAATAGTTCCAGCTGTTACTATCACTTCTTTTTTTGCATAAAACTTCATTTTTCTATTATCTTCAGTTAAAACTTCAACTCCAATAGCATTCTTATTATCATCAAATAGAATTTTGGTTGCTAATGTGTTCAACATAAGGTGTAAATTCTTTTTATCTTTAAGAGGACTCAAGTATTTATTTGCCGTACTTTGACGCTCTTCACGGCCTATATTAAACATAATATTAGTAAATCCTAGTGGGTGATCTGGGTTTATATCTAGATGATAATCGTACCCAATTTCTTCGAGAGCATTAAAAAAGTCTCTGTTTCTTTTATAGTACTCTTTCTGTATTAGGATTTTTCCTTTGGTTCCGTAATAGTGACTTTCATTAGATTCAAGGATTCTTTCATCAATGAGCATTTCATTTTTACGGAATAATGGCAGGACTGACTCCCAGGACCAAGATGGATCTTTGGTGATGTCTGCCCACGTATTGTAATCATGTGGGTATCCTCGTACATAGCATCCGTAATTCAAGGAACCAGAACCACCCAAAACTTTACCTTGCGTCATGTGATAAACATTTTTTGTATGAGACTCTGCGTTCATACTTTGACCACTTGAAGTAAAGTTCCAATCATATTTTGAATGCCTCATATATGGAAATAATCCAGCCATCTGAAAAAAGGTTGAAATTAGTATACTACATAGCTTTGCTGGTCACAAAATGTTTATGTTGCTGATTAAACACCGAGACAGGTTTTTTTTTTTGGAACAAATCTACCACACTATTCCCAAACCACTGCAACTCCTGAGAGCCAGAATCAACAGTGGCAACCACCAAAATAGCGCCGAGACAATGAAGCTCGACGTGTCCCAGAGAATGAATTTATCTTGGATCCTGCAACGAAATTAATCAGAAAAGAATAGTGGAGGAGTAGGAAAAAATATGTTTCTACTTCCCTCCTTGCAAGCAGGAGACAGAACAAAACAAGGCCAAGGCTAATAGGCACAAAGGGATATTACAACTGGGAGAAGCCCAGTTGCCTAGCACAACGGGTAAAAATGACTACTAATATTAATACTCCTAAATTGTGAGCTGCTATATTTGATTCCAAACCAAACCGAGATAGGTTGTCTATTAAGAGTTATTTTTAGTGCTGTATGCGCGTGAGTTAAATGCAAAGCATAAGCCTCCGAAAACCTGCGTTTGATATTTTATCCATTGCGTGTCTGTGGATGAACCCCTACGGATTCGTATTGCGATAGCCGCCTGGATACCAAAATCGTAAGTTATCGGAGATTGCGTCGCGTTGTTTACAAAGGGGATATATTATGAACGTGCAAGCAATCAATTAAGGACAGCACTAAGTTGGGGAGTTAAAGGTGTGTCACAGGCCATAACTGTATTCAATTAGCACTCTTACTTGTTATAATAATCATTATATTGTTGTTAAATACTCACATCAGATTCTAAGGGTGGATAAGTTCCAGCTTCTATAATCAGTACTCTCGCATTCCTTTCCACAAGTCTACTAGCGATGAGGCATCCTGCAGTGCCGCCACCCACTATAATGAAATCAAACTTTGCTCCATCTAAAATAAAAACGATTTTAAATACATTATTTTCCTATCTTGGATTGACAGTGGTACTTTCAACCGTAATAGTCTAAATCTATTTAATAAAATTATTGTTTCCAATCCTGAAAACCTGGCTTTTTCGTTATGAGAGGCTTACTGGTTACTAAAACTTACTGTATTGAATATGTGTTAGTTTATTATTAGTTATAAGATTATGTTTGTGTATTTTATCTGTGGGCCTTTGTTGCCTGATAAAAAAAAAAAAAAAAGAACTATCGAATTCTTCATAAACCAAGAGCTGTACTAGATTTCACAGAGAAATGAGAAACGCCTTTACCATTAGGTCACCACGAAATTCTTCAAGTCACAAATTAATTTTATTATATTTGCAATGTTCATCAGAAATGTTCTAGAGATTATGCAAGAGCAATAATAGTTGTGAAATAAGACATTAAACAATTATGAATTTTACCTGGAGCACATGAAGGTTTAGGCCATTGATATGCCGTAAGATTAAGTATGGTCAGCATCTTCAAAATCCTTTCGACTTTCTTAAAATAAGCTATAGCTTTCCCAGCATCCATAGTGGAAAAATAGCTTTCTTCAGTTCACAAGTTATTAAAGAAGGTTAATTTTCTACCTGTCGATCATAAGATTTTTTTTTTCCACTACTTTATTCGAGAGTCTAAATTCTGCAAGTTGTTTAACACTCCCTAATGAAGTAAAACGTGTATCTTTGAACAAAATGTAAGAACTAAAGATAAATTATACTGGTTCTTGTTTTATATTTGAAAATAAATATCAGTTACCTTTTCTATATCGGTATCTTTGGTTAATTACTCATAAATAATGATAAACACTTAAGTCGCACCCTTCCTGTAAGAAAGCGGTAAGTGGAATCGGCCAACTTTTCAGGAGCTTAAAAAAACGTGTTCATGATTGTAAAAAAAAATCCTACGAAAACCTTTTATAGATCAAAAGATGGCATTTAGCAGCGGTGAAATGATATAGTTTCCGATTTTTCATTGTGTTATGTATACTGTGAGATAAGGTTGAATTATACGGTTACTCAAATAATCCCCGAAACTGTTACAAAAGATGCCGTTGTAAATATGGATATTGCTTTGTTGTCATCTTTGGTGTACCGCATTAGCTGCGTTAAGTGTAGTTATTCCATTATTCATACTCCAATTTTAGGTTAGTCCGAAAGTGTAAGTATCACTTACGTAGTTTTTACACGAAGAAGTCATTTAAGTAAACATAAATACATACTTTTTGCATGCGAAAGTATCTTTGTTATACTGGAGCTTCTGAACTAACTTGTTTTTTGTTGGAAAAAATATTCAAATAATGAAGTATAACATCGTAAACTTCTGTTTTACTGTTCACAGATTGTCATGTACAAAAATTGTATGTCACTACTATACAGATTTCAAATAGATAAAAACAATATAATCTGCTGCGTTTTAATCACATTAATCGATTGAGATTATGTTTATAGGTGTCCGAAGAAAAAACATGCCATAGAAGCCTATGGTATGTAATATGAAGTGCCTAAAAGCTAAATAAATGGATATCTTCTATCAATTACTAAAACACAGAAAAAAATCCTTTATTATTGTTGAAACGTCTTGACTTTAATCTTTTAACGAACTTTAATGAAGTAACAGTATTTATTCACTTCCATCACTAGCTTATGCCCCCTAACCTAACAGCATTTAGTCCCATCCGAAGGAAAGATAAGTAAATCTTGGTATTTTATACAAAAGAAGTTTTATTCTAAATCGACACAAGGGTTTCCGCGGAGTAGGTGAGTATTGGTGAAACAAAGGCTTTATAAACGCATATTTTTATGTGCAATTTCAGGTCATAAGAGGTCCACTCACGCTTGTGAAGCTTCCCAAAGGCGGCGCGGCGGTTGCTTTAGCAATCCGTGCGGGAATTTCAGACGCCAGACAATTGTCGTTGGAGACTAGACTTCCCGAGACATTTAAAATGCGGTATCCAATGATACAGAATTCAACTTAACGGTTGAGCCGACATCGTCACGTCCCCTTTTTTTTACTTGATAAAATCATCAAATGAGTCCTCCCAGCCCGGGCAGGGCGGCGTCCCCTTGGTGGTTGTTTTCTAACTTGGGTTTTCTTTACGCTTATTACTAGCCAAATCTAGAACAGGAGGCCTGAATGTTATTAAGATAGTCTTGGAGAGTTTCCACACGATCAACTGACAGGCATACATCATCAGCATTGATAGATAGATAAAATATACTTTATTGTAAACCAAAATAGTTATTCTATGGTTACAATGGCAGTTTTATCGCTAATAGAGATATCTTCCAGAAAACCAGAGTATGTCAAGTACGGAACCCAAGACGTCTTAATATTCGCCAGCTCGCCCTGAAGCGTGAGACGTCGAAGACACTTTTATCAATGCGAAAATTGAGTTCAATCTGTCCAAGACTATGTAGTATGTGTAGTAGAGCATCATTTAGCAGAGCCGAGAAATTGAGTGAAAATAACGTGGGAGCCATGACACAGCCTTGCTTCACATCACTTGTTATATTTATTAGGGTCTAAAACCTCATTGCGTCTCTGGAAGTATCTGTTCCACAGGGTTTGATAAGCAGCTATCGATGATATGGGCCAGTACCGTCCCAGTGGAAGACAGGAGATAGATGTAAGAACCACGGTCCAATAATTAACCTTTATCCTTATAAAATTTGCAAATGGAGGCATTTTTCCAGTCTTGGGGTACAATTTCAGCTTCCCATACCTTGAGCACTAAGTTGAAGAGCCTACTTTGTATTTGTGGACCAGCATATTAATTGTAAACCTATGATGGTAGACAGTCGGCTTCTGGTGTTTTACCGTTCTTCAATCTTTTGACGGCTGACATGAATTTACCAAGGGTTGATGGATTAGCTAAGTTCTCCTTGATGGGGCGGCATTCAAGATTTCCAATGTATGGTAAATCTGTTATCTGAGAGCAGAGATTCAGAGCGCCATTCAAATGTTCAGCCCACCTATCTTGGATTTAATTATGATCTGTCAGTTTACAGTCCCTGTCACGAGTATATAAGTATGTATTGGTGCCATTTTCTCAATTGGGGTCCGAAAATTGTTTTCAAGCCTTCTTCGATAAATGTACTCGTTTGATTTGTGTCAGCACAGAGTTGCATGTGTTTTGCTCTATCCAGCCACTGTTGATTTTTAAGTCACGGATCTTAATTTTTAGTTCGAATCGAATGGATTTTCATGTCTGTCGGATTTTGATAAAGATCTCAGTTCTAGTTTGTGGCTTTCAAGAAATGCTCTGATTTTCTTGCCTATGTAAGTCATCGAACCAGTTCTGGTTTTCCTTCAGTGGTTATGGTATAGTACATGACACGATATCATGAATTTTTGGCATACAAACGCCTTGGCGCCGTGACAACACAAACATTCACTGGTTTCTTATACGCTGCGCGTTGACGAGCTTTTACTTACAAACGCATCTTCGATCGGATTAGTCGATGCGATTTGATGATGGTCTGACCACACCCAACACTCCACAACCCACATAGCTCTTGTTACCAAGACGTGGTTCAAATCTTTTTTACGCACAATAATATAATTAATAAGGTGCTATTGCTTGGATCTAGGGTACACCCACGAGATCTTATATTTATCTGCTAGGCGAAGGAGGTATTAGTCAGGCACAGGTCAAACTCTGAGCACAAAGTGACAAGCTCCAAGCCATTAGTATTGCAGTTCCAAACTCCATGCCAACCAAGGGTACCACGCCATGCTTCGTAATCATCAATCAATTTTGTCTTGAGGTGGAATTCCCGTAAGAACGCAGGGCAGGTCCCGATAGAATTCTGATTTATTATCATCATTAGCTGTTAAGGTTGGTGCGTAGATACTGATGATGTGGATAGAATTAAGTATCATTAACTGGCAAGCACGAGATCATTATGCGATCATAAATTCCTTTCAGAAGTTGAGTTAAGAATGCCGTAATTTTGTTACGCACTGTGAAGCCAATTTCCGCTAGCTGCTTGCTCTTCTCCTGGTTTTCGAATCCAATAATACATACTCATCTGCTCGCAAAGATTTCCGCTACCACTTAGATGGGTCTCACTTATAGCCGCGATATCTATGTTGTATCTTGAGAGTTCCCTTGCCACGGTGGTAGTTTTCCTCTCGGGACACAGGGTAGAGTCAACATCCAAGAATGTACGCATTCCATGCTCCTATTATAAAGTTTTTCGCAGTATTCTTATTATGTCTCTTGCAATCGTATAGAATCAAGTGCAGCTACGCGTCAGGTATTTATGACAACACCTCGGAGAAACTACGTAACGATATAAAACGCAAAACAGTCCCGCAACAAGTTTCGTGCAATAAGTAAGTAAGTGGACTTGCAAGACACGCCTTCGTAACAGTATCCAAGAACAAATGCCTATGTTTATTTACTTTTATAAGGTTATTTTGTTTCTTCGTGTTAGTTATGGGTATGTGTGTTTATGGCTTTATACTCAGGGAAAGTTTTAAAATAAACAAATATATGTATGTATACATCTTTTTAAGACTGGAAAACTATTTTATTTTTTGTCGCAAAAATTCACATTTTTTGTGACAGTGCCCTTATTTTTGGCGCTAGCTTCATGAAAATTTGTGAGAAGGTGTATTTAAATACGGTAGATTTTTTGCATTAATAAAAAAAAAATGACGCAAGTTGAGTTACGCGATTCTTCCAGGAGGGGTGCGAAGTATTAATCGAATGATGCAAAAATAAATGATTAAAAAGTATTCAGACGTTATAATATGTCGTTGATCTTAGGATCGCAGTGTTCTTATTCCTTTTTTAACTTAAATATATGGCCAAAGTCTGAGTCGGTCCTGGGGGGTCTACTTTCTTAGTCCGTCAACGAAGATAAGGGCCCGTAAGAAAGTAACTTGAAACTGTTTAGTGAACCTTATTCCTTACTAGTTTTAAATTCATAAATTCTGACAACACATCGGAGATCAAGACAACTGTCCATTGATGTTGCAACTAATTTTTTGTTCGTACCACTAAGTGATATAGATTTGTAAATGCCCGAATCTTTGGCAGAAGCTTCGAGTTTTGTTCTAAAAAATATCTAGCCTTGATTTAACCGTACGGGGTACTTCCCATTACTAGCAGTCCGCAAGCCCGCAGCAACGACGACGGGAGTTTGCCTCACGATCCCTTGATTAGTACCCTTCGGGTGATGTTGATTAAATATTTTTATCAACTTTGTTCGGGTCAGCTTCCATTCCAACTGGACGTAGAATATCAGTTTTATTTTGTGACGCGTATAAAATTTATTCAATATTCTTTTCAGAAATAACTCTGAATCTAGTCTACAGGGTCCTTAGCTAGACAAAACTTATAAATATTTACGAAAGTAATTTGAATTGCAAATGTTGTTTTCTTTCGGTAATTAAGATGTCTGGAACCATTAGGGACAACTGATAACCAGTGAAATGTCAAATTGCTTATTTAAAACGATGTCTTATTGCACTATCGAAATAGAGAGAAACATTACTTTTGTTACCAGACAAGGTGCAATAAGCATGTTTCTTGATATTCGCATCCGTATTCCCAAGAAACATTTTTTGTTAACATGGACGATTTGCAATTTTAGTAACGTAGCGTTACATCAATATTTCTATTTTAAAAAAAAATAACATCATCAGCCTATAAATGTTGCAACTGCTGGGACACAGGTTTCCTCTCTGTGAGACAGAGTGGGCCATCATCCATCACAATGCGGGTTGATGGATGTCACATTTCTTCGGATTTTTGGTTCTAGGACATTTTTTTTTACCTTTTTTTCTCTATAAAATATTATGTGTCCATCCTGATCAATTTAATCAAACTCATGCAGCTTTTTTTTATCGTGGTAAAATCATCAAATGAGTCCTCCCACCCCGGGCAGAGCGGGAGGGACTGTCAGACTTGTACTGAAATCCACGGTGTCCTTCAATAGCCCTTTATGTCCCGAGGTCACGGTGATGGTATAAGTCCCGCGACCAAACTCTGCAGCTACATCATTTTTATCTTTTAAAACGGTGGTCACACTATTTCAATGCTTCTAATATTGTCCACTACTGTCTGCCCTCACCTTATAACTTTGTTATACTCCTACCACTTTATTTCATTAACCGCCGCTTTCAAAGTCTCGGTATTAAGCGACAAGTAAAGTTGCCAAGTAAATTCTCTTTCATTTTGCTTTGAAGGTACTTATTTTAGTACGTAGGTACTAAAATACTTACTTACTACTATAGGGTGGTAAGAAAAAATCTTGTATTAGTTTTGTTTGCTTTTTACTTAAAATAGACTCACGTTCGATCACCACTTTTCACTCTTAAATTGTCATCTTGAGGTATTCCACGAAGGGCACCTGCTGACAATGGCACCTGAGCTACTTGCACCTTATCTATTCGACATAAGGCTCCCGTTAAAATTTGTCGCAGGTGCCAGGTGCCCTTCGTGGAATACCTCTAATGTTCACTCAATGTCATCTTCCTGCCCTTATCCTATTTTACTTGGGGTCGGCGCAACACGTTTCTTTCCTCCATTCTCCCCTATCACAAGTCATAGTATCATTTACTCCTTTTTCTTTCATATACAATCCATCCATCTTTTCTTTGGCCTTCGTCTTCCTCTCCATCCATAAATATTAAACAACTATTTTTAAGGAAACAGAATTGAAATTGCAAAAAATCTGTCTTCTCATACAATAGGCATGTTGACAGCATCAATAAATTAGATATCTAAATAATCCGTCATTAATCCGTTTTAATTAAAGTTAAATCACATCAAAATTTGTGACGAGGCTACTGAAGTCAGAACTATGAAAAATTGCACCTGAAAGTGACGTAAGTGACGTAATTCGTAAATTTTGGCTTACGTAGCAAAACGTTACGTCAAGTGAACCGTTATTTTGGTCCTTCGAACCGGATTTTGACGAAATTAACATTTAACTTAAGATTGGCGTCGAGCTTACAGGCGTGATCACTGCAAACAATAGGTAGTTAATTTCAAAATACTTAATTTCCGCGCGATGCGAAGTATCAATAAAGTTACTTGTCTTGAGAAAGTGCACTCCGGCTTAATGCGTCTCTAGCCAATTGAACCATATTGCCTTGGTTGTCTTCGCTACGAGTGATCACCTCGATATTAAGGACGCGAGTGTTCCACTTTAGATTTTAGCTTAATGTAGCGTGTTTAATGTTGAACTTAAACTTTAATAACGCGTAGTGGAACATTTTCTGGTTTCGTTTGGATTTGATTTTTAGGTGTACTCGTTTTGGATGATCATAACTTTTTCGAAGATTTTACATCATGTGTGTTGGACTCCCGAACTTTGATGACTAATATCTTTGTCAATATCTTTAGCACGGTTAGTGCCGTGGCTGAGAGATTGGATTGCTGCGCTGCGTGTCGCGGAACGATTCCCGCACGGAACAAATATTTGTATGATCTACAAGTAGTAGTAGTATGTGAGTATTGCGAATACTACGCGCATTTGTCCTTTCTGAAGCACTTTACCAAAAAGGTCAGTGTAGGTCTTCCAAGGGCGTCTCCTCCTGACGTTTCCACTTACCTCTGCCTGGTAAAAATTGTTGTTATTCGTTTTCACTCATTCTTGAACATGACCGAACCATATGAACATAATATAATTAAAATTATACAGAAAACAAAGCAAACTTCCAGACCTCATTCCATTTCGCTTTTACATTTGCAACGTGAATTAAATAGTGTGTAATGAAATATTCTCTTTGCGTAGCATATTCATAACAGTATTAATTTATTTACGTTTATTGGTCACGCAGTGGTCAACCGCAGAATTTCATCAGGATGCTTTGTTTTCCGCAAATTAAATAATTTATCATTCAGACCTATTTCAGATTTTCTATTTGCCACTACTGTGTATCACTTCAAACTCTGAAATTAATTCATTTTAATTTGTATTCAATAGTATCTAATTATAAAAACATAATATTTAATATAATTGCTAATTTTTGAGTAGTCAAGTTTTGTTGCAGAAAGATGACATTTATAAAAGTAGTGAAAGATTCGACCTCGCTAGGCAGGATTGCGATAGTCTAGTTGGTAAAGCGCCTGGAGTATTTACTTATTTTCTTTAGGCTCTCAGTCGAATTTATTTTTCCGCAATAAAGCTTTACTTTTCGCGACGTAAGCATTAATGACAAAAAAATATTTAAACTACATATGTGTATATCGTTACCAATCTTTACCTAGCAAGACACACATTACAATGATCGCATATGATGCAAAAAGTATTGGTCTTCATATTGCATGTTGATAAAAATGTATCTGATATACCTATAATTTTCAGCATCAGCATCATCAACCGCCTTACCATTATAATTAAAGTTATATTCAGGACGTTTTTCAGTTTCATTGATCTTCGGGAGCGTGGGATACACTTTTGGTCTCGCAACACAAGCTACCTGTTACTTATAGTGACGGCTAAGCTATCAAACTGGTGGTGGGAGGCCTGACCACGGTTTTACTGTGTCCCGTCGGTTGAATTGTAGTTTCCTTTAGGACAACTCGTTTTCACTCTCGCTTTTAGGTAAGATTGAAGGTCAAGAGCAAACTCATTATTTAAAAAAGGTAATCTTATACCTACTAATATTTAACATAGAGCGATCTACAGCCTATCTGGACGCTACAACCCTGTTATTGAGTAACATCTTACAAACTCTTAATCTAATTGGAAAATACTCACTGGCTATAACAGTAGAAATCAAAATAAAAAGTAAAATAACCAGTAGTCTAGACATTTATTTCAAAGAATGCTCCTTAAACGATCATATCAACAACTTTTTGTGCAATCATCAAAACAGCTGCTCTCGTGGCAGACGCAACTTTTAAAGGCATAATACTAGCATCAGCTACTTACTTGAAGAATCTTAACTCCTATAACTTTGAGCTTGGAGTCTACCAACCTGTCCCATAGCACAAGTATCACCATAGTAATTTCCTGTAGAAACTATGCCTGAGACAATAACACCTCCAATACTCCGTGCTGCCCTTACCAAAATCAGCACAAGATCTCAGTTTTGGATCAACAACCTGTAAAGTTTACGTTGTTTATTTTAAAGATGCGGACATATTTATGTTATTTTATAAAAAATCGTTGACTACAGCCAGTCCAAAGCTCGATCCTGGTCCTCTGTATAATAATTTTAAATGTATCAAACATTTAAAATTATTATAAAGAGGACCAGAAATTAATTATCAAGACAAGTATTTAAGAATTTAAACACTGATTTCAATAAAACAACTAGTAAAATGAACAATTAGAATGATTAAACATAATTCAAGACCAAAATCAAGATATCAGATGCAGAGTTTAATAACTTAGAAAAAGATTAATTTAAAGTAAACCTGACTAATGGATCAATCCGTCTTCTATTCAGTCTATCGACCGATTAAGAGGATAAAAACTTGCTCTAAGCAGTCACACTAATAAATTATAGAGTTTGTTTCAAAGACCATGATAACGTTTTTATTGACACTAATAGACCGTTTATTTTTAAGTTGATAAAGTCAAGTCAGTGCAAATAGTCAAACTGATAATACTCACCAAATACGCACACTGCATAATTTAAGCCTTTGTTTAAGATTTGTATTTGAAATTCAATATAGAAATGCCTACATCTAAATTGTTAGTGTGTGCAAACTAAAAAACTATCTGTAATGAAATAATTAAATGAAAGTACATCATCTATTTTGGCTAAAAGTGAAAGTGACGGCCAAAAAATTTAATTGCTATAATTATTCAGGTAGACCTCCTAAGCATTTCTTGTTGTGACACTAAAGCTGTGGGATCAATGCCCTTGGAATTATTCAAATTCAAAAATCTGTCTTTTTTTCGATAAAATCAACCATTTTAAGGCCGAGAGCATATTTTTAAGTCATGAAAAATAAAGTCACAAAACAGTGGAGCAGAGGTTAAAATAATCGTTACAAAAATACTTCTTGACTCTAAAACCATGAATAACATTTATGTTGATTTAAAAAACACCATGAATTTGCATCAGGAAACAATTACTTCAACTAGCTGATAAACACTAATCTATGACGCACGAGTTTTTTCTCTAAACTTGAATTGTTTAACTACAGGTGTTTGAGAACGGTTAATTCATAAAATTAGAAGAATAACTATCTTTTAACATATGAAATTAATTAAAAACTTCTATTTTTCTTTAATACATATTTTTCCTTTATTGCATGATATTATATTTTCTTCTTACAAACGTTTTCTCCTACCTCTTCATTCAATTGTAAAAGTTGATTCTCCATGACCATTCGCTAATTTATTAGGTTCACACGATCTTTTGCCAGGTATCGTGACATATCGTAGTAAAACTTTTACTCAATTCTAATTATTACTATAATTAGTTAAGTATATTCTAGAAGAAATTAATCCAGTGGCCAATCCGAAGAGACTTTTGAGAAAACATGGCTTACATCTGCGAATTGTGTTTCTACAACCAGCCTCTTTATGTAATAATTTTTAAAAAGCAATATCCAACAAAAAATCTAGCAACCCCAAGAACAACCTAGATCTAGATGGATGGCATCAAGCAAAATCACCTTGACTGGGACGCTGTATTAGGTCCATCTAAAACAAGCTTAGTCTTTTGGATCATAAAAATGTTAAAACCTAGATTATGGTAGTTAAGTATATTATATTGTGGTCACAGCTTTTAGGAAAGAAAGACACAAAAACATAAAAAACACATTTTCTTTTCAACAAAACATTTATTTATCGTGAACAAAGTTTGTAATGTTTTACTACCAAATCAGTAAGCTTCTGTGCAATGACCATAACAGTCCCTTGAACACTGGCCCCAACTATCTTAGGCATAACACTAGAATCAGCTACCCTCAGACCCTTAACACCTTTTACTCTTAACTTTGAATCTACCACGGACCCCATTGCACAAGTACCAACGTAGTTATGTAGAGTAGTTGCCATTCCTAGAGCATATTTCTTCCAGTACTCAGCAGAACCTTTCTCCAGTCCTTTCAATGCTTCTAATTCAGGCTCTACTAATTCAGCATTAAGGCTTTTATAGTATTTTGTGTTTACTATAATATTGAAATGCTCAAGGTATTTAGCGTGGCGTTCCAAATCATTCTCATTAGAATAATATTTAGGATCAATTATCGGATCGTCTTCAGGATCAGTGCTATTTAGCAAAATCTCACCACGCGATTCAGAATACAAAAGATTATGGGTAATGAAATGAATTTGACTATTAGCCAGTTGTTTATACAAACCGTCACAAAGTTCGTTTTTGAAATTGAAAACGAATCCGCAAATCTCTAAGAAGTATTTAGGGTCGGCGACGATTCCACTTAGAAATTGGTAGTCAGCGCGTTTTTGATAATTATTAACTGCAATTCGTCCTTCCATAACCTTAACGGGAAATTGATGAGGATCTGGTGGCGGTAAAGATTTTGCTTCTCCCATTTTATGCAATACGACATTAGTTGGATGATCTTGGAAATTTTGTCCTACTGGTAAGTCTTCTATTACTTTTATTCCTTTCTCCTCTAGATGAGCTTTTGGTCCGATGCCAGAAAGCATTAACAATTGAGGAGTTTTAATAGCACCAGCAGTTACAATCACCTCTTTTTTTGCTTTCACGTTTATTAATTTCTTATCTTTTGTAAGCACTTGAACGCCAACAGCACGCTTTTGTTCATCGAAAATTATCTTTGTTGCCAAAGAATTGTACATAACCTCTAAGTAAGGGCTATCCTTTTCAGGACTCAAAAACCCGTAGGCGGTACTCTGTCGGATACCGTCACCTATGGTGAAGTATGCGTTGGTGACCCCAACAGTGTTATTTGGGTTGATGTCGTTCAGAACTTTATATCCTAATTCTTTGTATGATTCGAAGAACCCATCGTTTATCTTAGAACAGTATTTATTAATTTTTATTTTACCTTTCGTACCATGGAAGAAAACGTCAGGGGAATTGAGAATTTTTGGAGCAATGACATTTTCAGTTCTTCTGATAAGTGGACAGAGCTCTTTGTAGGACCAGCTTTGGTCATTTGTGATTTCTGCCCATTCCTGGTAATCTTGAGGGTTTCCAATGCCATAAAGCGCGTAGCCTATTTGAGATGAACCTCCAAGTACTTTACCCTGGTGTACCTTCGTTACTCCACCTTTGTGATTCCCCATTGTGGTCTCATTGCGTACTGATGTGAAATTAAAATCGTATGGCATATCCGTTGTGTAAATGAACAATCCCGCCAGCTGAAAGAAAACAGTTTTTTTTTTCATCATGAGCATCTTACAGAAGATAAATGTAAAGACATTGTAGGAGCCCTTTTTTTTACGTGGTAAAATCATCAAATGAGGCCTCCCACCCCGGGCAGGGCGGGAGGGACTGTCAGACTTGTACTGACTAAAATCCACGGTGTCCTTCGGTGCCCTTTATGTTCCGGGGTCACGATGATGGTATAAGACCCGCGACCCTTTGTAGGAACCCTTACACTGAAAAAGGCTTAGTCAGGTACTTGGACTGGCCGTTATACTTCAAAAATGAGCCATTACTAAACACGAAGCTATCACCCTGTCTCCCCAACATTTACACCTTTTATCTCGCTGACGCTCAAGATTCTAATTTTTGAATCCTTCGCTTGCTCGATTATCAAAATTGAGCACGCGGTTAAGAAGTAACTTTGCACTCTTGACTACAGCACTGAGGTTCTCAGTTGCAGGGGCGAATAGATCGATGAATTTGGAAAATGTGATAGCATTTAAAGTATTCAGTAGTATAGTATTGACACAGATTGCGTATACACTAAAGGCTTACCCATATTCTTAAGAAATAAAGACTATAATTACCTCAGTCTCCACAGGAGGCAGATCACCCGCTTCTATAAGTAGAACTCTCACATTCTTTTTGGCTAGATTACCAGCTATTATGCACCCTGCCGTTCCAGCGCCAACAACGATGAAGTCCACGGAGTGGCCATCTGTAAAAAAAAAGAATTATTATGATAAAACCATTTCCAACCAGGTCTTAATAGAAATCTTTAGAGCAGGATCTGTAGTAATAGAAGGACTCATTGGTCAGCAGTTGACATATAACGGCTGAAAACGTTGATCATTGCGATACAAATGAGTCTATTATGTCTATTAAGCGCGAGAGGCCTCAACCTATCGCCCGTGCTCTAAAGCGGGGCATTCCTGCACCGAATGCTCCACGGTGTTGACACGATCCTCGCGGTGGTGACATCCAGGCGTTTTGTCCTTCCCCATCCGACACAGGCACCTACCGAAACTTCCGTGTTCGGTGAGGACCTGCGTCATGCGGTAGGTCAGGACGCTGTGACGCCTATCCAGCCACTCCTCAAAGTGGGGTCTTACCGCCGCGATTGTGCCTGTGCCGGGGTGGATTCATCATCATCATCTCAGCCATAGGACGTCCTCTGCTGAACATAGGCCTCCCCTTTTGATCTCCACATGTACGGGTTGGAAGCGACCTGCATCCAGCGTCTTCCGTCTACCTTCATAAGGTCGTCTGTCCACCTTATTGGTGGACGTCCTACGCTGCGCTTGCTAGTCCGTGGTTTCCGCTCTAGCACTTCCAACCCCATCGGCCATCCGCTCTGCGAGCAATATGGCCTGCCCATTGCCACTTCAGCTTGCTAATCCAGTGGGCTATATCGGTGGGGTGGATTAGGGGTAGTAAAAATAAAGAATAATACCTTCAATAACAGCCTGTTGAGGCCACATATAGGCAGCTAGGTTCAAATACGTCAGCATTTTGAGGATGTTCTGTTTCTTTATAATATTCGAGAATACTCGTGAAGCCGTCTCCATGATGACTGTGGATCTTTACAACAACAGCTAAATCTGAAACAAAGATATACTAAATTCAGAAACAGAAGCAATACATGTGGCTTGTTCAAAGTTTTGAGCACAGTATTTTACATGGAGCGACTGCCTGTCGGACCTCCACAACCCAGTAACTGGGTAATACCATATCCCTTGGTAAGACTGGTTGTCAGACTTTAGAGCTTTTGACTAACTGTAACGACTGTCAAAGATCTACAAATGACAGCCGGGACCAACAGCTTCACGTGCTTTCCGAGGCACGGAGGAAACTCGCTATGACAGATGGTCAGATTGGTCACCCATCCACAGACCAACCTTAAGCAAGCACGGCTTAAGCTGGAAGATCGGCCTGTGCACTGTAATTATTTAGTCACGAGCTCCTCCTCATCCTTTTTCCTTCCCTCCCCTTCATATTTTTTTTAACATTATCCAAAGAAATTAAAAGAAGTAAATAAAAAAAGAGCTGAAACTTACCTCTGTGAAGTCACAATCAAGAGTATACCTTCCTTCGCAGTGTTCTCCATTAATATAGGGACCATTTAGGTTCCAATTTAAATATTTATGAACAAAACAAATTGAAAAATGATAAGACTAATTTATGTAATAGATTAAATTACTCATACGCAAAATACTATCCGGAATGTTGGAGTTAGCCATGGGATGGGCGGTTAATTTTTGACTGGCCTGTTGTTAGTCTAGTGGTTAGTGACTGCAGTGCTATGCCGGGGGTCATGGGTTCGATTCCCACCCAGGACAAATGTTTGTGTGATGAGCATGATCATTTGTTCTGTGTCTGGGTGTAATTTATCTATAATATGTATGTATTTAGAAATATATAAGTAGGTTTATCAGTTTTCTGGTACCCATAACACAAGTTCTGCTTAGCTTGGGACTAGATGACGTTGTGTGATAGTTGTGGAATATTTATTTATTTAATTAAAGGATGTAAACACTATGACAAAATTACACGGAAACTGAAAAATAAAAACAGATTTCCGAAAAAGTTTTTATAATCATGGTTGAAAATCATCAATTGACTCCTCCCATGCAGCACGTCATGTGAATAAAACAATGATTTAAAAATTACACAATGGTGGGCTGCTATTTTTAAATGTTTTATATTTATTTTGTCTAAAAATATTGAAACATTTAATGAAGTAAAAAATGGATAAATAGATACAAATAGACAATTATGCATAACTATTCTGTTGAAATAAAACAAATAGGACATTATAAACATCAGATTGTATCTTTATGATGAGATTTAATTTTAAAATGCAGTGTATGAGAATAAAAAAATATTTATAACGTATTTAATCGTTTCAGTGTACGTCAGACTTTTTTTTTAACGTGGTAAAATCATCTAATGAAGGACTTATTTATACACCCACCCCGGGCATGGCAAGAAAGACTGTCAGACTTGTACGGACTAAAACCCACGGTGTCCTTCAATAGTCTGACCACTCTGTCCTAAAAAAACAAAAAGACATTGTAAAATGAAACAAGCTTTGTAATCTATTGAATGTAAGTGCGTCATTTACTATCTTGTGTAATTACTTTTCTAATTGATATCTTTAAAACTTATGTTGTTTATTTTCTATTTTTGTTTGAATTTAACTAACTTGATAACAAATTGACGTCAATATGGGGGGTTAAATAAATGCTAGATTATTATCAGAGTTTTAATGACAATAAAAAAATACTTGTACGTCAGCGAAGCATGTCAACCTGATACAAAAAGGACTATCTTTTGTTTGACTTAAATATTGAGTTTAAAATTACGTAATCTATACATATAATCTGGGGGCACGGCAGTGCCCCCCGCCAAGACGAGCCAAGCGAAGCGCAAGGGCACTACCTACCTTTTCTCGAAGTTTTTCGTCGTTTTTTTGAACCCTCATATAGTTGGTTTCCGATGTACCAGATAGTTCATATTCACAGGATATGATGCCAATAATAGACTTATTAAGCATACAAAGTCTCAATAGAATAGCTCTAATACTTTAGATTTTATAGACATCTAAAATACACGGATTTCGTCACTGATATAGTGACACACTGATGATCATCAAAATGTTTGACTACTTCCTGCAGTGCTATAGAGCTGAAATTCGGTATGTTATCTCAGTTTAGTATACAACCAACAAGAACTGAAAAGAAAAAAATAAATTTTGAGGCGGCGCCAAACAAACAAACATATAAATTAACAATGTGAAGAGCAGAATAGCTCGTTGTATACTCGTAGCTTGTCGTGGTTGAATAGCTCGTCGTAGCTATTCGTTGATTGTTTCTTTGGCGCCGCCTCAAATTTTATTGTTTTCTTTTCAGTTCGATGTTTCGTCTGTTTGATTTTTTTTTAAAAAGGACTTATTTTTTACTTTTGAGTTTCCTATCTCGTGTCATATTATATAGCAGAGATGTGCAGAACATAACATGATGGCGTCACCATCATCAGATCAACTGCAGCTGTTAAGGATCTCTAGCTACTGCCCTCTGTCACCATCCTCAGACCTTCGATGACAATTATAACCCAGCTAGGTATAAAGTTCTCATCAAGCTGAGTGAAATGAGCCCAAACACGATATATCTGTTGTTAACTGTTAAGGAACTCTTGGAACTGACTTCATAAAATAACAGGGATCTGGAGTTGATCTGATGATGGTGACGTCATCATGTTATGTTCTCCACATCTCTGCTATATTAATGTCCTCAGAACTACAATTGTTAACTTTATTTCAACAGAATCGGTTCATAATTGAAAATTCTGTAGGAAGATAGACAATTAATTCTTTTTTTCTACCCTTTTTTTTTTTTTTATCGTGGTAAAATCATCAAATGAGACCTCCAACCCCGGGCAGGGCGGGAGGTACTGTCAGACTTGTACTGACTAAAATCCACGGTGTCCTTCAGTAGCCCTTTATGTTCCGGGGTCACGGTAATAGAAATAAGTCCCGCGACCCCGGCAGGCTTTGGCCCTCTGAGAGGGGGCCCCGTCATTTTTTCTCTCGCGGCCCGCCGCCTCCTTCACGAGCATTACTGCCTCGCAGAAGGCGGCGACCGCTTCCCACTTCGTCTCGCTCCGCAGCATGGCCGAAACCAATGCCGGGCGCGAGAGGTCTCCGCCTATCGCCGCCGTGAGGACACGTCGGTGCTCTGCCCATTCGGGCAGTCTTGCACCGTATGCTCTACTGTGTCCTCCGGGCGATCTTCGCAGTGGTGACACCCCGGCGTTTCCTCCTTTCCCATCAGCCACAGGTACCTCCCGAAACTTCCGTGTCCGGTGAGGACCTGCGTCATGCGATAGGTCAGGACGCCGTGACGTCTCTCCAGCCACTCCTCAAAGAGGGGTCTTACCGCCGCGATTGCGGCGTGCCCGGCCGTCGGTTGCGACAGTCGTCCACTCCATACTACCCTGAGCTCGCGCCGGAGCTCTTCCCGCCACGCCTTGACTTCTCGAGGCAGCGGGGTCTCGCCCCGGCGTTTTTTTTTTTCTACCCTTAGAGGCCGATCACAGTTTTGAAATTTAAAAGGGACCAACTTTGAGATATACTCTTTCCAACTAAAAAAGAATTTTTGAAATCGGACCACGTTTGGAAAAGTTATGCGTGGTCATACATAAAAAAAAATATATATATACATGTCGAATTGAGAACCTCCTCCTTTTTTTTTCGTCGGTTAAAAAGAAAAAAATGCGATATCTATACAACGATAAGTTTACTTTTCGGAAAAATATTTTCATTGTCATTATTTTATCACCTTTTTAATGCCGATTTCGTGTTGAGAGTCGACATGTGGGATAAGAACGAAATGTTCTTTTTAACCGACGAAAAAAAAAGGAGGAGGTTCTCAATTCGACATGTATATTTTTTTTTAATTTTTTTTTTTTATGTATGACCACGCATAACTTTTCCAAACGTGGTCCGATTTCAAAAATTCTTTTTTAGTTGGAAAGAGTATATCTCAAAGTTGGTCCCATTTAAATTTCAAAACTGAAATCGGCCTCTAAGGGTAGAAAAAAAAGAATTAATTGTCAATCTTCCTACAGAATTTTCAATGATGAACAAATTCTGTTGAAATAAAGTTAACAATTGTAGTTCTGAGGACATTATTATATAGCAGAGATGCGGAGAACATACCATGATGGCGTCACCATCATCAGATCAACTCCAGATCCCTGTTATTTTGTGAAGTCAGTCCTAAGAGTTCCTTAACAGTTAACAACAGCTATATCGTGCTTGGGCTCATTTCACTCAGCTTGATGAGAACTTAAGACCTAGCTGAGGTATCATTGCCATCGAGGGTCTGAGGATGGTGACGGATAACAGGGGCAAGAGGTCCTCAACAGTTAACAGCACCTTTATCGTGTTTGGGCTCATTTCACTAGTCTTGATGAAAACTTTATACCTAGCTGGGTTATAATTGTCATCGAGGGTCTGAGGATGGTGACAGAGGGCAGTAGCTAGAGGTCCTTAACAGCTGCAGTTGATCTGATGATGGTGACGCCATCATGTTATGTTCTCCACATCTCTGCTATATAATATGACACGAGATAGGAAACTCAAAAGTAAAAAATAAGTCCTTTTTAAAAAAAAATCAAACCGACGAAACATCGAACTGAAAAGAAAAAAATAAATTTTGAGGCGGCGCCAAAGAAACAATCAACGAATAGGTACGACGACCTATTCAACCACGACAAGCTATACAACGAGCTATTCTGCTCTTCACATTGTTAATATAGATGTTTGTTTGTTTGGCGCCGCCAAAATTTATTTTTTTCTTTTCAGTTCGATGTTTCGTCGGTTTGATTTTTTTTTAAAAAGGACTTATAATAGCAAATATTTTTTATTAAAGACCAGACAAAAATACAAATCGTTCCTCTTTATAATTTCAGTGGAGATAGATATTTTTTTAATCAGAAGTGTGTGAGAAAAACACTGATCAAATACCTATATATTTTAATTGTATTACTAGCTCTTCTCAAGGTACTCCGCAGTGGTAGACGCCTACGGCGTCGGACGTCGGCAGACGACCTCCGGCCACCGTAGGCGCGGGCATGCGGACAGCGAGTAAAGGGCAACTCGCTGTCCGACCATGGACCATGCCCGGGTCGACGGCGCGTCGTGTTCCACGCACGCCTCAAAGAGCGTCAGCAAAATGACGGGGCCCCCTCACAAAGGGCCAAAACCTGCCGGGGTCGCGGGACTTATTTCCATCACCGTGACCCCGGAACATAAAGGGCTATTGAAGGACACCGTGGATTTTGGTCAGTACAAGTCTGACAGTCCCTCCCGACCTGCCCGGGGTGGAAGGACTCATTTGATGATTTTACCACGATAAAAAAAAAACAAAGCTCTTCTCAAGGTCCAATTTTCTTAAAAAAAAAAGTTTTCACTCATAAATAGTGCTGCAGCTTAATTAAACTGGTTTTGAATTTTCCATGGAGAATTGTACTTAAAAAAAAAAAACGGAATGTTCTCTCATAACTTATTTATGTTCTGTATCCTGCTTATATACCTATGTGTAAGAACGCTTTTTTTTTAAAGGTGTTATTGTCAAAATTAAAACACTGCGTCAGTCGATAGGTCAGTTCACATCACTAGCTATATAATTATCAAGCGGTTCGAGTTTTAGTCCAGTCGTGTGTTAGCCTTTCAAATAATACTGCTATAATTTATTTATCGTAGATCTTAGACAGTTGATATTTTAAGAACTAGTGGGAAGAATAAAATAATTAAGTACTTGGTTGATAATTGTTCTAACGAAGGATGATATGTGAAAACATATACTTAATTTAATTTAGGTAAGTTTTTAATTTTCTTTTTTTTTATTTGAGAATAAAAATACGTTCATGGCCACAGAGTAAGGTCGCAGAACTGTCTAAGGATACTGTGGCCCTGGAACTAAATGGCACGTGAAGGAACAGGGTGGTTTTTAGTAACCAAGAGTCTGATAGTTACTTTCTCTCCAACTCGGGCGAAAAAAACATTAAAAGAGTTTTTGATGATTTTTACACATTTAATAAAAACAAGATTATAGAATCATCTTGCTTACTAACAATAGGCTTGTCTTTATTATGTGTTTCCTGAACAGCTTAATGATAAATCATTCTGATATTATTTTTAATTTCAACAATTAAATTGTAATTGTAATTCCAAAAATCATTTCAGATTATTTGCAAAAGTGATATTGTAGTAATGACAACGTTAAGCCCTTAAAAATTCAACCACAAAAAACATCCGAAAATGAATTCGACGTCAGCAATACTAGGAATACAGAAAGTTCAAGGAGCCTTCAATATTTTGGCTGCGTTGCAGCTGACTTCGTTTTTGTGGCCACAACATGCACAAGTTCAAGGTAATTTATTTTTAAGTAAGTGGATTTTAATAGCCAAAAAACCAGTTTGTGCATACATAAATCTACTTACGAAAATGAAAAACATGTTACTTGTATTGTATCTCTATATTATCACGAATGTGTTACTAAATGGACTTAAAATAATAAACGGTACCTAAAAGGAACCTTAAAGAAAAACAATATGTCTGTGTGATAGACATCTCCGTAATGGCTTTTTTTTTTTTTTTTTTACGTGTTAAAATCATCAAATGAGACCTCCCACCCCGGGCAGGGCGAGAGGTACTGTCAGACTTGTACTGACTAAAATCCACGGTGTCCTTCAATAGCCCTTTATGTTCCGGGGTCACGGTGATGGTATAAGACCCGCGATCCCGGCAGGCTTTAGCCCTCTGAGAGGGGGGCCTCGTCATTATGCTGACGCTCTTTGAGGCGCGCGTGGAACACGACGCGCCGTCGACCCGGGCATGGTCCATGGTCGGGCGGCGAGTTGCCCTTTACTCGCCGCCCGCATGCCCGCGCCTACGGTGGCCGGAGATCGTCTTGCGACGTCCGACGCCGTGGGCGTCCACCACCGCGGGTGGGGCGAAGGGAGGACCTTGTCCTCTCTCTCACGCGGCCCGCCTCCTCCTTCGCGAGCATGACTGCTTCGCAGAAGGAGGCGACCGCTTCCCACTCCGTCTCGCCCCGCAGCATGGCCGCGACCAGTGTTGGGCGCGAGAGGTCTCCGCCTATCGCCGCCGTGAGGACACGTCGGTGCTCCGCCCAAGCGGGGCAATCCTGCACCGTATGCTCGACTGTGTCCTCCGGGCGATCTACGCAGTGGTGACACCCAGGCGTTTCTTCCTTTCTCATAAGACACAGGTACCTCCCGAAACATCCGTGTCCGGTGAGGACCTGCGTCAAGCGGAAGGTTAGGACGCCGTGACGTCTCTCCAGCCACTCCTCAAAGAGGGGTCTTATCGCCGCTATTGCGGCGTGCCCGGATCTCCGTAATGGCTGGGCTGATTTGAATCAGCCTTCAGTGTCTAGTTAGCGTAGTGGCTGAATGATTAGTCTGATGCGAAGTGTGTCACGGGTTCGATTTCCACACGGAACAAATATTTGCATGACCTACAAGTAGTTGTACCGGGTATGTGTGTTTGTGTATGTGCGTTTCTATGTTTGTAACCACCGCTCCCACGACACAGGAGAAATAAAATATAGTCTCTTTTTAAAAGAAGACAATAGGCTATAAAACATCAAGCTAAGGTCAATAGGAACCGAACATTGGGGGTGAAAACAGTTAGTGTTTAATATAAAAAACAAGACGTTGCTTGTATATTATTTGCTTCACAAATACTTTTATTTCTTGGAACATGTCAGTCAGGTATGAAATTATGTCTGCAACGCTCTAATTATTGACCACGATGTTTCGTGATAATAATCACCTTCATCAATAGGTCGCTTACTAATTATAGCAACTGGTGTAGCAATATTCAGGATTAATCAAAACATACGAGTAAGCCCCTTCGTACACAAGGCGACGCAAGTCTCCGATACCTTGCGACTTTCGTATACAGGTGACTATCGCAAAACAAATGTACAAATGTATTGAGGTTCGTAAACAGGCACGCGGCAATGGATGTCAAAGTCGTAAGGCATCGGAGACTTGCGTCGCCATGTGTAGGAATGTGCTTAGAGGGCCACCAGTACAATCATCATCATCATATTTTATCAGCCGTTGCAAGCGGCTGCATCTAGCGAGATCATCTGTCTACCTTATATGTTGTCGTCCTACGCTATTCCTACCGGTGCGTGGTCTCCATTTGAATACCTTTCAATGGGCCATCAGTTCTGCGTGCTGTGTGACCACTGCCGCTTCAACTTGTCAATTCACTGGGCCACGTCACACCATTAAATCTAAAGAATGGATCAGTAGACATACTGATCCATTCTTTAGATTTAATGACGATCGATAAATTCATGTAGGATATCTGTCGATAGTCAGCAGTTCCTACATGAATTTATCGATCGTCTATCGTGATCGACGGTAGAATTGATAAGTCGACGTCGGCGTCGAGTCATCGAAAACCAGCACCACCTGTCGCCACCCTTTCTTCCCTCTATAATTTTCAATCGACGTCGATCAACGATGTATCGACGGTTGATCGACCTGTTTATCGATTGGTACCCATAGCATCGATCTTAAAAAATCACCAAAGTAAGTGGCCTTTCCTAATCAGGTTTACATATGGACATTTTAATCTAACAGTTTAATTAGGCGTTAATGCCATTACTATTTAATTGCTTTTTTTCTTTTAAAACTTTATCCCGCTCTAGAAATTTCCTCTGTGTCGTGGGTGCATTTATAAAAATAATAAACTCACATACAGAAACACCCAGACTTGGAACATCACTTTCTACAAAAATTTTGCTCAATATCTATGTATATTCATCAGATGGCGCTTCTTTCGACTTCATAATAGTCGGCGCTGGATCAGCAGGCAGTGTGATAGCCAATAGACTCACAGAGATTGAAGATGTTACAGTCCTACTTATAGAAGCAGGTGGAGATCCACCCGTTGAATCTGTGGTAAGTTCTGTATCTTATAATATTGCGACACATAAACAAATAGAATGAAAGAAAGATAGAAAATTGTGTTTATTGGCACAAACTTAAAACTAAACAATACAAAAAAAAAGTTATAAAGAAAGAGTAGTATTGTAAAAACAAATAAACTTAACAATTTAATGCCAAAAGGCCTCAGCTCAGCATATACCAAATCATTATTGAACAAGCTAAGCAAGATACCAATTCCTCTAAGGGTCTATTTTGTTGAGTTTAGATGAAGCCGGACACGTCAACTTAAATATTCATGAATTAATATTTAATTAAAACTTCAACTTAACTTTTAATTATAAGTCGCTATAGGTAGTCCCTAGAGAGAGTGTTTCCTTCAAAAGAAATAGATCTAAATTAAGCTTGGTTATAAACATATATAATATTCCAAGTGAATTTTCAAGTGGGCGTAGATTGCTAAAGCTATGAGGAAAACTGAAAAGAGGGTTTCATTTATGATAAAACTACACTGGATTTTATTGTTTTTCTATCTAAAAAGACATGAATGAAAATTGAAATTTCAGGAAACAAAAATGTGAAACAATATCGTTATGATCTAGGTGTATTATGGCAATCGCATCTCAGAAACTAATAATTTGTCACGATTGGTCAATATTGCATAACACAGTTGGGTCGTTAATATTAATCGATTTGAATTGACTGCCAGACATGTGCGACTGGTAAATCAAACACCTTGTTAATGACAATCCAAGTTCTCTACAACTATTGCCCAAACTTCATGAATTCAATTCGGATAAACCAGTTATAATTTAAAACTACATTATCTATGAGTTCATCAAAAAAAAGGCTGAAACATCAACATTCGGGTGGTAGTAAACGACTCTCGCGTCGCATTGGTTTCTGTGAAATCCCTTGATGCTTTTTTTTGGTGGTAAAATTATCAAGTGAGTCCTTGCGCCTAGGTCGGGGCGTTAGTCTAGTGACTGTCAGACTCTTTCTAAATAGAATCCATGGTAAACCTTCAATAGCTCTATACGTTCCATGGTGGCGGTTGCCTGTTTTGGCAGTCCCGCGACTCTGGTAGGCGTTTGGCCATTTACGGTAGCCAAGTCAGATTGAACTCGATTATATTAACCGCATTCACCCATTACTCGCCGTCCACATACCCATTTCTTGATGTCGAACACAAGTAAAAAGGCTGATTTCACAGTCGGGCAGTGTTCTATCGAGTTAATAATGTAATAAGGCGAACTTCATATTATTAAATTCCTGGATTCCATCCATTTATGGAAACCTCTACAAAGCAATAATATATTCCCAACTTTATTACAGATACCAGCATTTATTCCGTTTCTGAAGAATACTTCAGTTGATTGGAACTACAGAACAGAAGACGATGGCTACAGCCAACAATTTCACAAAAACAACGGCGTGGAACTGACTAGAGGCAAAATGCTCGGAGGCTCAAGTTCTCTCAATTTCATGGGTTACACGAGAGGCAATCCCAATGATTTTGACAACTGGGCCAAGATTACTGACGACGAAACCTGGAGCTGGGAAAATGTACTTCCATATTTTATCAAAAGCGAAAGGCTAGTCGATCCTATCCTTCGTGATTCTGCCGCAGGAGACTTTCATGGTACTGATGGATATTTAGGAACTACCAGATACTATAATAATGAGGTTCTAAAGTACTTTGAAGCCTTCAAAGAAGTTGGTCATGACATCGTTTTGGACACGAATGGTAATACTCCACTTGGGTATACTGAATTTATGTTTATTATTGCTGATGGTGTAAGACAAAGTACTGCTCAGTCATTTTTGCATCCGATCAAAAATAGACCGAATTTGTATATACTTAAAAACACTCTGGTATCGAAAATTCTCTTCGATGACGACAAGAATGCTGTTGGTGTTGAAGCTATCTTAGAAAACAATGCAACTGTTTGTTTCAAAGCTGTAAAGGAAGTGATTGTATCAGCAGGTGCTATTAATACACCGCAACTATTAATGCTATCAGGAATTGGTCTACAAGATCACTTACTGAGTCACGACATTCATGTAATATCTGATCTTCCTGTCGGTCAAGCTTTACAAGATCACGTCATGGTTATTATTGTTCATAAAATGGGAAAATCACCTCCATCTAAACATAAAGATCCTACCAAATTTCCATTTCCATTAATTTTGGGATATTCTACGTTAGACCAGAGACATCATTTTCGAGATTATTATCAAACCTTCAGTTTTATATTAAACGAGCCAACACCTATGTTACAATTTTGCTCTTTCTACTTCTCATTTGTTGACGAAGTATGTGATGCTTTATACAACGGTAGTATTGGAAAGGAAATATTATTTAGTTTCGTTAATTTAGAATACCCAGAATCTCGTGGCAAGATCTTATTACGGAGCAAAGATCCAAAAGAGCAGCCGTTGATATACACTGGGTACTATTCTGACGGTGAAGATTTAGACATGCATGCGATGTACCTACAAGATTTTTTGAAAGTTCAAGATACGGAGTTTTTCCGAAGTGCTCAAGCTGAACTAGTTATTCCTGAAGTTTGTGGATGTGGAGACTTACATTCCACCCACGAATATTGGAAATGTTACGCGCTTTGTATGATGGTGTCAGGATACCATTATGCTGCGTCCTGTCCTATGGGAGTTGTAGTGGACTCTCGTCTGAATGTTTTTGGGGTAAACAGACTAAGAGTTGCAGATGCTAGTGTCATGCCAAAGATACCTGGAGCTAATATCAATGCTGCTACAATCATGATTGGAGAAAGAGCAGCTGATTTTATTAAAGAAGATCATTTTTTCTTAGGTGATAAAAATGGATTCTTTGGCAGTAAATGGTAGTTGTATTCTCATGGAAATAATTATTTTATATTTATTTATTTAATTAAATGTTGATTTAATTTTGTTTTCGTTCGTTTTTCTTAGGATATTTTTGTCAAAAGTTATTATATGATGCAGCATGATAACAGATTAGAACTGTAACTTAATATTTAATTATGAAATGTTAAAAAAAATATCAAAGACAACATTACACATGAGTAAGGTGTCTACATTGTAATTTAAACCTTATAACAAAGTGTTGAAAGTTATGAGTCGCTCTCGTGATTTGCATGCTACATATTATGACTAAAAGTATTAAATTATTATGATGCAAGTGCACGACTGCTCTCCAAGATAACGTTTAGTATGATTATAGCCAGTAAAGTATCACACTTTTGCACAAAGTTGTTATGATACTGAGTATCAACTGTTAACACGAGTTTTGGTCAATTCACGCCGAAAAGAGATGTTTCGCGAACATTTCAACAGAGTGACTCAAAATCTAACTTTATTTATTACATAAAAGATACACATTCCACTGAAGACGCGACACCGCGCACACTTTTTAACAGCGACCCAAAATGTAACTTTATTTACTACATGAAAAGATACACTTTCCAGTATTGTCGCGTCGCATCTTGGTGTGAATTTATTGACCCTTTGTCTACCATTTACGTTATTCGTGCAAGAACGAGTAAAGGTCGTGGTTCACGCCGGAGACCGCGACAGGTGAACGAGAGAGGAGAATGCGACCGGAGATCGCTACCGTATCGGTCACCCGTATGTGTCTCGCACGCGAACTGGCGCTCATACATTGCCTTTAAGTAGCAGTCGCGGTCTCCTGTCGTGGTCTCCTGTCGTGGTCACCTGTCTAGGTCTCCTGTCGTGGTCACCTATCTCGGTCTCTTGCGATCTCCGATCTCCGCGATCTCCGGCGCGAACCACCACCTTAACGTAGATGAGTAGAACGACTGCCCGATGCGAAACCCTTTTTTTTTTATCGTGGTAAAATCATCAAATGAGACCTCCAACCCCGGGCAGGGCGGGAGGTACTGTCAGACTTGTACTGACTAAAATCCACGGTGTCCTTCAGTAGCCTTTTATGTTCCGGGGTCACGGTAATAGAAATAAGTCCCGCGACCCCGGCAGGCTTTGGCCCTCTGAGAGGGGGCCCCGTCATTTTGCTGACAGCTCTTTGAGGTGCGCGTGGAACACGACGCGCCGTCGACCCGGGCATGGTCCATGGTCGGACAGCGAGTTGCCCTTTACTCGCTGTCCGCGATGCGAAACCCTAGAAACCTAGTTATTTGCCGCTGTTATTACTATTATACAGATTACATACCGATTTATTTAAACAGACTTCGAATAGAGAACCTGAAAATAATTTTAATTTTTTCAAGCTGATATAATCTGTTAAACATATTAAAGTAGTGAATAGTTCAGGTGTTAGAAGTTTTCAAACAGACATTCAGTTAAGTTTCATTCATTTCTTTCCGTCTTATAATGATGACATGATAATAATACCATATGGCTTCACTGTCACCCTTTTATTCACTCATTTCCACTTGACATACAACACAATACAATTTCAACAGACAGTCTGATCGCAATAAAAATAAGAGCCCATGAAACAAGAGTGACAGATTGTTGTATTATAAAGAAATAGCTAAAGCTATACCAACAGGAACACTCAACGTTTATGTTGTATTTTCTTTATTTTCTCCCTGTTTACCTTTTGTTAGCGTTAAAAGGAGGAAGTCCAAGTTTTCAATGGATTTTTCTCTTTTGTTTGTCCTGTTTCTCTCTACCGCCATTGTTATATAAAATAATAAAAAAAGACTTTTCCAAATACTTTCTAATAACGCGGGAAAACAAATTTGGTAAAGGAAAATACAGTGGCGGAAAAAATGTTGGGCAATTCAGATAATGGTTGTATTATTTTTAAATTACTCTTTTTTGCAAGTCGTTAACGGTGCTTGTTAGAACGGTGACTTTAATTCGATGACCAAACTTACCAAAATCGTAAAAAATCTATTGATTTTTTTTACTTATTTTTTTTTACTGCTTTGGGAAAGGAGATTCTGAATATGAGAGTAGATGGCTTGCGGCCCCGTCGAGAGCTTGTGTAAGAGTCCAACAATATTTGGCCCGTTCAGACTAAGTATAAACCACCAAAAAAGTAAAAATTGAATCTTGGGGACTGAGAACATTTATAATAATATGCATTCATTACGATATGCTGTTTATTTCACCAGCAATATTATTAAAGCTAAAGATAGCTCAGAAATTCTATCCTTACCTGCTAACTGCCACTAACTAAACTCAGCCCAAGAAAACTAATCCGTACAAAAAATACGGGAGACAATAATAATCTTAAACAGTTATGACGCTAATCCAAGGTACCAGGGGCGCATGATAACAGGGAGCTATTCCCGTCACGTTCGCTCAGGTTATTGAAGAAAAACAGAATGTCACACGTTTCCAAAGTTTTTTCTCTTGGCTTTCTTTGTGCGTTTGAATAATAACAGCCCGTTCGCGACTTAGAGCCTATGCTCATCACGTTTATTAAACGCGCCGTTGACGCGCATTTGAAGCGATACAGACGCGATGTAAACGCGCGTTTGACACTTTGTACCACGACAAGAAACTACTCTGTTTGACCAAAACGCGCCGTCGACGTATTTCCAAAACGCGCGTCGACGGCGCGTTTAAAAAACGTAGTATGTAGGGGCCCTTAGTTTAACAAAAACGCGCCGTCGATGCGCGTTTTGGAAACGTGAGTCAAATTTTACCAATCAAACCTTCGCCTTCAACTATTGCGATAGGGTTGAAAATCTATTACGACAGACAGATTGAGGTAGGTGAATGCGCTGACGTCTGTACCTATAGTTTAGTTAATTATCTTAGTAAATCTGTTGGTCTCCTAGAACTCCTATTTACTTAGAGTACCTTTTAAAAGCCATTTGCTAGTACTTACTTGGAGCACTCCAAAGTTGATTGAACTGTGTTCTCACGGACAAGTGTGATTAATGGTTGACTTGCCAAGGTGGAGGTAGGTAGCCTAAGTATTAGAAACTGTTACCTCGTTCAAATATTGATGACTAGTGGTATCCTCGGCCTTGGTCTTCCTAACAAATAATCTATTTTAACTTATAAGCGTGAAAGTGAACATCGTAGGGCAAAACTAGGTAAAAATCTTTTTGTTGTTGTTTCCAAACGTCTTTTATTATGCGAACAGCGAATGAGTGAGACTCTCTGCCTGCGTCTGTGTTTCCGAACGGATACAAACCTAATCTCTTCAAAGTTAGAGGAAACAGGCTTCTTCTGGGTAAGCTCATCGTCCACTCCATCGTCAACTTTGTCTTAGTCACTCCTTAGCAAGACTAAGGTCAAGAGCAATCCCATTATACATAAAAAATTTGGCATAACGCTCCGTCATTAAAAAAACGGGACGGCAGACACTGTCAGACCCATACTGTCTTAAATCCACGGTGTTTGTGTTGTTACCTGATAAGACAGATCCGCGACCCTGGCAGGCATCCCATCTGGACTCCTATTGATAATAATCGGGCACTAATCCATATTCCGTGAGTGATTAATTTCTGATGGAAAACCAAATATCATTTTGTCCGACCTAAGAATTAAACCTTCTGTACCTCCTCCTCAGCAGTCGTAAGAGAAATGTAATGAAACTTTTTTCTTCACGATGAAATTGATGTAACTCTGTGGCAAAGTAGCCAACTCAAACAAGGTTATAAAATTATATAGAAAACTTGGCTCATTTGTACTAGTCTCAAAAGTTCTACATAAAATTACCTGAAGGTAGGTTTCACCTGTAGTTGGAAAAAACAAACTTAAAGTTTTTCTTGCAACACTAACTAATGATGCAGTATAAATAAAAATAGTCCATGTTACAGTCCAAGCTTCCTTGAAATAAACTTTTATTCTGATTTATTTTGCTGAGTGCAAAAGAATATTTTCTAAAACTGATAGGTTTCTTTTTTAACAATAAGCGCGTTAATGTTATATTTTTATACACAATAACTCCTGCGTTGCGTCTTCGCAAAGACCTAATTGGTTAAGGCGTCTGGAGTACCTATCCAGAAGACGCAGGTTCGAACCCTGCTCGCAGAAAAATTTTTCGTTCCTTGAAAATATCTAAGCATGTTAATATTTTATATTCCTATAGTTTATTTTGTTTAAAAAGCAAGTATATTATTTTATAATTGAAATTGAGTTAAAGAAGTCATAGGTATTTATTTTATTAGTTGTCATGAAAAAAAAAACCATTTAAATACCTATTCAGGTTTTATTGAATCAGGTGAAGAAATATAATTAAAACATTTCCGCGTGAAATAATATATAAATCTATACAAATCTTACTTACAAAAACCATGATCTTTTTTTATCAAATCAGCAGCTCTTTCTCCTATCATTATAGTTGCAGCATTCGTATTTGCTCCAGTAATTTTTGGCATGATGCTAGCATCTGCAACCCTGACCTTATTTACCCCGAGCAGGTTAAGACGAGAGTCAACCACAACCCCCATAGCACAGGAACCAGCATAGTGGTATCCTGGCATCATCATACATAGCGCATAGCATTTCCAAAATTCAACGGTGGCATTAAAATCACCACAGCCACAAACCTCTGGAATGATTAGTTCAGATTCAACACTCTTGAAAAACTCCGTATCTTTAACTTTCAAATAGTCTTGCAGATATGTCACATGCCTCTCCAAATCTTCATCTTTAGAATAGTATCCAGTGTATATCAACGGTTGTTCTTTAGGATCTCTGCTTCGCAGTAAGATTTTCCCACGAGATTCTGGGTAGACTAGAATAACTGAGCCAAATAGAACGGATTTTCCAATACTGCCTTCATATAACTGATCACACAGTTCTTCAATAAAGGAGTAGTCGAAAGCACAGAATTGCAACAGTGCTGTCGGCTCATTCAATACAAAACCAATGCTTTGGTAATCTGGAAAATTTTGAGTTTTGTTGATTCTGACGTATCCAGCCATAAGAGGAGACGGAAAGTCCGTGTAATCTACTGGCTTAGATGGAGTTGCTGGTCCCATAGTCTGTGTCAGAGTAATTAATACATGGTCTTGTAGAGATTCGCCAACAGGAAGATCGGATATCACCTCAATATCGTGTTCATTCAAGTGCTCTTTTGGACCTATCCCCGACAACATAAGCAATTGTGGGGTGTTAATAGCTCCTGCCGATATAATGACCTCTTTTTTAGCTTTGAAAGTAACAGTTATATTGTTTTCCATGATAGCTTCAACACCGTTAGCGTTCTTATCGTCATCGAAGAGAATTTTAGTAGCCAGTGTATTTTTTAGCACAAATAAATTCGATCGGTCTTTGATCGGATGCAAAAATGATTGAGCAGTGCTTTGTCTCACATGGTCAGCAATGTTAAACATACATTCAGTATACCCAAAAGGTGTATCACCATTTGTGTCCAAAACAATGTCATGACCAATTTCTTTGAATGCTTCAAAATACTTTAAAACTTCTTCATTGTAGTTTCTTTTTGTCCCTAAATATCCATCTGTACCATGAAAAGCAACTGCATCGGAATTAAGCATGATAGGGTCGACCAGCCTTTCACTTTTCTTAAAATATCGAAGTGCGTTTTTCCAGTTCCATGATTTGTCACCAGTTATCTTCGCCCAGTTATTAAAATCATGAGGGTTGCCTCTCGTATAAAGCATGTAGTTGATAGAACTTGAGCCCCCGAGCATTTTCCCTCTTGTCAATTCAGCTCCGTGGTTTTTGTGAAACTGTTGACTGTAACCATCGTCTTCGGTTACGAGGTTCCAATCGACGGACGTATTTTTTAGATATGAAAAAAATCCTGGTATCTGTAAAAGTGTTAAATCGTCTTTTAATGGAAATGGTAAAAAAATAATGAAACGAATATGTTTTTAAGAAAAACTAAAGCGATGTGGAGCCTTAACTCTTTATTTACGCCAGCATCATTTGCCTTTAGCTCAGCGAACCAAAATAGTTAACATGTGTAAAATTTTCATGCAGTCTTTAAGTGTGGATTTGTAATACAACTTCATTTGTTCAAAACTAGCATTACCAAGAAATGTAACTCTTACCACAGATTCTACGGGTGGATCTCCACCGGCTTCTATAAGAAGGACTGTAACATCCTCAATCTCTGTGAGTCTATTGGCTATCACACTTCCTGCTGATCCAGCGCCGACTATTATGAAGTCGAAACAAGCTCCATCTGAAAAATTTACACCAAATATTACTACTTAGTACACCCAAATTTCGCCACTTGTTTAAGCCCCTGTGATAAAGAACGATCCTTTAGCCATCAAAGAGCCATTTTTCGATTCTGCTACCGAGTAATGATGGAAAACCCTATGTATTACTTGATCGAAGATTCAGCTATCGAAATTAGGACATCTTCCTCACGAGGAGGGGCAGTTTCTGCTGCGAAACAAATAAGCACATGGATCAAATGCGGGTTAGCTGATGACACATTTCTTCAAGTTTGTGGTTCTAGGATAATTCGTTTTCTTCACATTGTTTTCCATCAACGTTTAGAGAGCAGCGGTGATTAAATACAATACACAAAATAATGCAACTATGATGGAAAGTCTGGGTCGCAGCTATCACTGGGCCATCGGTGTATTCTAACCAGATGCAGCTGAATAGCAGTATTAGCATGGAACCACTGCATTTATGATCTATACAGATTAAGCAAGGTTAGTAAGCCCTGGAAAAGCTGGTAGTCTGATTTCACTTCGGCTAATTTGAAGACACGATTTGCGCAGTAACTGATTGCGTATCACAAGGTCAATTCTCACACGGAACAAATGAGTATATGATCTACAATAAATTTCTACGGGTCTGAGTGTTTTTGTTGTGCAATAGTACTCTTTGCTTTTTTTTTCATAATTGCACTATTCAGTTGATACAATTTAATAGCATTAGGCTAATGATAGTCGGACCGCATTTTTAAATGCAATCTAACCGCAAATGACAGTTCAGATGCAGTCGACACGACTGCAATAGACTGTAAACCAAACGTGCAGTGCTGTCGGCGTGCAATTGCATTGCGATTGCGATTTGCGGGTAGATTGCAGTTGAAATGCGGTCCGGCTATATAAAGGGCTTACCTCGAACTTGTGCCTGTTCAGGAAATAAAATTGCAGTAATTTGTAAAGCAGTCAAAATGTTGAAGGCGCTTTGGAATTGCTGAATACCCTGTATTGCTGATGATGAATTCATTTTTAATGTTCTGCGGTAGTTTTTTTTGTTAAGTTTACTTCTTCATCACCACAAAATACAGCGCCTTTTTCTTTGAACTCTGTAACACAAGATACCAATTATATTTTTTTAAATAAAAATTCCCAAACGCAACAGACTGATACTTGCGGTCTTTTTTAGCAGTGCTAAGTTTTTGGAAACACAAAAAGTTAAACATTGTAAATATCGCAGAAAAAACAACATTAAAAGAAATGCGTCAATAAATTAAAAAAAATACAAACGTAAATGCCTAAAATAATGTAAGTGTTTAAAACCACTTCACAGTACTGATAATGAAAATAAAATGTACCTTTTGTAAAAAAACACACGACTCGTTAATTATTCGTCCGCCAAATATTATTTAAACATGCGATACTAGAACACCTGGAAACACATCAAACTATACAGAACCAGTTTATGCTGATCGTAGTATGTGTCAAAGGTTCATACGATGCGAGACCTCAATAAAGTGGTTTGTGTAGTCGTTTGTACATGATTTTACTCTTTACGAGGTATGCGTGTTTCTAGGGTTCCGTAGTCTACAAAGTACCTTGGTTCTGCCGTATCTCTTATTTCTTGAAAACTGTAATTGAGCATGCCTATAGATATTAGTCACACCAACAAAGTTGTTATCGATTTTTTTAGGGTTACTCCTGATCACGCATAGTAAATCCTATAATTTCTCGCGTACGCCATCACTCCAGCGGTTTTTTTTTTCTTTTTTTTTTTACGTGGAAAAATCATCAGATGAGTCCTCCCACCCCAGGCAGGGCGGAAGGTAGTGACAGACTTGTACTGACTAAATTCCACGGTGTCCTTCAATAGCCGTTTATGTTCCGGGGTCACGGTGATGGGATAAGTCCCGCGAACTCGGCAGGCTTTAGCCCTCTGAGAGGGGGCCTCGTCATTATGCTGACGCTGTTTGGGGCGCGCGTGGAACACGACGCGCCGTCGACCCGGGCATGGTCCAAGGACGGACATCGTCTTGCGACGTCCGACGCCGTGGGCGTCCAACACCGCGGGTGGGGTGGAGGGAGGACATTGTCCTCTCTCCCACGCGGCCCGCCTCCTCCTTCGCGAGCATGACTGCTTCGCAGAAGGAGGCGACCGCTTCCCACTCCGTCTCGCACCGCAGCATGGCCGCGACCAATGCTGGGCGCAAGAGGTCTCCGCCTATCGCCGCAGTGATACGTCGGTGCTCCGCCCAAGCGGGGCAATCCTGCACCGTATGCTCAAGTGTGTCCTCCGGGCCATCTTCGCAGTGGTGACACCCAGGCGTTTCCTCCTTTCTCATCAGACACAGGTACCTCCCGAAACATCCGTGTCCGGTAAGACCTATGTCGTGCGGTAAGAAGGGACCCCGTGACGTCTCTCCAGCCACTCCTCAAAGAGGGGTCTTATCGCACATACATTATGTAAAAAGTAAAAAGTGAAAAGTGAAAAGTGAAAAGTGAAAAGTGAAAAGTGAAAAGTGAAAAGTGAAAAGTGAAAAGTGAAAAGTGAAAAGTGAAAAGTGAAAAGTGAAAAGTGAAAAGTGAAAAGTGAAAAGTGAAAAGTAAAAAGTAAAAAGTAACAGTACTTAGGTACTTCCCAAATTAAATATTAGCATTACCTCCGTTTTGGCAACAGTTTACATGAAATGTTTTTGGTGGGATTATTATACAGGTGAATTTTTCAACTGGGCGTGGATGGCTACTTTCGAAACTATGAGGAATCTCGAAAAACGTTGAAAAGCGTCTCGAGGCCGATTTTGACGAAAACTAAAACTTCATCATTGGATTTTAGAAAAATCAAAAATCCTGGTCAGGAATCAAACCTGCTGATTTTGAAAAAAAAAAATCACATCCTGTATTATTACACCGTTCGATAGTGTTACTAATAAGGATCAAATTCTGGGAAGTAATCATATACGGCAAACTTAAGGAAATGGCTGATTTTTATGAAATTGCTATTTTTCCATGTTACTTTACATCTACTGAGCCATAATTTATTCGAAATTATAAAATTTCATTGTTTTCAATGTCTCACTGGATTTGACGTTTCAACAATCTCACTGTACTTAGCAATACGACATTTTTGAGTTGAACTTAAAATAGCATTATTTTAAAGAAGAAACGGTAACTTTATGTTTCAAAATACAGTCTTTGCCTTGATGATTAATCAGTTTTTTTGTAATTATACGTTTTCCTTAAGTTTGCCGTATACGATTACTTCCCAGAATTTGATCCTTATTAGCAACACTATCGAACGGTATAATAATACAGGGTGTGATTTTTTTTTCAAAATCAGCGGGTTCGATTCCTGACCAGGATATTTGATTCTTCTAAAATCCAATGATGTAGTTTTAGTTTTCGTCAAAATCGGCCTCCTTTTAACGTTTTTCGAGATTCCTCTTAGTTTCGAAAGTAGCCATCCACGCCCAGTTCAAAAATTCACCCTGTATATTATAGGGCGTTTATTAGGGCGCTGATGGTCCGCTGAGCAGAGTATACTTGTACCACAAGCTGCGCGTGTAGAAAATCATTATAACCTTTTTTTGTTGTTGTTTCCAAACGATTTCTATAATGCGGACAGCGAAGGATTGGAACTCTCTGCCTGCGTCTGTGTTTTCGAACGCATACAAACCTAGTCTCTTCAAAGTTAGAGTATACAGGCTTCTTCTGGGTAAGCTCGCTCCATCGTCGACCTTGTTATAGTCACTCCTTACCAAGACTAAGGTGAAGAGCAAACCCATTATAACATTACAAACATAAAAAAAAAGTTGGCAAAACGCTCCGTCATTAAACGTAAAACGGGACGACTGGCACTGTCAGACCCATACTATCTAAAATCCAAAGTGCTTCTTCAATAGCCCTTTTCGTTCCAGGGTTACTGTTACCTGATAAGACAGATCCGTGACCCTGGCGCATCCCATCTGGACTCCTATTGATAATAACCGGGCATTAATCTACATTCCATCAGTGCTTAATTTTTGATGGATAACCAAATAATTATCATTTTGTCCGACCTAGGAATCGAACCCCTGTATCTCTTCTTCAGCAGGCGCGTTAGGACCAATGAGAAATGTAATGAAACTTTTTTCTTCACGATGAAATTGATGTAACTCTGTGGCAAAGTAGCCAACTCAAACAAGGTTATAAAATTATATAGAAAACTTGGCTCATTTGTACGAGTCTCGAAAGTTCTACATAAAATTACCTGAAGGTAGGTGTCACCTGTAGTTGGAAAAAACAAACTTAAAGGTTTTCTTGCAACACTAACTAATGATGCAGTATAAATAAAAATAGTCCATGTTACAGTCCAAGCTTCCTTGAAATAAACTTTTATTCTGATTTATTTTGCTGAGCGCAAAAGAATATTTTCTCAAACTGATAGGTTTCTTTTTTTAACAATAAGCACGTTAATATTTTATGTTTCTATATTCAATTTGGTTTAAAGTATATTATTTTATAATTGAAATTGAGTTAAATAAGTCATATTTATTTTATTAGATGTCATGAAAAAAAAAGCAATTTAAATACCTATTCAGGTTTTATTGAATCAATTGAAGAAATATAATTATAACATTTCCTCGTGAAAAATATATAAATCTATACAAATCTTACTTACATAAACCATGATCTTTTTTAATCAAATCAGCAGCTTTTTCTCCTATCATAATAGTTGCAGCATTCGGAGGTGCTCCAGTAATTTTTGGCATGACGCTAGCATCTGCAACCCTGACCTTATTTACCCCAAGCAGGTTAAGACGAGAGTCAACCACAACCCCCATAGCACAGGAACCAGCATAGTGGTATCCTGGCGTCATCATACATAGCGCATAGCATTTCCAAAATTCAACGGTGGCATTAAAATCACCACAGCCACAAACCTCTGGAATGATTAGACATGATTAGACATTATCATTAGTTCAGATTCAACACTCTTGAAAAACTCCGTATGTTTAACTTTTAAATAGTCTTGCAGATATGTCACATGCCTCTCCAAATCTTCATCTTTAGAATAGTATCCAGTGTATATCAACGGTTGTTCTTTAGGATCTTTGCTTCGCAGTAAGATTTTCCCACGAGATTCTGGGTAGACTAGAATAACTGCGCCGAATAGAACGGATTTTCCAATACTGCCTTCATATAACTGATCACACAGTTCTTCAATAAAAGAGTAGTAGAAAGCACAGAATGGCAACACTGCTGTCGGCTCATTAAATACAAGACCAATGCTTTGGTAATCTGGAAAATTTTGAGTTTTGTTGATTCTGACGTATCCATCGATAAAAGGATACGGAAAGTTCGTGTAATCTACTGGCTTAGATGGAGTTGCTGGTCCCATAGTCTGTGTCAGAGTAATTAATACATGGTCTTGTAGAGATTCGCCAACAGGAAGATCGGATATCACCTCAATATCGTGTTCATTCAAGTGCTTTTTTGGACCTATCCCCGACAACATAAGCAATTGTGGGGTGTTAATAGCTCCTGCCGATATGATAACCTCTTTTTTAGCTTTGAAAGTAACAGTTATATTGTTTTCCATGATAGCTTCAACACCGTTAGCGTTCTTATCGTCATCGAAGAGAATTTTAGTAGCCAGTGTATTTTTTAGCACAAATAAATTCGATCGGTCTTTGATCGGATGCAAAAATGATTGAGCAGTGCTTTGTCTCACATGGTCAGCAATGTTAAACATACATTCAGTATACCCAAAAGGTGTATCACCATTTGTGTCCAAAACAATGTCATGACCAATTTCTTTGAATGCTTCAAAATACTTTAAAACTTCTTCATTGTAGTTTCTTTTTGTCCCTAAATATCCATCTGTACCATGAAAAGCAACTGCATCGGAATTAAGCATGATAGGGTCGACCAGCCTTTCACTTTTCTTAAAATATCGAAGTGCGTTTTTCCAGTTCCATGATTTGTCACCAGTTATCTTCGCCCAGTTATTAAAATCATGAGGCTTGCCTCTCGTATAAAGCATGTAGTTGATAGAACTTGAACCCCCGAGCATTTTCCCTCTTGTCAATTCAGCTCCGTGGTTTTTGTGAAACTGTTGACTGTAACCATCGTCTTCGGTTACGAGGTTCCAATCAACTGACGTATTTTTTAGATATAAAAGAAATCCTGGTATCTGTAAAGTGTTAAATCGTCTTTTAATGGAAATGGTAAAAAAATGAATGAAACGAATATGTTTTTAAGAAAAACTAAAGCGATGTTGAACCTTAACTATTTATTTACGCCAGAATCATTTGCCTTTAGCTCAGAGAACCAAATTAGTTAACATGTGTAAAATTTTCATGCAGTCTTTAAGTGTGGATTTGTAATACAACTTCATTTGTTCAAAACTTGCAATACCAAGAAATGTAACTCTTACCACAGATTCTACGGGTGGATCTCCACCGGCTTCTATAAGAAGGACTGTAACATCCTCAATCTCTGTGAGTCTATTGGCTATCACACTTCCTGCTGATCCAGCGCCGACTATTATGAAGTCGAAACAAGCTCCATCTGAAAAATTTACACCAAATATTACTACTTAGTACACCCAAATTTCGCCACTTGTTTAAGCCCCTGTGATAAAGAACGATCCTTTAGCCATCAAAGAGCCATTTTTCGATTCTGCTACCGAGTAATGATGGAAAACCCTATGTATTACTTGATCGAAGATTCAGCTATCGAAATTAGGACATCTTCCTCACGAGGAGGGGCAGTTTCTGCTGCGAAACAAATAAGCACATGGATCAAATGCGGGTTAGCTGATGACACATTTCTTCAAGTTTGTGGTTCTAGGATAATTCGTTTTCTTCACATTGTTTTCCATCAACGTTTAGAGAGCAGCGGTGATTAAATACAATACACAAAATAATGCAACTATGATGGAAAGTCTGGGTCGCAGCTATCACTGGGCCATCGGTGTATTCTAACCAGATGCAGCTGAATAGCAGTATTAGCATGGAACCACTGCATTTATGATCTATACAGATTAAGCAAGGTTAGTAAGCCCTGGAAAAGCTGGTAGTCTGATTTCACTTCGGCTAATTTGAAGACACGATTTGCGCAGTAACTGATTGCGTATCACAAGGTCAATTCTCACACGGAACAAATGAGTATATGATCTACAATAAATTTCTACGGGTCTGAGTGTTTTTGTTGTGCAATAGTACTCTTTGCTTTTTTTTTCATAATTGCACTATTCAGTTGATACAATTTAATAGCATTAGGCTAATGATAGTCGGACCGCATTTTTAAATGCAATCTAACCGCAAATGACAGTTCAGATGCAGTCGACACGACTGCAATAGACTGTAAACCAAACGTGCAGTGCTGTCGGCGTGCCAATTGCACTGCGATTGCGATTTGCGGGTAGATTGCAGTTGAAATGCGGTCCGGCTATATAAAGGACTTACCTCGAACTTGTGCCTGTTCAGGAAATAAAATTGCAGTAATTTGTAAAGCAGTCAAAATGTTGAAGGCGCTTTGGAATTGCTGAATACCCTGTATTGCTGATGATGAATTCATTTTTAATGTTCTGCGGTAGTTTTTTTTGTTAAGTTTACTTCTTCATCACCACAAAATACAGCGCCTTTTTCTTTGAACTCTGTAACACAAGATACCAATTATATTTTTTTAAATAAAAATTCCCAAACGCAACAGACTGATACTTGCGGTCTTTTTTAGCAGTGCTAAGTTTTTGGAAACACAAAAAGTTAAACATTGTAAATATCGCAGAAAAAACAACATTAAAAGAAATGCGTCAATAAATTAAAAAAAATACAAACGTAAATGCCTAAAATAATGTAAGTGTTTAAAACCACTTCACAGTACTGATAATGAAAATAAAATGTACCTTTTGTAAAAAAACACACGACTCGTTAATTATTCGTCCGCCAAATATTATTTAAACATGCGATACTAGAACACCTGGAAACACATCAAACTATACAGAACCAGTTTATGCTGATCGTAGTATGTGTCAAAGGTTCATACGATGCGAGACCTCAATAAAGTGGTTTGTGTAGTCGTTTGTACATGATTTTACTCTTTACGAGGTATGCGTGTTTCTAGGGTTCCGTAGTCTACAAAGTAACCTTGGTTCTGCCGTATCTCTTAGTTCTTAAAAACTGTAATTGAGCATGCCTATAGAAATCAGTCACACCAACAAAGTTGTTAATCGATTTTTTTAGGGTTATTCCTGATAACGCATAGTAAATTTTCCTATGATTTCTCGCGTACCCCATCACTCCAGCGGTTTTTTTTTTCTTTTTTTTTTACGTGGTAAAATCATCAGATGAGTCCTGAACCCCGGGCAGGGCGGGAGGGAGTGGTCAGACTTGTACTGACTAAAATCCACGGTGTCCTTCAATAGCCCTTTATGTTCCGGGGTCACGGTGATGGTATAAGTCCCGCGAACTCGGCAGGGCTTTAGCCCTCTGAGAGGGGGCCTCGTCATTATGCTGACGCTCTTTTTCTCATTTCTCCGACGCCGTGGGCGTCCAACACCGCAGGTGGGGTGGAGGGAGGACATTGTCCTCTCTCCCACGCGGCCCGCCTCCTCCTTCGCGAGCATGACTGCTTCGCAGAAGGAGGCGACCGCTTCCCACTCCGTCTCGCACCGCAGCATGGCCGCGACCAATGCTGGGCGCAAGAGGTCTCCGCCTATCGCCGCAGTGATACGTCGGTGCTCCGCCCAAGCGGGGCAATCCTGCACCGTATGCTCAAGTGTGTCCTCCGGGCCATCTTCGCAGTGGTGACACCCAGGCGTTTCCTCCTTTCTCATCAGACACAGGTACCTCCCGAAACATCCGTGTCCGGTAAGACCTATGTCGTGCGGTAAGAAGGGACCCCGTGACGTCTCTCCAGCCACTCCTCAAAGAGGGGTCTTATCGCACATACATTATGTAAAAAGTAAAAAGTGAAAAGTGAAAAGTGAAAGTGAAAAGTGAAAGTGAAAAGTGAAAAGTGAAAAGTGAAAAGTGAAAAGTGAAAAGTGAAAGTGAAAGTGAAAAGTGAAAAGTGAAAAGTGAAAAGTGAAAAGTGAAAAGTAAAAAGTAAAAAGTAACAGTACTTAGGTACTTCCCAAATTAAATATTAGCATTACCTCCGTTTTGGCAACAGTTTACATGAAATGTTTTTGGTGGGATTATTATACAGGTGAATTTTTCAACTGGGCGTGGATGGCTACTTTCGAAACTATGAGGAATCTCGAAAAACGTTGAAAAGCGTCTCGAGGCCGATTTTGACGAAAACTAAAACTTCATCATTGGATTTTAGAAAAATCAAAAATCCTGGTCAGGAATCAAACCTGCTGATTTTGAAAAAAAAAAATCACATCCTGTATTATTACACCGTTCGATAGTGTTACTAATAAGGATCAAATTCTGGGAAGTAATCATATACGGCAAACTTAAGGAAATGGCTGATTTTTATGAAATTGCTATTTTTCCATGTTACTTTACATCTACTGAGCCATAATTTATTCGAAATTATAAAATTTCATTGTTTTCAATGTCTCACTGGATTTGACGTTTCAACAATCTCACTGTACTTAGCAATACGACATTTTTGAGTTGAACTTAAAATAGCATTATTTTAAAGAAGAAACGGTAACTTTATGTTTCAAAATACAGTCTTTGCCTTGATGATTAATCAGTTTTTTTGTAATTATACGTTTTCCTTAAGTTTGCCGTATACGATTACTTCCCAGAATTTGATCCTTATTAGCAACACTATCGAACGGTATAATAATACAGGGTGTGATTTTTTTTTCAAAATCAGCGGGTTCGATTCCTGACCAGGATATTTGATTCTTCTAAAATCCAATGATGTAGTTTTAGTTTTCGTCAAAATCGGCCTCCTTTTAACGTTTTTCGAGATTCCTCTTAGTTTCGAAAGTAGCCATCCACGCCCAGTTCAAAAATTCACCCTGTATATTATAGGGCGTTTATTAGGGCGCTGATGGTCCGCTGAGCAGAGTATACTTGTACCACAAGCTGCGCGTGTAGAAAATCATTATAACCTTTTTTTGTTGTTGTTTCCAAACGATTTCTATAATGCGGACAGCGAAGGATTGGAACTCTCTGCCTGCGTCTGTGTTTTCGAACGCATACAAACCTAGTCTCTTCAAAGTTAGAGTATACAGGCTTCTTCTGGGTAAGCTCGCTCCATCGTCGACCTTGTTATAGTCACTCCTTACCAAGACTAAGGTGAAGAGCAAACCCATTATAACATTACAAACATAAAAAAAAAGTTGGCAAAACGCTCCGTCATTAAACGTAAAACGGGACGACTGGCACTGTCAGACCCATACTATCTAAAATCCAAAGTGCTTCTTCAATAGCCCTTTTCGTTCCAGGGTTACTGTTACCTGATAAGACAGATCCGTGACCCTGGCGCATCCCATCTGGACTCCTATTGATAATAACCGGGCATTAATCTACATTCCATCAGTGCTTAATTTTTGATGGATAACCAAATAATTATCATTTTGTCCGACCTAGGAATCGAACCCCTGTATCTCTTCTTCAGCAGGCGCGTTAGGACCAATGAGAAATGTAATGAAACTTTTTTCTTCACGATGAAATTGATGTAACTCTGTGGCAAAGTAGCCAACTCAAACAAGGTTATAAAATTATATAGAAAACTTGGCTCATTTGTACGAGTCTCGAAAGTTCTACATAAAATTACCTGAAGGTAGGTGTCACCTGTAGTTGGAAAAAACAAACTTAAAGGTTTTCTTGCAACACTAACTAATGATGCAGTATAAATAAAAATAGTCCATGTTACAGTCCAAGCTTCCTTGAAATAAACTTTTATTCTGATTTATTTTGCTGAGCGCAAAAGAATATTTTCTCAAACTGATAGGTTTCTTTTTTTAACAATAAGCACGTTAATATTTTATGTTTCTATATTCAATTTGGTTTAAAGTATATTATTTTATAATTGAAATTGAGTTAAATAAGTCATATTTATTTTATTAGATGTCATGAAAAAAAAAGCAATTTAAATACCTATTCAGGTTTTATTGAATCAATTGAAGAAATATAATTATAACATTTCCTCGTGAAAAATATATAAATCTATACAAATCTTACTTACATAAACCATGATCTTTTTTAATCAAATCAGCAGCTTTTTCTCCTATCATAATAGTTGCAGCATTCGGAGGTGCTCCAGTAATTTTTGGCATGACGCTAGCATCTGCAACCCTGACCTTATTTACCCCAAGCAGGTTAAGACGAGAGTCAACCACAACCCCCATAGCACAGGAACCAGCATAGTGGTATCCTGGCGTCATCATACATAGCGCATAGCATTTCCAAAATTCAACGGTGGCATTAAAATCACCACAGCCACAAACCTCTGGAATGATTAGACATGATTAGACATTATCATTAGTTCAGATTCAACACTCTTGAAAAACTCCGTATGTTTAACTTTTAAATAGTCTTGCAGATATGTCACATGCCTCTCCAAATCTTCATCTTTAGAATAGTATCCAGTGTATATCAACGGTTGTTCTTTAGGATCTTTGCTTCGCAGTAAGATTTTCCCACGAGATTCTGGGTAGACTAGAATAACTGCGCCGAATAGAACGGATTTTCCAATACTGCCTTCATATAACTGATCACACAGTTCTTCAATAAAAGAGTAGTAGAAAGCACAGAATGGCAACACTGCTGTCGGCTCATTAAATACAAGACCAATGCTTTGGTAATCTGGAAAATTTTGAGTTTTGTTGATTCTGACGTATCCATCGATAAAAGGATACGGAAAGTTCGTGTAATCTACTGGCTTAGATGGAGTTGCTGGTCCCATAGTCTGTGTCAGAGTAATTAATACATGGTCTTGTAGAGATTCGCCAACAGGAAGATCGGATATCACCTCAATATCGTGTTCATTCAAGTGCTTTTTTGGACCTATCCCCGACAACATAAGCAATTGTGGGGTGTTAATAGCTCCTGCCGATATGATAACCTCTTTTTTAGCTTTGAAAGTAACAGTTATATTGTTTTCCATGATAGCTTCAACACCGTTAGCGTTCTTATCGTCATCGAAGAGAATTTTAGTAGCCAGTGTATTTTTTAGCACAAATAAATTCGATCGGTCTTTGATCGGATGCAAAAATGATTGAGCAGTGCTTTGTCTCACATGGTCAGCAATGTTAAACATACATTCAGTATACCCAAAAGGTGTATCACCATTTGTGTCCAAAACAATGTCATGACCAATTTCTTTGAATGCTTCAAAATACTTTAAAACTTCTTCATTGTAGTTTCTTTTTGTCCCTAAATATCCATCTGTACCATGAAAAGCAACTGCATCGGAATTAAGCATGATAGGGTCGACCAGCCTTTCACTTTTCTTAAAATATCGAAGTGCGTTTTTCCAGTTCCATGATTTGTCACCAGTTATCTTCGCCCAGTTATTAAAATCATGAGGCTTGCCTCTCGTATAAAGCATGTAGTTGATAGAACTTGAACCCCCGAGCATTTTCCCTCTTGTCAATTCAGCTCCGTGGTTTTTGTGAAACTGTTGACTGTAACCATCGTCTTCGGTTACGAGGTTCCAATCAACTGACGTATTTTTTAGATATAAAAGAAATCCTGGTATCTGTAAGTGTTAAATCGTCTTTTAATGGAAATGGTAAAAAATGAATGAAACGAATATGTTTTTAAGAAAAACTAAAGCGATGTTGAACCTTAACTATTTATTTACGCCAGAATCATTTGCCTTTAGCTCAGAGAACCAAATTAGTTAACATGTGTAAAATTTTCATGCAGTCTTTAAGTGTGGATTTGTAATACAACTTCATTTGTTCAAAACTTGCAATACCAAGAAATGTAACTCTTACCACAGATTCTACGGGTGGATCTCCACCGGCTTCTATAAGAAGGACTGTAACATCCTCAATCTCTGTGAGTCTATTGGCTATCACACTTCCTGCTGATCCAGCGCCGACTATTATGAAGTCGAAACAAGCTCCATCTGAAAAATTTACACCAAATATTACTACTTAGTACACCCAAATTTCGCCACTTGTTTAAGCCCCTGTGATAAAGAACGATCCTTTAGCCATCAAAGAGCCATTTTTCGATTCTGCTACCGAGTAATGATGGAAAACCCTATGTATTACTTGATCGAAGATTCAGCTATCGAAATTAGGACATCTTCCTCACGAGGAGGGGCAGTTTCTGCTGCGAAACAAATAAATACATGGATCAAATGCGGGTTAGCTGATGACACATTTCTTCAAGTTTGTGGTTCTAGGATAATTCGTTTTCTTCACATTGTTTTCCATCAACGTTTAGAGAGCAGCGGTGATTAAATACAATACACAAAATAATGCAACTATGATGGAAAGTCTGGGTCGCAGCTATCACTGGGCCATCGGTGTATTCTAACCAGATGCAGCTGAATAGCAGTATTAGCATGGAACCACTGCATTTATGATCTATACAGATTAAGCAAGGTTAGTAAGCCCTGGAAAAGCTGGTAGTCTGATTTCACTTCGGCTAATTTGAAGGCACGATTTGCGCAGTAACTGATTGCGTATCACAAGGTCAATTCTCACACGGAACAAATGAGTATATGATCTACAATAAATTTCTACGGGTCTGAGTGTTTTTGTTGTGCAATAGTACTCTTTGCTTTTTTTTCATAATTGCACTATTCAGTTGATACAATTTAATAGCATTAGGCTAATGATAGTCGGACCGCATTTTTAAATGCAATCTAACCGCAAATCACAGTTCAGATGCAGTCGACACGACTGCAATAGACTGTAAACCAAACGTGCAGTGCTGTCGGCGTGCCATTGCACTGCGATTGCGATTTGCGGGTAGATTGCAGTTGAAATGCGGTCCGGCTATCTAAAGGACTTACCTCGAACTTGTGCCTGTTCAGGAAATAAAATTGCAGTAATTTGTAAAGCAGTCAAAATGTTGAAGGCGCTTTGGAATTGCTGAATACCCTGTATTGCTGATGATGAATTCATTTTTAATGTTCTGCGGTAGTTTTTTTTTTAAGTTTACTTCTTCATCACCACAAAATACAGTGCCTTTTTCTTTGAACTCTGTAACACAAGATACCAATTATATTTTTTTAAATAAAAATTCCCAAACGCAACACACTGATACCTGCGGTCTTTTTTAGCAGTGCTAAGTTTTTGGAAACACAAAAAAGTTAAACATTGTAAATATCCCAGAAAAAACAACATAAAAAGAAATGCGTCAATAAATTAAAAAAAATACAAACGTAAATGCCTAAAATAATGTAAGTGTTTAAAACCACTTTACTGTACTGATAATGAAAATAAAATGTACCTTTTGTAAAAAAACACACGACTCGTTAATTATTCGTCCGCCAAATATTATTTAAACATGCGATACTAGAACACCTGGAAACACATCATGCTATACAGAACCAGTTTATGCTGATCGTAGAATGTGTCAAAGGTGCATACGATGCGAGACCTCAATAAAGTGGTTTGTGTAGTTGTTTGTACATGATTTTACTCTTTACGAGGTATGCGTGTTTCTAGGGTTCCGTAGTCTACAAAGTACCTTGGTTCTGCCGTATCTCTTAGTTCTTAAAAACTGTAATTGAGCATGCCTATAGAAATCAGTCACACCAACAAAGTTGTTATCGATTTTTTTAGGGTTATTCCTGATAACGCATAGTAAATTTTCCTATGATTTCTCGCGTACCCCATCACTCCAGCGGTTTTTTTTTTCTTTTTTTTTTACGTGGTAAAATCATCAGATGAGTCCTGAACCCCGGGCAGGGCGGGAGGGAGTGTCAGACTTGTACTGACTAAAATCCACGGTGTCCTTCAATAGCCCTTTATGTTCCGGGGTCACGGTGATGGTATAAGTCCCGCGAACTCGGCAGGCTTTAGCCCTCTGAGAGGGGGCCTCGTCATTATGCTGACGCTCTTTTTCTCATTTCTCCGACGCCGTGGGCGTCCAACACCGCAGGTGGGGCGGAGGGAGGACATTGTCCTCCCTCTCACGCGGCCTGCCTACTCATTCGCGAGCGTGACTGCTTCGCAGAAGGAGGCGACCGCTTCCCACTCCGTCTCGCCTCGCAGCATGGCCGTGACCAATGCTGGGCGCGAGAGGTCTCCGCCTATCGCCGTCGTGAGGACACGTCGGTGCTCCGCCCAAGCGGGACAATCCTGAACCGTATGCTCAACTGTGTCCTCCGGGCGATCTTCGCAGTGGTGACACCCAGGCGTTTCCTCCTTTCTCATTAGACACAGGTACCTCCCGAAACATCCGTGTCCGGTGAGGACCTGTCATGCGGTAAAAAGGGACCCCGTGACGTCTCTCCAGCCACTCCTCAAAGAGGGTCTTATAACCGCTATTGCGGCGTACCCGAGCACTCAAGCGGTCTTTAAAAAATATTGGAAGTTTTCGAAAAATAAAGGAATCCGTTGCTGGTTCGTAGCACATTATCAACTTGGAAAAGAATCGTCACTGGTCATCTTTAACCTCGCCCTCAAACAGGCGCTTACCTAACGTAGTCAAGCAATCAAAAGTTATGACCACTCATCAGCAACTCTGATACGTCAAATGAGCTACAGTTGGCCGATTTCGCGCTTATGGCTCGCCAACTGCAGATGAGCTGCAATAAATACAAGCCTGAAGATGGATACGGGTGTAAGCGCGGGGACAACATACCGTAAGTGCGACGTAATTTTACCGCATAACCTCCTGATTTTCTACCGCAGACGGACGATGGACGTGAATACTGTTTGGGTTTAATTGATTCATAATGGGTTAGTAAACAAGAATCTTATAACAAGTAGTAATGATAAAACAACCAAAAATCAAGTGTTAGAATTTTGTGACCACACGCAGAGAAATGTCTGGCTACGCGAACTTCTGGTTGCAACTTTGTGACTTTACAACATTTCTTGTAATAAATACTGAGTTCTTGTTATCTCTACTGCTTACTTAGTAGGTCAAGAAAAAAGTCAACTAGTGAGTCTTGCTGTCACGGTTGCAACCAGAAGTTCTCGTATACATTTCTCTGCGTACAGCTGGCTAAGCTGGATTTCTCCTCATAAGATTACAAATTATGAGTGAATCATAGCTCCCTGCTATGATGTTCATGATTGAGTTGGAGCTTCCCCGCAATCTGCAGAGTAGTGAGGCAGATTTCCGCCTGATGATGGCATGAAATCCATCAACTCAAAACTCCACATTCATGTCATACGCACTGCAGAAGCGGGGCAACTTCAACTGCATCTTGAACCCATTATTATATTGTACTCTTAGGGCGCTGATGGTCCGCTGAGTATAGTTGTTCCACAAGCTGCGCGTGTAGGACATCTGACAGTAAGACTTAAATAAACAAATTTTTATTTCATGCCTACAAAATTTACAAATGTTCTATAGTATGTTTCAACAATAAATTCCTTTCACCATATGGAACTAATAAAATAATTAAAATTCGCATACATTATGACTTACTTTCCAAAACCTTGAAAACAAAAAACACCTGAAAAAACGTAAATTATAAAATGCCTACCTAAAAAATGTAGTCACGTGTATTGCGAGGTACAGTTGGTCGCACCTTTATAATGTTCGATTGAATTCGAAAATAAAATTGAAAATTTTTAAAATTCCAGAAATCTCCATTGGATTCCTACTACTACTATTTTTCTGTGGGGATTTCTGGAATACATCAAAATTTTACAATTCCTAACACTGTAACTACGCCTTACTTTTTTTTTTTCATCAAATGAGACCTCCCACCCCGGGCAGGGTGAGAGGTACTGTCAGACTTGTACTGACTAAAATCCACGGTCACATATTACATGGTGTCCTTCAATAGCCCTTTATGTACTGCCAAACACTTAGCATTCATGTTAAGGCCTCTAAATTCAGCCTCGTTGATGTCTTTCGTGGCGACACCACCAAAGTTGACCACTTTGTTCACCTGGGTGACCAAAGTAGAAAACCGGTTCCTTTATTTAGGTTAGGGCCTTCCAAGTGGGCCATGATAGATTCTAGCTCACTCACACTGAACGAAAATCTATTACATTAACTGTAATAATGATGTAATAGTGATTCAACTAGCTGATATACATAGATTACCTTGAAGTAGCGCTTGTTGCGGAAACAAATATGAAGTCAATTTTAGGGCCGAAACTATACTTACGGCCTCTTGAATAATTTGCGTTTGTTGTCTTGTCGTATAGTTGCATTCATAATTTGAAATGATTTCGTTGTTTCTATAAAAGTATGGAAACATACGAGTAGTAAGTATTTTTAAGTTACGAGTTATAATTTAAATCGTCGCGAATCTCTTAGGGAACTATTTAAAAAGATTAATATAATGACAGTGCCCTGTCAATTTATTTATGAAAATATAATGTATGTTAGAAAAAATATTCATCTTTTCAAAAAAATAAGTGATAGGCATAATTTTAATACTAGAAACAAAGATAAAATTGATCAACCTTATTTTAGACTGTCAAAAGTACAAAAATCTTTTATGGGGTACTGTGTTAAATGTTATAACAAAATACCTAGTGAGGTCTTAAAACTAAATGAAAGAAAATTTAAAGCTTATATCAAAAATACTCTATGTCAACAAGCATATTATAAATTAGAAGATTATATTCAAGATAAAAATGCTTGGAAACATGCTGGTCCTGCTCCATAGTACAATGTAGGGCTTGAGCAGAATCAAACTTGGTTGAAATTTTAATGCTCACACACTGCCTATATTGTATTTAATTTTGTATAAAAGTTATAATTGTATTATTTTGTGAAAGTGTGAACACCGTGTACCTTTTAGCTGTTTTAATTATTGTTTTTTTTTGTACCTATCTTTTAAATGGTCATAACTTGAGTACATCGCTTTCACATTTATTTATTTAAAAAAAAATTGTGATTTCAAAACATTGTGAAACATTTTTGAAAAAGAGTAAGTATGGAGTTTCTTGCCCATTCTTCTCCATACAACCTACCTTTGCGAATGGGTGTAGAATCAATCCTATCCCTTCCTATTTCCTTTAATTTTAATAATCGACGTTCAAAAGTGCCTCTTTGATGGCCTAATTGGAATAAATGATTTGACTTTGACTTTGACTAAGAATGAATATTTTCTTACATCGTCATATAATGCAGGGTGAACATTTCAACAGGACGTGGAGGGCTATATCCGAAACTATAAGCAATATCGAAAAACGTTGAAAGAAGTTTAGAGGCCGATTTTGACGAAAACTAAAACTGCATCATTGAATTTCAAAAATTTAATAATCGTGGCCAGGAATCGAACCCACAGATTTTGTGAATTTTCTCAGGGTGAGAGCAGGAGAAGGATTCTGTATTCAAAAATCTATTATCACCAACAAAAAGCTTACCTTATGTTAAACAAGAAACTGCGCCAACATTGTAAAATTACACACAACATTGTAATTACATAAAACATTTGGGGTACGTATCAAAATCCCGAAAGTTCATAATACCTATGTTTGAAATACCGACGTCCGAAACACCGAAATTCAAAATGCCGAAAGTTCATAATACCTATGTTTGAAATACCGACGTCCAAAACACCGAAATTCAAAATACCGAAAGTTTTAAATGCCGATAGTCGTTATGTTTTTGATCAAAAACCTCGGTTTTTGGAGGAGCAAGTCGACGGAGCCCCGCTCCGCGGGGCTCCTACTTCTGCGTGGTTAAAAAAAAATAACCACGAAGAGGATGGCAGCCGCCATCGACTCTTCTAACCTAAATCGTCCTAGTCGGGGTGCCAGCAAGTCCCGAGGTTAGACCTAGTTCTAACCGGCTAAACCTCCGTCGACTTGCTCCTGTGAAGGAAATTTACGGCATTTTAAACTCCAGGTTTTTAAATTTCGGGATTTTAAACTTTCGGGCAAATGAACTTTCGAGATTTAAAACTTTCGACCAAACAACCATTCGGCGTTTCAATTTTTGGGATTCCGTCCATCGGTATTTTAAAATTCGGTCTTTTAAAACGTACCCAACATTTGTGTCCCCTGTCTTGCGTCATCATCTGCATCTTTAAAATTAAATTAAATATTGATTTAAAACTCAATATTTAAACTGAATTTTGACAAGACTTTTGTGTTCATAGGTGTTTTTCAAGGTAGGCCTTGAAATACACTTATGAATACAAAAGTTTTGTTTCATTATCATAATGACGGCACGGTTGGTGTAGTGGCAGGGGTACGTATCAAAATCCCGAAAGTTCATAATACCTATGTTTGAAATACCGACGTCCGAAACACCGAAATTCAAAATACCGAAAGTTCATAATACCTATGTTTGAAATACCGACGTCCGAAACACCGAAATTCAAAATACCGAAAGTTCATAATACCTATGTTTGAAATACCGACGTCCAAAACACCGAAATTCAAAATACCGAAAGTTTTAAATGCCGATGTTCGTTATGTTTTTGATCAACAGATGATGTTAAAATAACAACACGATTTTATCATTTCCCTGAACAAATCTAGTGTTTTGATCAGATCCCTAAACTGGTTCAGTGAAATGACAAAAATTTCAGAAAAAGTCGTCGGAGCCCCGCTCCGCGGGGCTCCTACTTCTGCGTGGTTAAAAAAAAAATAACCACGAAGAGGATGGCGGGGTCTTTCAGACCCCGCCATCCTCTTCTAACCTAAATTGTCCTAGTCGGGGTGCCAGCAAGTCCCGAGGTTAGACCTAGTTCTAACCGGCTAAACCTAGTTCTAACTGAAGATAAGTATGATACACGTAGGTTTGACCGCATGTGGTCGGTTACACCTAGGTTTAGCCGGTTAGAACTAGGTCTAACCTCGAGACTTGCTGGCACCCCGACTCGGACAATTTAGGTTAGAAGAGGATGGCGGGGTCTTTCAGACCCCGCCATCCTCTTCGTGGTTATTTTTTTTTAACCACGCAGAAGTAGGAGCCCCGCGGAGCGGGGCTCCGTCGACTTGCTCCTGTGAAGGAAATTTACGGCATTTTAAACTCCGGGTTTTTAAATTTCGAGTTTTTAAACTTCGGGTTTTTAAACGTCGGGATTTCAAACTTTCGGGCAAATGAACTTTCGAGATTTAAAACTTTCGACCAAACAACCATTCGGCGTTTCAATTTTCGGGATTCCGTCCATCGGTATTTTAAAATTCGGTCTTTTAAATTTCGGTATTTTAATACGTACCCAGTGGCAGAGCGTGTCGCGATTTCGTTTCCCGCACGGTACAAATATTTGTATGACCTACAAAAAATAGTTGTTCCAGGTCTTGGTGTTTGTGTATGTGAGTTTCTATATTTGTAAACGCACCCACGACACAGGAGAATTCCTAGTGTCGGGCAACGTTTAAAAAAATATGCTTAATTTTACACTCAGTTGAAATAAGTAGTTATAGCAATTTGAGTTGGAAAACTCACATTTACTGCTTTAGACATAGAGATTTATCAATGTCAAGCACATGCGGTTCGCAGGTCCTCACCGGACACGGAATTTTCGGGAGGTACCTGTGTCTGATGAGAAAGGAGGGAACGCCTGGGTGTTACCACTGCGAAGATCGCCCGGAGGACACAGTAGAGTATACGGTGCAAGACTGCCCAGCTTGGGCAGAGCAGCGACGTGTCCTCACGGTGGCGATAGGCGGAGACCTCTCGCACCCGGCATTGGTTGCGGCCATGCTGCGGGGCGAGACGGAGTGGGAAGCGGTCGCCTCCTTCTGCGAAGCAGTAATGCTCGTGAAAGAGGTGGCGGCCGCGAGAGCAAGAGGACAGCATCCTCCCTCCGCCCTAACCACAGTGGTACACGCCCACGGCGTCGGACGTCGGCAGATGATCTCCGGCCACCGTAAAAAAAAACACATGGGGTTGACCGTACGCTTCTTTGATCGTTTTACGCATTAATTTGTATGTAGCAGGATAATTTAAAATACTTGCATATCAGGTATCGTGCCGCGGTCTTAGTCAAGCGGCGAACGACCAAAAATTGCAAGAATTTTCTTGAAGCTGACTTAAGTGAAATAAATAGTCTGCCGTCAGTCATTCGGATTCCTCTACTTTTGGCGCGTGAATTTCGATGACCTTGATGACAGTTTAGTGCTCCTATCGCTCCACAGATGTCGCTAATCATCTTTTGTCTATCATTGATGACTGTAATATGCCCGCTACGATCCGTTTTCGTATTGATAAGTCTGCTGAGACATGAAGATGACAAAAAAAAAACAAAGCTATTTAATTATACTCTTTATTGACCACACAAAAAATGATACAAAAAAGCAATACAGAACAAATACAGATTAAAAACTATAAATATTGATAAACCGGGGTTTAAACTGGAAGAAATTTTTTACTCGCATGTTGTAAAATATGGCTCGTCTTATTAAACAGACATCTTGACTTTATATTGTTTAGAAGAGAGTCGTTTCAACAGAAATAAACTAAACTTAACAACCAACACCAAGGTATAATCCAAAATGAGAAAAAAATAAACAATCAAGTAAAGAATGGTCAGATATTATAGTTAAAAAAAAGTAACATAATTTCGGTAAACAACAAAATTATTATTTAACCTTTACTGGGCGTTTTTTCACAGATTATAATCTTGTTTGATAAAATCAGCTGTCCTTTCTCCAATCATTATAGTGTCAGCATTAGTATTGGATCCAGTAATCTGTGGCATGGTACTTACATCGGAAACCCTTAATTTTTGTACGCCGAACACCTTTAAACGGGAGTCTACTACGCTGCCCATAGGGCATGAAGCAGCGTAATGGAATCCTGGCCCCGTCATACATATTGCGTAGCATCTCCAGAATTCAAGAGATCCATTATTTTTACCACAGCCGCACGTTTCAGGAATAACGACTGTAGATTGGACACTTTGGAAATAAGACGTACTTTGTAATTCCAAAAAATCTAACATACATCTGACGTGAGTGTCTATATCAGTACGGTCAGAATATAATCCAGCGTGTACGATTGGTTTATCTCTGGGATCTTTGCTTCGCAACAAGATTTTTCCTCGAGATTTTGGGTGCAATAAATATACTGCAGTGAATAAAACTTCTTTTCCAATACTACCATCGTATAAATCATCACATATTTCATCAATATGTCCGAAATACTCGCAAAATTGTAGTATACCACTCGGTTCATTCAGTACAAAATTAAATGTTTGATAATCTGGGTAGTCTTGACTTTTATTTAAGCTCGCCAATCCCACTATGAATGGATGTGGGAAATTGTCTGGATTAACAGGCTTGGAAGGAGGTGATTGTCCCAACGTCTGAGCTATAAAAGCCATGGCATGCTCTTGCAATGCTTGACCAACAGGAAGATCAGACAAAACTTCAATATTTTGAGACTCTAGGTGATCTTTTGGACCTATACCAGACAACATTAAGAGTTGTGGGCTACTAATAGATCCTCCTGATACAATTACTTCTTTTTTAGCTTTGAAACTGACTGTCGTATTGTCTTCCAGTATAGCTTCAACGCCAATAGCGTTCTTGTCGTTGTCGAAGAGGATTTTAGACACTAGTGTATTTTTAAGGATATACAAATTACGGCGATTTATGATAGGATTCAAAAATGCCAGAGCAGTACTTTGTCTCTTGCCATGAGCAATTGTAAACATAGACTCAGTGTACCCAAGGGAATTATTACCATTTATGTCTAAAACAATATCATGACCAAGTTCTTTAAATGCTTCAAAATACTCAAGAACTTCTTCGTTATAGTTTCTGCTAGTTCCTAAATACCCATTTGTACCATGAAAAGCACCAGCATCGGCATCTCGTAGGATAGGGTCGACAAGCTTTTCACTCTTCTTAAAATACGGTATTACTTTTTCCCAATTCCATGAGTCATCGCCAGTAATCTTGGCCCAGGTGCTATAATCATGATGACTTCCCCTTGTGTAAACCATAAAATTGAGTGAACTGGATCCTCCAAGCATTTTTCCTCTCGTCAATGTTACTCCATGGTTCTTACGAAGTTGCTGAGTGAAGCCATCGTCTTCGGTCTCGTACTTCCAATCGACTGATGTATTTTTAAGGAGTGGAAACAATCCTGGTGTCTGAAATTTGAGACATTATTAAAATAGCTGAAGATTTATTTATTATTTTCTTCAACCATTGATAGTCTTATTTTGAGTGTTTAATAAGAGAAGAAACACTACAACATAAATTATAAACTTACATGAAAATATAAAATGATTTAGATGAGGACTAATAATATTTCTCAGTGTCTCGTTAAATTAATTTCTAGCAATTTTTTTGTGCTGACTTTGAATTATTTAATTAATTAGCGTCAGAATGCTATTTTATTATTATAATTCATACAACTCCAAAGCCTACCATAGAAAAATAAAAATATTTTTTTTTTGAAGAGGTCATGATTAATATCCAGCTCCACGACCACAGCAACCACGAGCTCAGAGTAAACACCAAGGGCTGGAGAATTGAAGATTAGGTATTTGTAAAATCTATTGCTGTCGCGCAGTGCTGTATAACAGAGTTACAGAGCGCGATAGAGACAACTGCAGCTTGGACCTATTAAATGAGCACAAAATCAACGATTCGTAGTCCCCTAATTACTACTCCAAAACTTAAACTATTTAACTACTTTTTTTCTTTAAAAAGTAAAGAAAGACTTTGGCCGTGTTCCTATGTTTTCCTTTTTTATATGATTTTGTCTTTAAGTTGTTTTCTGAATATTTGAACACAGCGGAAAATCTGGTTATTTTTTTTGGGATTTTGAATGTCTATCTCTTTTAATAATTAATTTAAGGAAAAAAGGAAAAAAAAAGACATGCCAATGGTCGCTATAGATTTTTTATAAAAAAATTATTGCTCTACTGGCACTATCCAAGGAGCAAACAGGGGTCTACGTTTGTATGGAAAAACGGCCGTGGTGTTTCCTCTTAATGCGATCCAAATTAGGCTGTGGGAAAGAGCTATAAAAGTTATGTAGCGCTAAATTTTTCCCTTAGCCTAAACTAAATCGCGTTAAGAGTTCATGGTAAGCCACTAGATCATCATTTATGTAAAACACAGCACTTACCACAGATTCCAAAGGTGGATCTCCACCTGCTTCTATAAGTAGGACTGTAACATCCTCAATCTCTGTGAGTCTATTGGCTATCACACTGCCTGCTGATCCAGCGCCGACTATTATGAAGTCGAAAGAAGCGCCATCTGGTGGGTTGATAATACATTTAGTCAGTAAGATAAGCCCAGTCACTAGCTTCGGCTTAGCTTGTGCTAGCTTGCTTTGATGTAAATCATTTCCATGTTTTAACTGGCCTGCATACGGTGTAAAGATTTCAAATGTTGGTAAATGTTAAAATCCGAAATTGTGATACATAGAAAATATTTTCAAAGGAGGGTTTAGATTTTGAAGAAGAGTACAAAGGTATCATTGATTTTAGAAATAGACAAAAACCACTCTTTGTGACAGGTTTCGATAGGCCGCTAGTAAGTATGGAACAAATTCTGGGAAGGAAATAATGAGGTGCACATTATTTATTTTTATTATAGTGATAAAATTATGAAAATATGAGTCCTCCGCTCAGGGAAGGGTGAGAGGGACTGTCAGACTTGTACTAACTAAAATCCACGGTGACTTTCAATAGCCCTTTATGTTCCAGGGTAACGGTAATTCGTTAGACCCGCGACCCCGACAGGCTTTGACTCTCTAAGGAGGCCGGGGCCCGGGGGCTTATTGGCGTTAATTGTTTGCGACTACTAGAACAATCAGGTAGTATAAATGAAAATTTCTAGATTTACGAGTACCTTGAACCTCGGGCTTTGGCGGGTAGGGTTGCCATAAATACGCAGTCATCTGCAAGGCAGTCAGGATACTCCAAGCTCCTTGGAAAGCTTGAATCCCTTGTACCGTTGTGGATGCATTCATTTTTGAATGCAATTCAATGCTTCGTTCCCTTAAACAAAACGGAAATTTTAATCAACCTATGCCATATATAGCTAGCAACCCGTCCAGGCTCCGCACGGGTGCAATCTATACAATATTATGCATGTTTTAATTTGACAGCAAAATCCTCATTATCAAAACGATCGGCCCTTTATTGATTTCATTTGTTACAGTCATGTCATAAAAGACCGCTGGACCGATAAAGTCATCTATCTATCATCTACTTAATAGTCCGAACGAACCACTATCATTTGGTCTGGATTGGTGGATTCTGCAACGATTCACCGACGACCGGTTGATCATTGGACGTTTCGTCGACAGGACGATTCACTTATGGCCGTTTCACCGATAGACTCTTTCACCTTTGGACTTTTCGCCGATACGACGATTCATTTATGTCCGGTTTATCGATATAACCTTTCACCTAAGGACTATTCGCCGACAGGACGATTCGTTTCATCAATAGACTCTTTGACAACAGACGTTTTACCGACACGACGGTTAACCTATAACTCTTTAAACTCTCTAAACTAAGGTTAACTTCACAATTTAAAAAGTCACTTACGGGATATCTTCCGTGATTATTGGCCATAATTGGATGGGAACTCAAAACAAATAATAATCACGGAAGATATCCCGTAAGTGACATTTTAAATTGTCTCTAAACTAATCATCTTTATCATCGAAAAGTCCGTTGTTGAAAGAGTCTGTTGATGAAACGGATATAAACGAATCGTCCTTTCGGCGAAAAGTCCCTAGGTGAAAGGTTCTATCGGTGAAACGCCCATAAGTGAATCGTCTTGTCGACGAAACGTCCAATGATGAACCGGTCTTCGGTTTATCATTGCAGAATCGGATAGGTGAGCCCGTTCTGTTATAAAAGTACAACGAAAAGTGGCATTGATTTTTACATATACTTAAGGTAATTATTTTATACAGGGTGAGTTTTAGGGTGATTTGTAATTCGATGCAGTCCTTGAAATGGGTGATACTACCTTATTAGCAACTATTTAACCCTGACAACATGGGGACACAAACTGACTGGTTTTTCGAGTTCGTTTTAATTGTATCTTATTACTGAAAAAAATTAAATGATACCTTAATATTAGAAATATAAAAGTTTGTGAAGATGGATAAATGGGTGTTAGTAATTCTTTCATAGATGGTCAGATATTAAAATATTTAATATATAAAATATATAGGTAACAAAATATATATTAGTACTTACCAAAAACTGGATCTGCAAGAATACTCTTACGCATGTGTAAAATGCGTCTGTCTAAAACTCGATCAGAAACTGATATTTATATACCTACTAACTGCCTTGTCATGTAAATGAGAATCTTAGGGTTCCATTCGTTAAAGTTAATTTAATATTTTATAATTATTATTTTATTAAATGTGGAAAAAAATAATAATCAGGGGATGAATCAAACTTCGTTATTTTTATTAATTTACTACTATTCCACCCGCGACTTTGCGCGGGTTTCTAACTAAGTATAAACGCCCGGTGAATACTTTTGAAAAATCTAAAAAAAAACGACTAACATTGTAATATCACATTGAAAGAATCCTCTCAGACCAAGTGTCGCAGAATCCATACCATAATGGTACTGCTTACTACTTCATTTGATTGTAGGTTTTCATAATAATTGAAACCACTAACCCATCTACAACCCTTTCAAGCGAAAATTAATTATTTCATGACCTTTATCTATTACTAAAAATGAAACAGTTTTATACAAACTGAAAAAGTTTTACACAAACTGTTTTTACAATTTTCACCCCGCTAGGGGTTGATTTTTGGAAGTATAGGTAACTGTTTATCCAGTATTCGATTGACAGATTAATTTGCCAAGTTTTGATTTTATCGAGATAAACAGTAAAATCCTTTCCATAGAATTTAATCACCTCTTTTCATTAATTTAGGGTTGATTTTCGAAAAAACCAGAAATACGAGTTTGGATATTTGTTGGGAAATTTTGTTGTGCGAAATTAAAATCGGACAGTCATTATCCTAAGTACCTTTTGCTTATATATTTACCTACTTGATAGAAGTACGCATCATTTGCCTATTACAATTTGAAGTGCATGATAAAATGATAACAAGGTACTTAGTTAGTAGTTACCTGGTTGTATGTACAAATCATAGATATAATAAAGAAGGAGATATGGCGTGAAGTTCAAAATGTATAGAAAACCGGTGAAGCCACGATTGCCCCTCCATAACGCTAATATTGCACACACAGTTCGGTCAAAACAATACTACGAACAAGTGCACACACGCGCCTACGATAACTCAGTCATTTAAATATAAACCTTGTTCTTTAAAATGCAGCGTGCTTTTTCCGTATCATTTGCTCACACTCAAAAAAATATCATTGTGTGTTGTAGGGACACGGGGGCGGAACGGCATAGTGCTCGACTAAATCCAAGAGTTTTCGATAAATCTAACGATGAAATTGTACAGGTTAGGAATTAAAGTAAATAAAAACGATATGAAACCAACAAAACATTATTTAATTAATGTATAAAATGTTCCAAATTAGATCTTTTAATTTAGTGCACATAGGTTACTAAACTAAACATTAATGAACTTACCTACTTCACGATCTTGGTTACGCATTTATCTACTACGCTTTAAAACAATAAAAATCGACCTTTCAAACTTATTACAAGTTAACAAATTGAAGAAAAATCTAAAATAGTAATAAAACAATATTAGAAGTCGACTTTTTGTCGATAGACTTTGTCAGACCTCCACGAGCACAACACTAACTTGTGCTCAAATACGGCGGACCGGAGCAGCGGACGCACCATGCGACATTACGGCTCGATGAGGTATCGTTAGGTCAGTTTTACATTGCTTGTTCAGTTCACTCGGTGATAGATTGAGGTGGTTGTAAAAGAGCAATGTATTTAATACAAAAATAATGCAGTCGAAGAGATATAGGAAAACAAAAGTATAGTAGTACAAGTCAGGTATATTTTACTGCTTGCAGTTTTTCGTGATTTTTAACACAAATATTGTAAAATACTTTTACTTACCTGTGGTAACTGATGCCATGGGTTCTAAAGTTTTTGTTTTGGCTACTGTTTCCGCACAAAACCTCTGAACAAGACGGCATAATCGTTTTTTTCACGATCGCGGTTGACAACAGACTAACTCGCGGTGACGGCCATTTTTTCAATATCTGAGTGTAACGCTCAGCACCGCTTGGTTGCCGCCACGCCCCCTTGCCACTTCTCCTGTTTTTAATATTTTGGAACATTTTATACATTAATTAAATAATGTTTTGTTGGTTTCATATCGTTTTTATTTACTTTAATTCCAAACCTGTACAATTTCATCGTTAGATTTATCGAAAACTCTTGGATTTAGTCGAGCACTATGCCGTTCCGCCCCCGTGTCCCTACAACACACAATGATATTTTTTTGAGTGTGAGCAAATGATACGGAAAAAGCACGCTGCATTTTAAAGAACAAGGTTTATATTTAAATGACTGAGTTATCGTAGGCGCGTGTGTGCACTTGTTCGTAGTATTGTTTTGACCGAACTGTGTGTGCAATATTAGCGTTATGGAGGGGCAATCGTGGCTTCACCGGTTTTCTATACATTTTGAACTTCACGCCATATCTCCTTCTTTATTATATCTATGGGTCAGATAAAGCCACAGGGTATTTTTTTCACGTGTAGAGGGTTCACTTCCCGGTTCAACCAAGTCATTTTTAAAAAACCTAGACTGCAGTTTAAATTGTTTTTTAAGTTAAAATAATGTCTTCTTTCCGTAAAATGTTGCATCTAAAATATTCAAGGTACTTTTCCTCAATGTGGCATAGCCGTGGGACGCTCTGTATTTACAGATTTTGAATACTTAACGGCGGATAGATTTGATTCTGATGACGCAGAGTGCGTCAGCGAGACCTAATCTTAATTCATGGACCAGTTCCTTTTTGTAAAGCAGAGAGTCCTCTCCCCTTAGGCAGAGCTCTTCTCACCAAAACTATCTAATTCCTCCACACGCCCTTTGCGTATCACCGCCGCTGCGGTATCTTGTCAAGACATTTCCGTGACTCATGGACCAATTCCTGGCCTCCTCTTTGTGCTTATATATCTGGACATCTCAGATATATCTTAAAGTACAACGCCATGTCCCTGGAAAAGGTTTGGTCTTGGTTTTGGTCGTACTGAGTGTTACTAGAATGAGTCCTCTCGCCCAGGGCAGGACGGGTCGGACTGTCTGACTAGTACTGACTAAAATCCACGGTGTACTTCAATGGCCCTTAAAGTCCTGGAGCCAACCGGATAATTCCGCGGATTATCAGGTAACTCCCGATAATTCCGGAGCCACCTGATAATCCCGGGAACCCGGCAGGCTTTGGCCTTCTAAGGGGGGCCCGACAGCTCTTTGAGGAGCGCGTGTAACACGACGAGCCGCCGGCCCGAACATGGTCCATGAATGGACAGCGAGTCACCCATTACTTGCCACCCGCATGCCTGCGCCTACAGCGTCCGGAAATCGCCTTGCATTGTTCGTAGCCGCGGGCAGACCTAAATATTTTTGACGACCATCGATTAGACCGCTCGCTAGCGTAAAAATATTTGTAGCAATGTTTGACTCTACGCATATTAGCGTAGACATAATATGTCTATTATTATTAGAGTAGAGCTTTGGAAAGGATTTCAACGATAAATTATTATGTTACCAACAAGGTCTCTAAATAATGTAGTAATATTCAATAAATAAAATTGAGTAGTTGTTGGTAACTACTGTACTAATATTAAAAAGCAGATGAGTTTGTTTGGTTGAACGTGCTAATCTCAAAAACTACTGTTTGGAATTCATCATCTGCCTAGCCTTTTCCCAACTATATTGGGGTCGGCATCCAGTCAAACCAGATTCAGCTGGATATCAGTATTTTACATGGAGCGACTGCCTGTCGGACCTCCACAACCCAGTAACTGGGCAATACCATACCCCATGGTAAGACTGGTTGTCAGACTCTCTGTCTAACATCTCTCTCTGACTAACAGTAACGACTGTCAAAGATCTAGAAGTGACAGCCGGGACGGAGGAAACTCGCTATAACAGATGGTCACCCATCCACAGACCAACCTCGGCAAGCGCAGCTTAACCCGGAAGATCAACCTGTGCGGCTGTAATTATTTAGCCACGACCTCCTCAAAAACTACTGTTTGGAATTGAAAAATAAAAATTTAATTTTTAAAAACTGCCTCTAAAATAGTTTGTGTCATTAAAGTTTAGACTGCCGTACATAATATACGTTCGGCCTTTTAAAAGCACGCTTCCCTCGTTTTTCAGGAAAGCCTGGACTTTTTAAATTATTTTTCCTATCAATTTTGGGTCATTTTAATAAACAATCCAAAAATCGCGATGATCGAAGATGAAAAAAAGTTTCAGTAATTTGTGGGTATTAACATCACACGTCACCTTTAGAACCACATCTTTGTAATGGCGCTTGGTAATAACCAGTTATTGTTTACCCATCGAAAATATTGAACATCTGTGCTTTAAACCTTATTAGCTATTAAAATATTCTTGGTTTAAAGCCGGATATTTACCTAAAAAAAACACAAATATTCGATTTTGGTCTTTAAAATTTTAGAAATATGGTTTAAAGTAAAAATTATTATACTGTCATTATACATTACAAGGAATGTTTTATTAGCACAACTGTTATTTCAGTCAATAATACTGAAATTATTATATAAGACAAAAGAATAAGAATTTTCGGGAAAAGAGAAACTAAAAAAAAATAAACCTTTTGACAGCTAACAACAACGACAGCACGAAAAATGTTAACGAGCCTCCTCTTAGCCTCTCCGACACCTTACAACTTTGGTATCTACAGATAGCGCGTGAGTTGAATGCAGAGCTTAGGAATGCGGTAGTGCTGTTGACAAGGATGGCAAAGTACTACACTGCAGGCGCGTGAGGTGGGGCGTGCGGGTAGCGGGGCGCTCTTTACCTCAGACCCCAACTGCATTCAACTCGTGCGCTATCTGTAGGTGTCTACCACTACCTATAGTTACAAATCAAAGAGGTTCGTATACAGGCACGCGTCAATACCAAAGTCGTATAGTATCGAAGACTTGCGTCGTGTTGCGTACGAAGGTGCTAAGGTGCTATCTCCTTACCTTCTTCCTTACACAGGTCCTCAACGGTCACGGTAGTTTCAGGAGATATCGGTTTCTGATTGATCGGAACGAAACGTTATAACAATTGAGTGGACCGCTCAGAGGACACGAAGGATCATAGTACATTGGTTGTAATACCTACCATAATTGGGCGGATCATCGATGTGTCCTCACGGAGGCGATAGGTGGACATTGATTTAATCAAGATTTCTAAAATAGTTTTATTAAGCTAGACCCCTTAGAAAGTAACTTTTTAAACATTTCTACTGAACCAATTCTTGACGACCCTCAATTATCACCGTATTTAAATAATTATCTCATACGCATACGCTGTAAAATATTCGTATTAATTGCATAAGCGAGTTCATCCGCGCAATCTTGCACCGAACAGGAATCGAAGTTGTATCGCGGTCGGGGCCCGCAGTTCGTTGACACCTACTGACAGGATACCATGTTACTTTTTTGTCTTGGTATGAATTCAATTTAGGCCGATATAGTTTATTTTTAAACCGGCATCGAGAATCGAGATCTACCCAGGGTGGGGAAGTGAAGAAAAATTCAAAAAGAAATAAATGTAGGTAAGGTTAGGTATTATTTTGGTTGCGGGAGAAAGGAATTACCGTGACTCTGGAACGTAAAGGGCTATTGAAAGACATCGTAGACTTTAGTCAGTACAAGTCCGACAGGCCCACCCCCCTGCCTTGGGTGGGAGGACTCATTTGATGATGTTACCATGTAAAAAAATAATTGGTAGGATTTTGCAGATTGAAAGTAAATCAATACGTTATTTTAACACATGTTCGACGAGTTCAATCAGCCGGGAGTTTCCATCAGCCAGAGTGCTTAAGCATCTAATCCATCACCTAGAAATTCATTAAGTTCCCTCCCGCTGCGCCCGGGGGCCGCGGCTGAAATTGTAACTGATATAATGCGACACGACACCGTTCGACTATTACAGTTTTTTTTTCTTTTATGCTTTTTTAGAAAAGGTATTTTTTCATGGTTGAAACAGAGGCTTTATCACATCTTAAAATAACGAACTTTAACGGTTTTGATGAGTCAATATTCTTCCTCGTTCGGACACTGCCGTTGCTTTTTATTTTCCAACTTACGTAGAGATTTTTCAAGTACGCTATGTGGCCAAATACACAGAATTTATGCTAGGGCTTCTTTGAGGAGTTGTCGAAAGTAGGTATGAGTGTTGCTTTCCTACATGGCATACATATGTGGCCGTAAGGGTGGGAATACATCCTGCATACAAACCTTAAGACAATCGTCTACTGAGTGCTTGTCCATACTAAAAGGGAACTCGTTTTCCTGCCCCTAAATGTTATCCTATCTCAATGATTTTTTAGAATGCTTTTGACACAGTAAAAAACTAGGTTTATAGGTTTTCTTTTTAGCAAAATTTACAATAGTTTGAAAGGTAAAGGCGCCTACTAATTTTATGACGGGACTGGGCCGGTTATTAATTTTATGACAAAATCTTCATTGAAGTAAAACCTTTGTATTTTAAAAACAAAGAAGTATTAGAAAAAAAGCAAAACCTACAAACTTAGAATATAATATGCTGAAACGATTGACGCCAGAATCTAAGAGATTGGTCGTATTTTATTAGGTGAAAAACGTTTTCTCCCGAGAGACAAATTTCATATTATAAAAAATACAGTCAGTCGCGCGCTCTCTGTCGCACAATCGGGGGTCGGATTCAACGCGCGAGAGACAGCACAAGTTTTTGTAAATACCTATTTTTTGAAATGGCAGCCGGTATACTATCCTCTTAATTATTTGTCACGGAATCAAAAATATATATATTTTTTGCCATTTCTTGATTCTATTATTTATTTATGTTTTGTTTAGTTTTAAGGAGTTTAATGTGAAGAAAAATAATATTCTATCTTTTATTTATTTTTTCAATTATTGTTTTCCACGCGGCTGAAGCTTGGGTCATGAGCAATACCTGAAATAAAATAAACAATAAACTACCCAAAAAGTCAAAATCTATACATATACTGTTACAACTTTTCCATAAGCCTTTAACTACACACAAGGGCGATACTAAAGCGAAACGGAAGATATAAAAATATTATTTTATATTCATGTCTTGGTGCGTCCCGCGAGAGCTGTGAAAAAACAATGAAAAGACGCCTCCTGTATGTTGGTTGGTTTGTTACAGTAGTCGTAAAATAAACCTCGGTAGCTATACTAAAAATGTTATTAAAAAAATCTGAAGATGTACGAGTAGGTCTGTACATTTTTTGTAAGAAATATTTTTCTCTGTGGTTTGAGCAGTGAGAGGAGGAGCAGACAATGAGATAGGTATTTTTAAAAATCGTAAGACATTTGATAGTAGAACTTTAGACATTATAAAACATACAAAAAAAAAATAAGCGTGCACACCTAACGGCATTTCGCACAAACTTTTCAATAATTTCATTTTTATTTTTCACTTTTTTTCAAAAAGACTTTTAGATCTATTTCAATGAAAATTCATTAGTATTATTACATTGCAAGATATATCTGTCTAAAATAACACCACAGAACTTTAATTATGCACATGAAAATACCCTCAACTCCTAGGGCAAATGAAGAAATATAGTGAACTTTATTTTATACGGCATGAGCATGAAATTCCCTTCCACCTTCCTCCCTTCTGGCTAGCGTTGTCATTTCATGTATCCGCAACTCATACTCCCAAAAAATATATATTTCATCATCACCATCAAAGTGAAAGGAAATGGCTTCCATCCGCTTAGATCCTCTGTTCTTCATCAGGTAGCCTATATAGGCACAAGAAAATTATAACTTTACCAACTCGACAGTTTTTTAATAATATCAAGTGGGTAAATTAATATTTTTTAACTACGTAAAATTACCGTAATCATCTGCAATCGACTCGATACAACTTTCCGCTAAATTCAGTCGTTCCTAGTATTGCTTATTGCTTTCAGTTAAAATAATAATATCTATTTCAACTGAAAGCTATTTTAATTTAGCGCTAATATCAAAGTACTGGAAGTAGTGTATTAAATTAAGCCCGGATATATGGATGGTTAACATCCCAGTCCAGTCATATAATTTGGATGAATATATTTCAGCACTTTTAATACAAATACTTGGAAATTATGCCTGTCTGTTTAGAATTAGGAACCGTATATCATCAATTTGATATAATCTCGTCTTTATGTCAGTGCAGTAAGAGTGATTTTTGTAGTGTAAGTGTAAATTTACTGAGGAGTTTTGCTTTGTGATTTTACAATGTATTTAATGTTTAACGTTTGAAGTTGGTGTACAGTAAAGTTTAAAGCTTATTGTGGTGTGTTGTTTAGACTTATGAGTTACTCGAATTGCACATTTATCTACGGCACGCTGATTTGCCCAGTTTCCTTTTCGAGGTGCGCTCGAAACTTCGTCTGTATTAATATACAGAAAATTCGAAAATTGCTACTCTTGTTAATACAAGAGTAGCAATTTTCGAGGTTTATTATATTTTACTTCTAAAAAAAAGTACGTACACATCATGTACATTTTGTTTAGACAGTTTAGTGAAATATATTTGATAGCTACTTATTCTTTAGCTATTAAAGCAGTTTCATGAATCCTACAAGATATTATATCAAGAAAAATTAAGATCAAACAAAAAAAAAGATATTGAATTTATAAAATATACGGATAGTCGGGGTTCTATGTACTTACATAAGAAAGAATATTAAATACTCTTCTCATTTTCAGTTTCAGCCAATATTTTCGAAGATTTTTTTTATTAGGCTAAGTCTCCACACGTGTAGGCTCCAAAAATATTATGACAATGTATCACATCCCCTTTATTTGTAAGTACAAAAACCCGTGTCACAGTGGATGAAAAACCTTTCAAACGGCTGACGTTCAAAAAGGAACTCTTTTATAGAATCCATATGTGATATAATACAAAACGATTTATTTGAACCTCATAAATCCTGTAAAAGTACCATTTCAACGGCCAAAGGATTCCTGATATTTGGCATTTTCAGAATGTTTAAAATATTGTAAATGTTGTGAAAGAATGGGATCGGGGTAACTCTGAAAATGAGGCACGTGTAACATTGTTCGTTCGATTTTAGTCACAGGTAAACGGTTCAATATCTTTTATTACAAGTTTCCTTATAACCAGATTTTGTATTTTTGTATCCTCCAGTCTGTTGCGATTTTTATTTCAACAGTAGCAGTTCGTCCGTCCATGACCGATGATGGTGCCGAATGCTGGCCACTGAAAAAGCATCAGGAACAGAAACTACATGTCGCAGAAATGAGAATGCTAAGATGGGCTGGTGGGGTAACGATGCTGGACCATGTCCAAAACATCCATATTCGGGGCAGTTTTAAAGTAACGCCTATACCGGAAAAGATCATGGAGAGCCGCTTAAGATGGTACGGTCATATTATCATGAGGTGATCATCGGACCACATGACGAGAAAAGTGCTCGATATTGATACCCAGCCCAGCAGACGCGGTAGACCCCACCTTACATGGATGTCAGTTATTGAAAAAGATCTGAAGAAGACACAATTAACATCCCAGACGACCCAGGACAGACCGTCCTGGCGAAGATTGACCAGAAGGGCTGACCCCAAATAAATGGGATTAAGGCCAGGCAGAAGAAGAAGAGAGTCGCGATTTTTATTACTGTTCGCCATATTACAGATCATTTTAAGAAGATCGATAGTATTTTCAACAACATTTTATGTCCCAAAAAGTACAAAATATAAACAAGGTTGTTTATTTTGTCGTTAATTTAGTCAATAACAGGAGTTCTGGCTCGTTTGAAAATTGCACTAATTGAACAAATTAGTAAATGATAACAACTATGTTGAAAGCTACACAAACGTTCGTAATGACATGGAACTTAAAAGCTTTTGACAAAAAATAACATGTACAAAACTATAGCCAATTTCACAAAAGAGCAACTGATTTTCGGAATGAAATAAGAATTGGGAAATGAATCGAAACCAGGGATTCCTCTAAATCCTTGAAGCTCGAAATAACTTATCGATAAAAGAATTCAAGAAAAGAATGAGAGTAACCGTATCCAAATCGGAACCCAAGAAATATGAGGGAACGAAAGATTCGAACGAAATTTTATTTGAAGTCTCGTTGCAATTCGGATTTTCAGACAAATCATTCGGTTAGTCACCCGAAACGGTCGCACTTCGGAATAAACGGTTCATAAAGTATCCAAATATTATCTAACTTATCGGGAAATATAAGGAGCGATAGTGAATATAATTTGGTGTAGTAAAAACTTGTTCGATTTGAGTGCAAAGTTTTGCAAGATCTACGATTGAATCAGACAATTGGAGAACTTTGTCCGGAGACTTTTCTTATTCTTTGTTACTTGATTTAATTTCAATTAAAAGCAAATGAAAGAATTCCATTGAAATGTTTTAGCAAGCTTCATTATTCAGTTCTTTTGGTAAAAAAGTTGACAATAACAGAGAACTAAGGTTACTGTTACTGTTACTGTCAGCCTGTCTCATCCCACTGCTGGGCCTTTGCCTCTCCCCTTGACTTTCAACTATTTCGATCTAAGGCCAGTGTGAGCCACTGGTTGTTGGTTTTATCCAGCTCATCCCGCCATCTTCTGCGAGGTCTGCCGCGAAGCCTTCTGGCTGTGTCAGGGCTCCACATAGTGTTAATTTTGGCCCACAGTTCATTGGGCATCCGTCAGACGAGAACTTAGGTACTTATTTTTTTTAAATAAGTAAAGATTGTTTTTCAAAAATGTTAGAATTTAAGATCACTGTCATGAAAGTCATGTCAAATCATTTACACTAACATGACCATAAAAAAACAAAACAGCGACAAGACAAAGACTTTCTTAAACACAGTTTATAACTGCCTTAAAACCCCACAAGCTTGTACACAGTGAACTCCAATTTATTACAATGAATAATGCAAGACAAAAATGTCTTCTGAGACTACCCGCGGCCATCTTTCTATTCCTTATTATTTTAAGAGATTTCCGCAACGACGAAGCGGACCGGGTCATATATGGCACTTTCCGCTGACACGGACCGTTGTGACGCAACTTATGCGGGACGTCCCGATGTCCCAGTTATGGCCGTATTTCGAAACATCGAGTTATGGATACTCGCTTGAGGGTCATTCTAAAAAAGCTATGGCGTTTGCAAGATCAAGGAAGACCCCTGGGTTTAATAGAGACATAAGGAAGTATGGTACACGACGATATCTTTTGTTAAAAAAGTTAAGATGATGGTAGCTTTGCCTTATCGCTACACTCGTTTGTTTTTAGTTATGTAAGGGGAAGATATTTTTTTTAATTCACAATGATATTCAATTTGCAGAGTTTGAAGCAGCAAGACGCGATTTTGATTCTTACGTTATCGAAATTAAGGTTTAAAAAGGCATACGGAAGGTATGTTCTTTTAAACTGGATATAATTATCTCAAGTCTAATTATTTCTTCCGAATATAATAACCTCACAGATGTTAAATTGTTGTTGCAACGACTAATTACACAATAAATACAGACGAAATGTTTATAGCACGATTGGTTTAGGACTGTTGTTACGGCCGTCATAATTTAACTGAGGTTCAGAACATAATTATTTCCTTTATACCCAAAATGTTTTGATGAAGTTTGAGCGAAATTGCTGCCTTTTACATTAGACTGGAGTCTTTTATTAACTGACTTTAAAAAAGTAGAGATCTGCATTCCGTTTTTGACATGACAACTCTATTATAATTTAAAAAAAACCGTTAGGATTAATATGTCTAAATCGAAAGAAAAAATCTTCATATTGATAAAGATTAGGTATTTTCATCTTAACTTGCCTAAGCCATAATAACCACTTTAGAGTATAGTTATTATAATTGTTGAATACACAATAAAATAGCCATAAGTCACTAGTTATATTAGAGCCCCATGTAATTAGGGTGATCCTGTTGACAACCGCCAGAAACATAGAACAGGAAAATCATTTAACTTTGTCTTCTAAGATGACAATCCTCTTTGTAATATTGCTGCATCCATCATAGTAGGCTCTTTATTTATTTGTATTATGATAGACCTTTTCATAATAGTGAATCGTTCATATTAGATGTAGACGATATTACAATTTATTATGTTGTTAATAGTATGAATTGTAATAATAATTTTGTATTTTTCTTCTTTACAGGTTAAACAGATATCAAGCCCGCGATAATCTACAAAAGGTATGTTTTAGATATTTATATAATTTATACGAAACATAAAAAAAAACTTTTAAGTTTAAAAAAAACTTTAACTTTTTAAATTAGTTATTTAAAAAAAACGGTATAGGCACTATTTATTTAGTCTCCGGTATTTTGGATAGAATTTACATTTTTTTCGGCTAAACTGCCGAAAAAAATATAAAATCTTAAAAAATGTAAATTCTCAAATCTGTAAAACGTAAAATTTATTACACTATTTCATACATGAAATGATAACATTTTAGACTTGTATTTATCCTGCAATTACGTATGAAATTTAATTAAAATCCGTAGTTATTTCGAAAATACGAACTTGACAGTTGGTTTGAGATGAAGTTTGGCGTACAAGCTCTTAAATCTCACACCTTTCTTTTCTTCCTTAAAAATAAACATCTTGTAGACAAACTCATAATAATTAAGAACATTTTTCAAAGTCTACCAATTCAAAACTTAGCCTATCTCGGCAAATCCATGCAGTCTAAATTTTGTATAAACTTTTCTCATTCCTTTCATCTTTCAGCACAGTTCTAAAGCTATGATCTTCCATTAGCTACCTCAACGATCCTTGTTCAATGTTCTAAAGCTTTAATGGCTCGAGAAATAAGTTCACGTGTAATTGCTTCAGCCATTTTTGGCCTAAAACAACTTTGGTCTTCATGCCCCGAGGAGAAAATATTGGCTATGAAATTGTATCTCAGATGATTTATTTTTGGCTATTTTCTGTGGTTGGTGCGATTACGATTTTTGCGGTTTAGTGGGTTTTATTGGCTGTGTGTGTTTGCAAATTTTAGAAGCTCTGACATTGGAATTGAATAAATTATGTATTTTCCACTGCAGGTAAGTTTTAGGATCGATTGTTTTATTAATTTTTGTAAATAAATAGAGACATATTTGATTTGGTTATTTTACTGATCCTTATTAAGGTTGATAATATTTTAATATTAAAAAAAAACAATTCTCTATATAAATCTTACATTATTTTACTAAATGCAAAGCTGTTACTTGCCGCCGTTACTGCTTGTTACTCTTTTTACACAAAATCTACTGAACGGATTTGAATGCTTGGTATACCTACATATAAACAACTTGAATTAACATTTAGGGTCATATTTTTTATAACCTAATCTAAACAAGTAAAGAGCCGAACACCGTTTGCATCTTAAAGTAAACTTCAGAGAAAACTCACCCTCCCCCCCCCTTCTTACTGACTTCATTACTAAAGGGGGTTTTGGCTGAATCTGACTGTACATTTCCTTGAGAGTGACCTTCTAAAATCAAGCGAAACTTGTGCAATGACCCGAACATGACCACACGTTTCACCTGCTACCTCTTGCCTTTGACTTACAATATTGCTTGAATGACCCTGAATGTTACAGCTGGAAATAGTTATGATACACAGAATATATCCCACTTGTTTTCTTCGGAAGGGTCGGGCTAGCGAGCGGCGAGAAATAGACGACTCGTTGTCCTACCATGAACCAGGCCAGAGTCGACGTGGCGTTGTTTTCCACGCATGCCTCTAAATGTGCAATTACAGTGGCAGCGGGGTGCGCAGCGTAATCTGCTGGCTCGTATGGCAAACACAGTTTTTGACTAAGGTGAGTGAGAGGAGATCTAGTCTATTTCATGACCCGCCACCTGCTCCCGCAGCCCGCCCTTCGATACTGTAATTGCATTCTAAGAGTGTCAGCACAATGACAGAGTCGTGGGGCTTTTAGAGGGCCAAAGCCAGCCGACGTCGCGAGACTAAAAAGAATGTAAAGGGGTATTGAAAGACACCGCGGAGTTTAGTCAATACAAGTCTGACAGTCTCTCTCGCCCTGCTCCGGGTGGGAGGACTCATTTGATGATTTTACCACGATAAAAGAGATCCATATTTTTACGCTTTTTTTTTTAATATGAAGAAACTGCTAACATAACAAATTGAACAAGACATTCCACGATGGTTTCGCACAAATTTTGCATTCATCACTATGTAATTCGTTTTATTGCACGTGCAATCGTACTGCTCATTTCAAATTCAATGCACATCGCCTGTTTGAAATCTGTAATAGTATTACTTGCAATAGAAGCCATTGCTTTCCGGTTTTTCATTTCAACAACTGGTTCCATACATTTTAAACGCATGATTATTTCAGTTTTGAAGGGAAGTGTATTTATTTACCTATTTATGTAGGTCATCATCATCAGCCTGTAATTTTCCCACTGCTGGGGCACAGGCCTCCACTTTGTGAGAGGGAATGGGCCATAATCCACCACGATAATTGATAGATGTCACATTTATCTTCGAATTTTTGGTTCTAGGACATGCCGGTTTCCTCACGATGTTTTCCTACACCGTTTTGAGAGTAGTGGTGATGAAATAAGTTACACAAAGTAATGCGCCTCGCACGTTTCGAACCCTCGACCTACAACTCGTAAGTCGGGACCGATACCACTGGGCCACTACTGCTCTCCATGTAGGTACACACCAAGAAAAGTAAAGGAAAATAAATGTTTAATACTGATGTACAAAGGTACTGCTTATTTTTTTAGTTTGATTAAAATTTGGGTAATTTCTTTTTCAAAGTCAAAGTTTTGATTCTTTGACATACGGTGTGCTTTTATCTTAATTACGAAATATCTTTCTGCCACCTATTTTAAAGGATAAATCTAATCTAACTTATAAATAATTTAGCATAAGAAATTAATTAGAAATTAAGTTTAAAGGGTTAAAATAGCTAAGTTGAGCGCACTGTGGCTGAGCATAGATGCTCGTGGGTTTGATCCCCGTATGGAACAAATCTACCTACATATTAAATTTGTGTATGACTTGCAAGCAATTGTTTCGGGTCTGGGTGTTTGTGTATGTGAATTTATATGTTCGAGAACACACCCACTATCAGGAGAAATTCCTAGGAGGAGTAACGTTATTACCTATTAAAAAAAAAAAAAAACTAAAAACAATACATTACGTAGGAAATGTGGAAATACCATAATACACATACGCTTGGAATACTACAACAGAAAATTAAAATAATTATACGCAACCTTTTAACAGTAGCATCAAATTATATCAAATTCCAATAATCAGAAAATCTCTTGAAGGTTTCGAAAATCGCCTACAAAGGATTAACGAGTTTTAATTAAAATTCAATCTCCTGCCACGGCGATAATTATAAAAACCAGTCAATTGCGATTCGACGTCGTCACGAAGAGTTCCGTATTATACTTATTGAGGTAGGTACTCGAAAACATACCAAAATACTTTTGTTATAAGAGCTACTATCTAATGACGAAAGTCTAAAGGAACAGGGTGGTTTAGTCAGAATGAGTCAGAATCATTTGACGTTATTCCACCCAAAAAAAAAGAATTTTTTTTTACTGCCTGCTGCGACTTTAAGACAAAAATAAGAAGCGCGTTAAGGAAAAACAAACTTTTACACTAATACAATAAAGAATTATTTATACAAATAGATAGAACTGTTTAAAAACGCAACGCTTACATAAATTATACATTTGGCGTTTTATTAACATAGATTGATGCTGTTTAGCAGCCTGCTGTATCAATACCAACGACGATATATTACTAGACTCCGCATGCACGATTTAAGGAAAAAAAAACTATTCTGACAACTCGCTGAGGTGCTACGTAAGCGATCTGTTCTGTCTCAAGGTATGTTTACGGCCCACAGGAGTGGTCGAAATAAGACTTTTTTGCCTAATGTGTTGACAGACATCGGTCGCCCGTTCTTAGAAGTCTAGTATATATCGTCGTTGATTAATACTGTGTAAAAATGTCAAGTGTCCATCTACAATCAAAATACATCAGACTGCCAGACGAGCGGAACTTCCTCTATAATTACGGAACCCTAATAAAATTGATTCCGCGACAGTCCCAGTATTGTGACGTAATATATTGTGTATCAGCAGTTTTATAGTTGGGTAATGTTTCAGCTACATGAATAATAACCCGGAGGGAAATTGCTGTTGCATTTATAAAGAACCCTGGTTTTATTTTATGTTCTGGACATTTGTTTAACATGCCCGATGACAGAGGAATGAAAGGAATGGAGTTTATCAGGTTTTATTTTTGATTTGTTGTTTTTTCATTATTTCCTGTTTCTAGTTCCTGTTTTACAGTATAGCTTTGTTAATCCATTTTGATTTTGTATCTACTATGTTGTGGTCATTGACTTTGTGTTTTAAATATTGGATGCAATTGTTCGTGTTATTACTAGTTGTAAAATAGTGTGCAAAACAGGACGTCTTATCAGCCAGCTATTTACCAAACCAATTTGGTTATATGTCTTCTTCAAGATAACGAAGTGAATCTGTGAATTCTACAGTAACAAAAACCCAGCTGCTATATTAAAAAGTAAGGTAAAGGAAGATTATTTGGTGATACAGGCAACTCAGTGATAGAGTCTTAAAAGTCTCTCAAAACGTTACCTATGCATGCTGTAATGCAAAATTATGTATCATTACACCTTGTCTACTTTAGTGGTGAACTAGCTGCCATGATATCAGAATTGCCAGATACAAATGCTTCATCAAAGCCGACACAAATTGAGATAAAATAAAAGGGGCACAACGTGAGACGTTGCGACTAACAAGACAAAACAAACTCCTCGTACGAACTTTGACAAAATACTCTTCAAATTTATGCCTAACAAGAAAATCCTGATACTCTGGCACCCTCTACACGACAATTTCTTCAAGTACTTGTAACAAGCCCAAACTCGGCTCATAATTAACATGTTCAAACAGGAGTGAACGTTCTCGTTTCTCAAATTTGAAAGACGCTAAAAAAATAAACAGTGCAAGGTATTTGAAAGAGGAAACAACCTAATAAATACTAGTAGGTATAGTGCGTACAGTAGTATTTATGCGTATATTTATCAAGCAAAGGGGAACTCGTGAAAACAATTTCGTAGGGACGTTGTACTTTCCACATTATGGTGTAAGACAACCCTATGTTGTCTTGTCAACGAAAATCTCATTTTATATATTTTAGGGAGATGAGCAACTTGATTTTATTCCATACTGAAAATACTGCGGGATTTTTGGAGAAACATTTCCTTGGCTTCGAGCTCAATTTTCCCAACGAACGGGAGAAATAAAAGTCCTCGCTTGCCAATATAAGAATCAATTTTACTTTCGTGAATATTTTGTTACAGTATTTGGAAAATAAATTTAGGTTTTTTGCAGATTCTCTCCCACAGTTTGAAGTTTAGTTATTAAAATTCGAATCTACTTCATATATTTTCTGTGTCACATTTTGAAACAATAATCTCTAAAATATAACATTCTAGCCATTGGGACTACAAACTCGGATCGCGGGATTTCGAAATTAACATTAGTACCTAGGGGGTTTAAGACTTTGGAAACTAAATAACAAAGTTTGCTGTCCCAAAACAAGTTGTACCGTCTGGTAATGTTCTGGAACTGAAACTTATAATAGATTTATACGAAATAGCCAAATAATATATTTAATTTACTGGACATAAGGTATTTTAATGAGCATAAAATTGAACGTAAAGAAGTTCTTCTCATCAAGTGCTTCCACTCAAAGGAATTCCTATTAATTATATTGATGACATTTCTTTTAATTATATTGATTGCAATCTTAATCAAGGCCGAGTATTTTAATTTTTAATACAACCATTCTATATGTATGAATAATATAATGAATTTATGAATACGATTGTTGAAGTCCTGTTGTTTAGAGAATAACACAATCATGATTTTCCCAGAACAATACTGGGATAGGTATGTACAATTCACTCACCATTAGAATTGAATTTACATTACTAAAATCCATTCACAATTCTAATAATAAGACCAATTCTGCAGCCAAGCTTGACCAATTTGAAAGCTGGGAAATAAATTGCAGGACTCAAGCCAAAACCTTAGTAGAATGTTTAAGCAAATTCTGCAAGCGAACGCCTAAGTCGCATTGGTAGTAATTTATAACAATTCCCGGCAAGACCTCAGCCTGTCAGCCGTTAATGTTGATGAATTGAACAGTATTGTGCGACTGGATCCAAGAATTAACTTTGATGCAGAAATACAAGCGAAGATTTCTCTTAATTTCAATGTAAATGATTTGAAAAAATACGGTGGCTAAACGGATTTTCGTATTAAAAACAAATTATATTGAGGACATAAACAAAATAAATTGAATTTACTAAATAAAGCTATGAGAAAGTTAAACATTTCAAAAGCAAATAAAAATAAACTATCAATTAAAAAGTTTACAGCTGAAATTCTGGGTTGATTAAAAGCAAAGTTTAAACTGCAACTGCATGAGTGTAGAAAATCGTATGTTTGGCCCCAATTATGATTTCAACATTGAATTGTGGTGCAGAGAAATAGAGTACACACGTTCCCAAAAATTTGCTTATTTAGAAGTAAAATTATGATTTAGTTTATATTTTTTTATTGACACTACTAAGATTAAATTTTGCCTTCCTATGTTTACTTCAAGTCTAGAGCATTTCTTTTTGTAGTTGCATACCATAAACTTTTTTTTTATTTTGTTTTGTTTCATTATTGTTAGAGTTTAGTGTCGATAGTATACGTAAATTTCGGATCAAATCTCAATGCCTGTATGAACCTGTGGCTTGTGTGGCGTGGGTCGGGGATCAAACCTAGGGTACTAGTATTCGATTCCCCTTGATTTGGCAAAAAAAAACCAGATTTTTTCCTTTCTTAGTCTTTCCTACTTGTTTTTGTTCTTTTAAAAAGTTTTTTTTTTCTAAGCTATTTTTTTTCTTCCATAACACTTTTTGTTCTTTTATATTCATCTTTCAAATGGGCAATTGTTGTTTCTATTATTAATACCAAGCAAAACTGCGTAAGGAATAACAGTAACAATGTCTTTATCTACAAATTCAGATGCAGAAATAATGTCTTACCTTATCTCACAAATCTTTCGGATATAACGGTACGACGGTTATGACATCCTTTCCCAATAATTACATCGACAAACCGATTAGCGGGCATTAATGCTTCCTTTGTTCCTTCTGGGTCTTCGAATCTTATAATATTGTATCCTTCCTTAGTAAAGCTTCTTTCGCTTTCGTGTTATTTTGTACTCGCTTTAATTCTTTAAGAACTACTTGAGAAAGGATTTCTAGAGTCAAGTGAAGTAGTTACCGGGATTTATTTGCGTTAATAGTGTTCAACTTAGCAATTTCCTTTTTATTTTTGTAACAATACGGTTTAATTGTTCCATGAGGATAACTATCTCCAGGACTTTTTTGTTTTCAGTTGTTATGACTAGTTTTGACCTACTTAAATTTTGTCTGTGTGCCAATATTTTTTTTATATTTTAGTTTTTACACTCTCGTTATTTTTCTATGAAGATTTTGTTTAGTCCAGTGCGAGTTTAGTTTCATGCTTTAGAACATTTAAAATAACTTTATCTAAGACTATGCCAAAATACTTACTTGATGCCATTTTTTCCGCAATTTTGTCTAGTAAGTCAGGTGTGTGTGACACATCGATTTTGTCTGAACTATCATAGTATTACGATAGAATTTTAAAAACGTTAACAATGCATAAACAGAAACAGACAATTGCTCGATTCAATATCGAGCAATTTCGAAACCTGCTAGTCAGCAAAATAACGAATACTATTTTCTATTTGTAGAACACATCTGTATGTATACCTACCTTTCCCTACACTCCTGGTACTCGGGAACTCCGTGCCTCGGCAAATCCAATAGACATGAGGGAGGTCTCCTATAACCACATTATGAGGTAAACTATTTACGACGATATTCGTCAAAATCGAGGGTATATTTTGTCATATTTTTGGCTTCGCACAAATATCTTTCTCTAGTATGGCTAAAAATAAATAAACGTGTAATAACTATGTGTTTGGATAACGTTTTCCTGTAAGGCGCTGGCCACACAGGAAAGACGTGAAACGCAGATGGGGTGGAGACATTTGTCTCTACAGAGTCTCTTTTATATAAAATGTATAGAAGCGTCTCGACACAAAGCATACAGAAGAGTCGCGTCGCGGACGCTACCCTCATTCATCTGCGCCTGTCCTCGACGCGTCCTCATCTTACGTCTCTTATGTCTATCCTGCGCCTTAAGAGATATACTATCAAATGTTCTGATGAACACTATGTTCAGTAAGTGGCTTTTGAAGGACATCCCTCCTGCTCTGCCCTGGGCAAGACTCATTTGATGATTTTACCACGCCAAAAAAACTGTAGTGAGTACCTGCGAATATGTTCGTAGTGAGGTGTTCGTACATCGTACAACCTTAGCAGTAATACACCCGATTAATATCTGAATGTATGACGACGCGAGTGTAGTTTGCAACGTTGTTGCATCACTCCGATCAAATTGAATCTCTGTTCCGTCTTCAGATCATGTTATGGAGAATTGAATTACAAACAGATGTACGGCATTGTCATTGGATAGATAACTCGTTTAAGGATAGATTGTTGGCCTGGCCGGGTCGCGGGACTTATTTTCATGACCGTAACCCCGGAACATAAAGGGCTATTGAAGGACACCGAGGATTTTAGTCAGTACAAGTCTGACAGTCCCTCCCACCCCACGCAAAAAAAAATAGGATAGATTGTTGGGACCATTTTTTTTTTTATGTGGTAAACTATCAAATGAGACCTCCCACCCCGGGCAGGGCGAGAGGTACTGTCAGACTTGTACTGACTAAAATCCACGGTGTCCTTCAATAGCCCTTTACGTTCCGGGGTCACGGTAATGGTATAAGACCCGCGACCCCGGCAGATTGTTGGGACCTTGGGAGGGTTTTTCCTATCATGACGTTAGCCAGAGTAGTTCCAGTGAGGGAAAGAGAAAGAGCTATACAAGACGTCTAGCACCACCAGATGTTTTTGTTTTGGGGAGCAGAAATTGAGCCGGGAAGAGCTAGATTTTATATATTTGGAAATTCAAGAGCTAAGTGATATAGTGTGTTTAACCAGTGTGTGTTGCCAGTGATTATATATGGCTCTGAAACGTGGTCATTGACTGCTGGCCTTTTAGAGAAACTAAGAGTCACTTAACGAGCAATTGAAAGAGCTATGCTCGGATTTTCTTTGCGGGATAAAATCCGGAACACGGATATTCGGCGAAGAACCAGAGTCACCGATATAGCTCGTAAAATTTACAAGTTGAAGTGGCAATGGGCGGGCCACATCGCTCGTAGAACTGACAACCGATGGGGAAGAAAGGTTCTCGAGTGGTGACCACGGACCGGAAAACGTAGCGTAGGTAGGCCTCGTGAGAGTCGCGGGCAACCGATGGATGCATGTGGCGAATTGTCGTTCGGCGTGGCGGTCTAAAGGGGAGGCCTATGTTCAGCAGTGGACGTCTTCCGGCTGATGATGATGATGATGAAGTGATATAGAATACTAGCAGCCCGGTACGTGCTCTCGCTACGTATAAAGTGAAATAGTAAAAATGTGATAAATGAAGAACCGCTCTACCGATTTTGTGCAAACTTCGCATAAACTATCTACTAAATAGTCCAAACAAAGCCTAAAGATTTGGTTAGGATTGGTAAGCCCGTTCTTGAGTTATAAAATTACAACGAAAATTGACGTAGATGATGATTGAGTGATCGATAATTTTTTAAAGATTTCGAGTGGTCTTTTTTTCTCATTTTATTTCATTGTATTATACTCTGAGATTTACCGTACTCTTAGCTTAACAAGCCAACTCGCAATTTATGTTAGAGTTAGAGACGGACGTTTTCATCCATCCAAGCTCATTTTTTCAACAGAAATTATTCGTTTTTTTCTTTTGTCCATCTTGGGACTGAAGTCCTAGGGTTACTTTTTTTTTTGCGTGTTAAAATCGTCAAATGAGTCCTCCCACCCCGGGCAGGGTGGGAGGGACTGTCAGACTTGTACTGACTAAAATCCACGGTGTCCTTCAATAGACGCTAGGGTTACTTAATGCTATATAAAGGACTAAATAGCAAATTATTACATTTTGTAACCGATACCAAAATAAATTATGATTGCATCCCAAACCAAAATTGTTTATTGAATAAATCATCAAGATTGGTCCACAAAGATGTGTTCTATACTACATAGTAACATAATCCAACGAAATATTATTTGGCAACTACTAAAAGTTTCAAAACTAAACAACTAACAGAATCAAAACGCCCCGCTACATCAGCTACCAACAGAAAGCACAAACTCCAAATAAACTAAAACATAGTATCTACTAAACAACAGATAAGTAAGTCTACCGTAGGATAGGATCTAGCTACAATTTATTAGGACCCCAACAGACCTCCTTATTAGACCCAATAAAGAGAACCGGGGTGTCTACTCTCCAATCGCTTCGATCCGAGAACATTTCATTGGTTGCTTAAAATATTTAGGACAGTTTCCCCTGACCCTTTCGTCTCATACATAATGGAACGTTAAATCTGTGTGTTTATTCGCTTTTATCTTAAGAACTAGGTTCTGTACCCGATTGTGTGAAAAGATTTTGTTTGCTCTGCATTTTTCATCATTATTGGTCTCTGATATTGAGAAGCTCCACGGATATTGAAATTTAATTCTTTATGAGGAGTGGATTTTAAAATATTGAATTACATATCAGTTTTGCCAATACACGCAGGCTCCAGCACTAGTGCGTCCTGCAATATTTAAAATTGAAAATAGTGTGTTTGATATGAACTCAAAAATAAATGAATTGAATATTTATTTGACATAGAAGCAGGTGCAAACAAAAGCACTGTCAGTCAAACTCTTTGGGGATCACAAACGACTGACAACAGAACTGTACAACTGCTAAAAGCCAAAACCAAAACGCCATTTGCCCTCTAGAGTGTACACAGCTTAACATTATACCCTCGACATATGGGAGTAAACATTGAATGATGACTCCATGTCCATAACAGCTGCATAATTGATTGAGTGCCACCGAATTAAGTCAATTGTGCAGCCTGAATAATACCAGGCAAACAAAGGATTTGTATTCAACTTTGATCTGGTTTACCACTAGGTAAATTACAATTATAATAATTTTAGTTTCATTGAAATTGTAAATCATAACGAGATTTTACGCAGAAACCACAAAACGGTACCTCTTTACGATTCATACATAGTACCTCCGGAAACTTCCGTGTCCAGTGAGGACCTGCGTTATCGCGTCATGTGGTAGGTCAGGACGCCGTAACGCCTATCCAGCCACTCCTCAAAGAGGGGTCTTACCAAAGCGATTGTGGCGCTCAGTAGCCTTTCTTAGATTTTTAACTGTATGCGCTTGGGCATAAAGTTGAAAATCTATTAGAGGCTACTAAGCGTTAACGACCGAAACGAACGAAAATGCTCAGTTCATCATCCAACAATTCTAGTCATACACGTGTACCATTTACGAGTACCGCATCAATTAGTGATAAATGATAAATATAATCCCACCAAAAACATTTCATGTAAACTGTTGCCAAAACGAGCACATAAGGTTTGTCCTACGAAAAAGATATCAGATCTCATGTACAACCAAGCTTCTGAATCTAGGCGGCCTAACTCTAGCAACCCTAACTTCACAAATTCTACAAATCAGTAAAATGTATGCTAGCATCTTGGATTTATAACATTACATTATTTTTCGAATTGATCCCAAGGGGCCCTTTCATTTGATACCCATATTGCAGAAGTGCATAAGAAACAAATTATTCCGCCATCTTGGATTTAGAATGACGTCACATTATTTATCGAGTTGCCCTCAACGAGCCCTTTCATTTGATACCCACATTGTAGAAGTGCATTAACAATAACTATTCTACCATCTTAGATCGTCCGCCATATTGGATTTACAATGACGTTACATTATTTTTCGAGTTACTCTCAATGAGCCCTTTCATTTGAAACCCATATTGTTTAAGTGATTTTTGACTTTTTTGCCTTTTTTGAGTTTTTTGAGTTTTTTGACTTTTTTGACTTTTTTGACTTTTTTAACTTTTTTGACTATTTTTGACTTTTTGATTCCACCCGAATAAGGTTTAAGGTCTCATACAAACTTTCACCCCCAATTTTAGGGGATGTGGGGTGAAAATTATAAGTTAATGAATTTGTTTGTTGATTGTATACTAAACTTAGACTAAATACCGAATTTCAGATCTCTAGCACTGCAGGAAGTATCCTAACATCTTAAGGTCTCATACAAACATCCACCCCCCATTTTAGGCGATGGGGGGCGAAATTTATAAGTTTGTGAATTTTCTTGTTGGTTGTATACTAAACTTAGACTACATACCGAATTTCAGCTCTCTAGCACTGCAGGAACTAGCCAAACATTTTGATGATCATCAGTGTGTCAGTGTGTCAGTGTGTCAATATATCAGTGACGAAATCCGTGTATTTTAGATGTCAATAAAATCTAAACTATTAGAGCTATTCCATTGAGATTTTGTATGCTTAATAAGTCTATTATAGGCATCATATCCTGTAAATATGAACTATCTGGCAAAAAATACTACAGCAACAAAGCTACGTGTCATTTCAATGTCAGACCACTCAAATCAACTCATAATGTTGCCATAGCGATACTAATAATATCAACAAGAGTAGCGATGCTCATTATTTGCGCTTTCCCCAAATATCGAGCGTCATTGAGTGGATGGCACTCCGGAGGATCGTTGAGGGCTCATTCCCCACATACGTCATTAATTGTCTCTTTCATGTAACGAGGTTGCCGTAAACTTCTCAGTGGGGAAAATTGAGGTAGTTGATAGTATTGTTTCTTAGTATTAAGATTTGTCTTATTGTTTTTAAAATTATGTTTTGATGAATTTAAGATTTCCAGATTTGTAATTGGCGTCGTCAAAATTGGCACACGGCTTAGACCAATATCGAAAAACAGTACTTTAATAATTATAAATAGTACAACTTACATTTAAACTTACTTCCACTTTCGTAGAGTGAGCGTACATAAATTTATTTATTTACTATGCTGGCCCGAAAAACTTCGTACCGCCTCAGAAACCTTTTAAACCTTCCGTGGACTTCCCAAACCAAAATGTGCCAAATCGGTCCAGCCATTTTCGAGTTTTAGCGAGACTAACGAACAGCAATTGATTTTTATATAATAGAGAAATAAGATGTAAGATAGGAATACTGGATCCTAAAAAAAATTATGTTAGTGTCTAGTTTAAAGTTTTCATACAAAATGACATCGTGAGAGTCGCGGGCAACCGATGTGTGCAATTGTCGTTCGGCGTGGCGGTCTAAGGGGGAGGCCTATGTTCAGCAGTGGACGTCTTCCGGCTGATGATGTTGATGATGATACAAAATGAGCATCGGAAAAATGTTTTTGCCGACACATTTGTAACATTTTATGCGTGTTTCTACGTCGCTTTTTGCCGACAATGGAACACGTGGCCTACTATTATCTCAAAAAGCGTGAGTATTTCCGCTGAAAGAAAGCGACAGAGCGATACAAGTCGTCTAGCACCATCTCGCTTACACAGCTAAACAACTCACCCCTTAAGACGTCATGTCATGGTACCAGGTGCCTTAAGTTAATTCAAATTAGTATGTTTATGTAACAGCTTAGAATCTCCAATAATACCGACAAACTTTCATTTATGTATGTGTGCTCGCACCTTCTCTAATGCTTCAACATCTGAAACTCCAACAAGAACACAAACTTGTAATTTAATATAAACTAAATTTTCTCAACAATGTACGTATGCTTTACTAAGAAGCATTTCCATATTGTTTTGATTGTTTGTAGAACACAACATAGTATTATTGATGTAATCATTGAAAAGTTTGGCAAAAATGTATGTGACTGATATACCACGTAGCGCCCTCTGTTGGCGCGTGGCGGAAACAGTCAACAATAAATGTCACCTTGTTCGCCCCACTCGCCTCAAGATGGCGTTAGAAGATAAGGACTTTAGCACATAGTGAACGACTGTTTGCGCTGCTCGACACCAGAGGCGCCTTTTTATCAATGAACCATTGTTATATTATGAATGAATGTTGTAGTTTTTTCCACTCGACACCAGGGGGATTGCTGTTGGCAACAGTTTCGAACATTCCAGAATTTTCTAGAAAGCTGAACCGGAAGTTTATCGTCTTCCGTGCACATTTTGCCTATTGCAATCGTTCTGTTCGCCTCGGGATTCGAAAGAGTGCACATGTCTCGTGTTTCGTAGCGCGTTAGATAGAAGTATCAAACTGTAACCACGCAAGTTGTACCTGTTCTGAATTAGCGAATGTAATATTTTAAAACCTATGGAAATATAATCTCCTAGTGGTGAATACTGACTTTTTATTCATCAAGTCCACTCCGTCCTCTACAATGTACTTGCAATAGTAATCTTGAAGCTATGAGGCTACATAATGGTATGTAGTGAGTTGTGTAACAAAAAACAAAAAGATGATCATTCACGTTTCAAGCTGTTTCATAGCTTTTAGAGCGGCGACCGAATCTAGAAATTCCGTAACGAAAATAAACCTAACATTCCGCATCGTCTAATATCGTTTCAGTGCGACAGACTTCGGTGTTCGTCGTTTGTTTTTCTTGACGTTTCACGTCAATGGCTTGGCTAACCATAGCCTAAAACAAATGCATAAGTTGATAAAAATGCTATGCAATAGCTTTACCGCGGCAACCTCTGAGTGATTCCGCACAACGGACCGAATGAGAGGTCGGAAAAGGAGTCCCATCATCAACCCCCGAGTACCACACGTATTTGTTTCTTACATGACTTCAGTAAGTTGCAACTCAATTCTGGTTGCAGCTGCTAAGAAAATCCTATGAATCCCAATGAATTATTTCAAGAAATACCATGCCCGGTACTTACAGTTATGACCGCTAGACTAAACGAGAATTCTGGTTAATTGGTCAGGTAATCATTAACGCACAGTAACTCGAAACAAATACAATACTATGTGCGAAATACATGACATAGGCAATATTAATTATCTATATTGCTTGTATGATGAACATGCATTGTGCATAGTAATCAGCGCATGGCCCTAGATTACATTATATTGGGTATATAGAGATGGATTTTCGTAGAACATTGTTATTGAATATGGAATATTATTTCAAAATAAAAACAAAATGCTTGTATTTGGGTAATCCACGGATTAAAATTTATACAAATAAAGTGGAGCTTCAACTTTTATTGCTAAACTCCAGTTGATGAGAAGACTTTAAAAAAAAAAATACACACAGTTTACCTAAACTTAATCTTACAACTAAAAAATATTGATGAAAAAGATATATATTAGTAACGTGAGCTATAATATAAATACTGATATTCAGCTGCATAAGTTTAGACTGGACGACAACCGCAACATGGTTGGTAAAAGGCTTGCTAGATTCAAATGAAACAGAGAACCAGCACATTCTAAAGCCGAACCAACATACAAGAGAAATATAGACGACACAAGAAGAAGTGATGAAACAAACTCTACAGTCATCATTATCATCAGCCTATAATGTTCCCACTGCTGGGACACAGGCCTCCTCTCTGAGAGAGGGAGTGGGTCATAATCCACCACGCGGACCCAGTGCGAATTGGTAGATGTCACATATCTTCGAATTTTTGGTTCTAGGACATGCCGGTTTCCTCACGATGTTTTCCTTCACCGTTTTGAGAGCAGTGGTGATGAAATAAATTACACAAAGTAATGCGCCTGGCGGGGTTCGAACCCACGACCTACAACTCGTAAGTCGAGACCGATACCACTGGGCCACCACTGCTCAGTCTCTACAGTATCAATCACAAATTCCGACAATATCACCCAAAATCCAGCAAATACATCCATCCCTAATCCCATAATCCAAACTCGACTAGCGCTATTTCTATGTAGCTGTTTGATAATCCGTTTGCAACGCGCGCCGGTATTAGCATATCCCCCGGCCAATAATATTGTACGATAGACTATGAACGTGATATGCATCAGGTTAAACCGTAATTACAGTGGCTTTATTGTGGGCTGTTCCATTGGTTTATGACCTGATGTGACAAGGTGGTTTGTTTCTAGTGTTGAAACTGGTTTAAGTGATACATTCGCGAGGTGTTTATCTTTCTCTATCAAAATCAGTTAGTTTATTTCAAGTAGGTCAGTTAAGAGACTGTTGCATTGTAATCATCTTCTTTTGCCTTTATCCCATTTTAGTTTGGGTCAGAGTAACTCGTTTTCTTCTTTTATTCTCCTCTAAAAGACGTCACAGTATCTTTAACTCCACTTTTGAATTGTAAAAAAAATAAAAAATATATGTGTTTGCAAATCAGTGTCTTTTTATCAATGAGTAATAATTCACTATAAGAATGGTTGAAGAAAGTATTTTTGAAAGTTATAATTTTAGTTTTATCATCATCATCATATTAGCCTGGGATCACTTACTGCTGCGTATCGTTTTAAGCCACCACTAAATGAAATGTCTAAAGAGTGTCCTATCTAATTATTATTAAACCTCATCAAGGTTTAATTTTCGACATTGCGGTAAATCTACCATTAAAATACTCGGAACAGCAAGAAAATAGATTGTACTTAAAGTCAAGGTTTCAGACATACCAAATTCTTAACTGGAAGTCCATTGAAGAAAAATCTCTTAAACGTTAGCAGTTCATGTTTAACGTAGCGTAGCCAACATTCCCCGACATGCTTCGTTTCCGGATCCACTAAAAGTATAAACGCTAAGTGCTGGAAATGTTTTCAAACATTGCAAGCTGATGTTTATTTGCCTAAATTAAAAAGGATTCAAAATCAAAATCAAAATCAAAGCGTTTATTTCAATTAGGCCATTACAGGCACTTTTGAATTGTCAAAAAGACATAAAAATAAAACTAGTACAAAATAGTTATGGTGCTACAGTCCCAGTCACAAGACATAAAAACTGTGAAAGTACCGTAGGTGCTCATTCCAAAGCGTAGATCTATGGAGAAGAATGAGCAAGAAACTCCATGGACACTCTTTTTCAATCGCCAAAATCATTACAAAACTTTTTTTACATCATTCATCATCAGATGGTACATTATGTGAGAACGATGTGGCATGTTATTAGTGTCCACAGTAAATATAAAAAGACAATTCAAAAATAAAGTTATTAATAATTAGAATAGACCGTGGCAGCCAAGAGATGACCAGTCTCAACTGACAGCGCCCGTTCACGAACATGACACATATATCAGCACCACTCAGCTCAACCATTTTGAAGGGAGCTAAATGACCCGACACACGCGCCACCATCAGCGAGACATTCGAGTGAGCATGACATAACTTTCAACCGCCAGGGTTATTCAAGTCAATAAAGTGAAGTACGTAGGTATCTAATCAAAAACGGCTCTAATGTACATGGCACTCACACAATGCCGGTTATGCAGCTATATTCGTAATAATGTCGGTAAAATTTTGTGCATTTATACGTTTCCGAAATAAGTAACTTGTAATTAAATTATTCTTAACTAGCTTTTCTTAAACGGGAACGTAACACTGTGGCTAAAAATATATAATTTACTTTTATTAATTCTCTCACACTTACCAAAACTGACTGTACCAAATATTTGCATGAAAAAATGACGGACAAATCAGTTAAGGGGAACCCTGAAAAATCATCCATAGGACTAACGTGTCCTATTGTAGTAGTTCCAGGTCCATATATATCAGGGGACGAACCTTTTACCATCAACAGACTCTAATTCAAACAAGCTACTACTAAAGAATTCTGAATAAAAGGAGTAAATATATAACTATTACTCTCATTTTCAAAAGAATAGGCAGATCCTACAGTCGGCATAACAATAACTTTTTGATTGTCAATTTATTTTATATCTAGGTTTAGTACCAGCGAGCCAAGCGTGAAGACTAGACTCAATACTAAAACCAAGGAGTACTGTTACAACTAGGTTCATTTAGTAACCTAATCTAACCAAAATTTAAGATATTTTAGCATAATTATTATAAAAAAAATTGTTAGTAAAAGAGTCAATTCAGATCTACATTTTTGTTATTTTTCGTACAATGATAGAATATACCACCTTTTTGACAACTAATGGTAGCATTAAATCTAAAAACAATATTTAATTTGTTTTCACGAAAATCGATTTGACCCTAATGTATTCACGAAAATCGCTTCTGTCCAAAACGTACCAAATGACCTTTGATAAACAGAACAAACCAATTTATTATCCACCCGTATAAATACCACAATATAATGGATTGCAACTGAAACCAAAACACATTAATACATGTCAGTCCAGATCTTACCCAAAACATGTGTACAAGTGTCTTGAAGGACGGAGGACCTAAGAAAGACCCTTGAGGAACCCCTTTTAGTGTCGTCGTAATAAATCAAGCCCTAATGACAGTCACGTTTTTTTCTCAGCCAAGAATACACTCAGAGGTAATCAGAAAACGGGTGAACGGAGTAAGCAACCCGTTTGCAGAGGCACAAAATGTTGTCGACTTGTTTTTCTGTGTTCGAAACAGTCAAATGCTTACCCTTCGCCTTTAGACGAGGGTGGTTTGCTATATTCGGGTCACGTTTTGACAAAAAATGAGATGATTATGTTAAGTTGCAGAAATTTTACTATTATTGCGAGCTGAAATGTTCGGTTGTTAAGGATTTGGGAGTCGAAGAAACTGTTCTGTTAAGATAAGAGGAATGTTGTCAAGATTAGCATTTATCTTGTTCTGTTATTGCAGCTCATGAATTTGTAACTAGTTGAGTTGTGCAAAATTATCAAGAAACATGAAAAAGTTTCTACAAAACCGTATAGGTATTTTTCTTATTCTGAAACATGTTACAGTTATTTGAATTAATACTCTGATTTCTGAGCCCTTCGTGGAGCAACCGTGCGTAATACAAACAGATAATAATTTAATTAAGCAAATGTAAGAGACGAATGGATAGTTTCACGTATGGATTCTGGTCACGTTCATATAAAGAGAGAATGAGATGATCGTATTATTAAAGTTTGAAAATTTTCCGTTTGCAAGCTAGTTTGCGACTGGGTTTAATTTCATTTTAATTTCAGCCTGTCTAGTGCATTTGTAGATGTGATTGTGTATGCAAAGTGGAGGGTTTGTGTGTTGGAATAGTACTAAGTGCTATTTTAGTTCTAACTACAAAACAGAACTAATCAAAAATATTTGCATAGTAGCTGTGATTACATGGCTGCAAATTGTGATAATATAATTATATAACTCGCGTCAGTATGTAGTATTAATCAAATAGTCATATTAATTAACTTCTAATCCGGAGGTCTGTCTTGGCTCATAAAATAAATAATGCTTCTCAAATTTTTTGTTCTTAAAGTACTTCTCGAAACAGCCATAAAAATTAACGACCTTCCTAAACAAAGCAAAATTATCATCATCTTTTACTTAGACCGTAAAAAAAAAAACTTAAAAGCATTATTAATCTCGACGTAACTTGCTTATTAAACTCTCGGGATCGCCATCTTGCATACATAATATCCAATAAGTAAGCTAAGTTTCTTCATCAAGTTACTAAAGGAGATATTAGAAATAATTACAAAAATAATCGTCCGCTTAACATGCAAGGAGCGTGGGGCAGAGACGATCCCCGTAATATGCAATGGAGATTTCATTACACGTTATGCATGATTTTATGAAAATGCAACTTAGTACGAAGAACTTGGTTTATTAAAGAATTTACCTTCAAAGAAGTTTTCTTTTTAAGTTCAAAGAAAAAGGTTGTTTGGAATTTTAAAAATTGTTTGTTAGTTTAAAGGCTTTTCAGGTGCTTTATTTTTATGCTAAGTGAGGGTTTGGAAAGAATTTTAAAAGATTTTTGTTAAATTTTCCTTCAAAAATAGGTAAGCTTTTTAGGGTTCCACTCTCAAAGGGTGCTAAAGTGATGTATTACCAGCAGTGCTATTTTTTATAATGACCAAAATATCAATAAAAACCTACAACAATGTGATAGCCCAATCATAGTTCTCACGCAATGCTCATTCTAAAGTTTGGTATTTACTAACCTACACTAAGCTCGCGAGTTGAATGCAAAGCTTAGGAATGCGGTAGTGCTGTTGACAAGGATGGCAAAGTACTACACTGCAGGCGTGTGAGGTGGGGCGTGCGGGTAGCGGGGGGCTCTTCACCTCAGACCCCGACTGCATTCAACTCGCGCGCTATCTGTACTGCCATCGACATGACATTATAACGAACTTAAAAATTAAAATTTCCCTTCGTATGCGTACAACGTTCTACGTCGTCTTTCTTCAGTTTTTGTTGTTATTTTTCAAATAAAAATAAGTTATATTGATAATAACGTTGAATTTTGTATGTTGCGTAATACGTAATATTCTATGATGTCTACCAATGTTAAACCTCTTGTAATAGAAAAATAAAACGGATCTATAAGCCTCTAAATGGAAAATATAAATGGAAGAACGAAAGATCAATAATAAATTATTAGTACTACACTACACAATGCCTATTCCTTAGACGGATCGAATTTATTCTTATAACAATTTGATCTAAAAGAAAAACTAGACAAATTGAAAACTTCTAGGTATTTAATTCCAACTTTACCATTGTTATCTGGGGGCACGGTAGTGCCCCCCGCCAAGACGAGCCAAGCGAAGCGCAAGGGCACTACCTACCTTTTCTCGAAGTGTTTCGTCGTTTTTTTGAACCCTCATAAAGTTGGTTTCCGATGTACCAGATAGTTCATATTCACAGGATATGATGCCAATAATAGACTTATTAAGCATACAAAATTTCAATGGAATAGCTATAATAGTTTAGATTTTATTGACATCTAAAATACACGGATTTCGTCACTGATATATTGACACACTGACACACTGATGATCATCAAAATGTTTGGCTACTTCCTGCAGTGCTACAGAGCTGAAATTCGGTATGTAACGCCTAAAATAGGGTGTTGATGTTTGTATGAGACCTTAAGATGTTAGGATATTTCCTGCAGTACTAGAGACCTGAAATTCGGTATTTAGTCTAAGTTTATTATACAATCAACAAAAAATTCTCATGACCTGTGGGTCGTATTACAAATGGATCTAGTATATGATACCACATTTTTAGTGCAATTTGTTGTATTAACTAAATTTTAATGACTTCAGTCGTGGCGGTATTATCCGTCCGTATTTTGACGTTACCTAAGTTTATACAACTGCATCCGATCCCGCGTTTTCGTTGACGGCCTTAGAAAGTAGTCACCCAGAGAAATATTAAGAAACGTCAGTAACAGGTTTCGTGCTTAGATGACTGGTTTGATTTCCAGAACCCATTTAAGTAATACAGGACTTTAACTGACGCCTTTTTTGAGACTATTTGTAGGTATTTTAGTTTTATAACTTTAAAACTTAAAACTAAAATCTTTAGAAATCGAATAACAAGTTGAAATTTTAATTGTAATAATATATTTTGCGAATGTTCTTTAACAAAACCAATATTATTTTCCAACAAGAAACTTACTTTCAACTTGTACTTGTTAGCGAGAATCAAGACATTTTAATTACTTTCTGCTGTTAGAAAGGAGTTTGTATAGCTTTTGGTTAGGTATAAAATATTTGGTTATGTTTTTGATTTATTCTCAAAAATAGTATTATTCAAACTCCGAGTTTCTATTCAATTTTAGTTTCTAGTTTGTTTTTTTGCTATGTACACTGTAATAAACTGACAAGTAACTGTTATATTGGCGTTTCTTAAAATAGAAAGAAAAATTCTTTTAAGTTGATTTTTTGAGAAGAAAACTGAAATCTAGTTTTGATTATGATAGATTAGAAGAAAACTATCAACTCAAACCGTATATTTCTCCTGTTGCCAAACGCTTCTCCCGCTCAGTTCCTCTTATTTCTTTTGTCACTCAGGACCAAAGCAGCTTTTGAAAGAATATTTTAAATATGTCCAGCATTTTCGGAGCCTTTTCAATACAAACAAACAATCAAAATAATTCCTTAGCGTTGATAGACCAGTACAAGTCCTTTTAAATAACCAGCTTCTATTTTTTTCACGCCACACGACAAAATAAGTATATTTTCTACCAAATCAGAAATTAAACCACTTTTAATATATTAATTCCTGGTGCGGCACAAACTAAGTTCTTAACTAACATTTCTACACTCACTATAATACAATACGACTGGATTAACTGACACTTAACCACGGCACTGTTTCAAGTGGTTCCGAGGTATTTTGTATTTCTACAGTCTGCATTTATGTTGTTTACCTTGTCGGTGAATGTGGGTAGTTGGGTAGTGTTACAGTGTGTGTGAGCATCTGCTTTATCTATGTTTGTGTTTATATCTTTGTTATTAGATACGATTTGTGTTTCATGTAAATCTTCTTCGTCTAAATAAGGTTTCACTATTTTACAATGTCATTTCTCACTTTTACAATTGTATATTTCGAAAGACAGAAATTAGTTGTCAATGAAGCTTATTTTAATCAAATTAAATTAAGATCGCATATTTTAAATTTCTTATCTGAATAACCAAGAATTGTAAACATTTCGTCTTGCAAAACACTGTCACTATACTTTTTGTTTCTTGATAAAATCATCAAATGAGTCCTCCCACCCACAACGCGGGACGGGAGGAACTGTTAGACTTGTACTGTCTAAAATCCACGGTGATCCTTCAAAAGTCCTTTACGTTCCAGGGTCACTGTTACCTGATGAGAAAGTCGCGCGACTCCGGCAGAACTAATAACAAAAAGGACGGTTAAACTTTGCAGATTATCGATCGTCGTCTGTTCTAATTTTAGCTTCGAGCCCTCTCCATACCCTTGGATATTCTTGTCAAAACAACAACACAAAGTAGACAACTGTTGTAGTGCCATCTGACTGACTTTTAGCGAAGTTATTACAAGTTGAAATGACCTCTTTAAATGACCTGCGCGTTCAACACCGACCCATCTTGAGAAGGGGTCCCAAAGTTTTTGTGACTTCCAACTTATGATTAAAAAGTGAGCTTTTGGGGCAAAACAAATTTAAATATCGTCGTTTTGTTTGGTTTCATTATTACGGGTAAGTGCAGTGACGTTTTCATTCAAACATTTCATGTTAATTATAAACTAATCGCCCTTTTAGCATCTAAAATGTGTTGAGGTGGAAACATTAATTAAAGTGTAAAAAGTAATAATCTAGATCATGTATCTTTAGCACAATAATAGAGCCATTTACATCCCACACCACACTAAGAAAATTCCTCAGATTACTTTCCCACATTCCACTTAAAACGAGAAAAGGAATAAACAATACGGCTTGTTACAGCTAACTTTTAAATTGGAAATTTTAAAAGTGTACTAACAGCAACATTAATCCCCCCAGCTCCCAGGCGAAACATTATTTACTCTGCAAATTTCTTTAGCTACGCCCTAAATTTCCCAGGATGGCAAACTATAATCTCTTGGCCAGTATCCAAAGAGGTGAGACGCTAAAAGTTAAACGAGAGGCTGGAGCCAAGCAATAGTAGTGGAGGTGGCTAAGGGGTTTCACCAGGTACCAATTCCAATACCAATTTGTAGTGCTTTATGAAATTGGTTTGTTTTTTTTTGGTATTGTATGTAATAAGATTAAAACTTGACTCTGGTTAACGATGCTAAGAATCATAATCGTTTATTTCCTATTAGCTTTGCATATGTTTCAATAGCGAATTATACGTTTATATAGACGATAGTCTAACCGCACCCTTCACACCCAAATAGATAAAATCAGTTAAAATAATTGAGTCATTCCCTACACGTATTAACACAACATTATCCTTTACTCTTGTAGCAGAAACAACAGGGTCCTTAATTATTCCGAGTCTTGTCGAGTCCAAAGGACCGGTACGTGAAATGACATCCTTAATCCATGCTTGTCCATCCGTGCCCATGTGGCTTGGCCGTTGAAAGGTCCCCTGTGTGGACACTATAAACATGTTGATGCGGTGTCCAATGTTTGTCCCGAGGGACGCCAACTAATTCCAAACGGGTCTTGCCTTGATTAACATATAATGTGCTCGTGTGGTGTAGACCTGCTGTGTGGGCGTTTCTGAATTGTTGGCGTTAAGAGTGTCAGCTGTTGTTGAAAATTTATAAAAGAATGTTTACGAGAATGTTGAATAGCTAAGGGTTGGGTTTTTAAGTGTTTTATAGCTTTATGCTCTTGTACTTGGATGATATAATGTTGCTTTTTCAGTTTAGCTGATAAATTTTTACTACATTTCTTTTGGAATTGTTTTTCTTGTATGTTCTTTGCTTGTTAATTGACTTAGCAACAGACTAAGACTCCAAATATTATAGTTTTAACTAACGGATTTAAGTAAATGGTTGCTAATATTTTGCTTTTATGTATATTTAACCAAAAAATAATTTATGTTAAATTCTAATTGAAATTATGCATCACTTTTTGTAACTAAAAACCATTAATGTGTTATTATTGTTTTAATTGAGTTCTTTCTTAAATAAAATCTCATTATCTTTCGCAAACACAATTTAGTAGCCTCACCTCAATTCTCATTATGTATTTTTGAGATCAAAAACACATTAATAAGTACTTATTTACCTAGACATTCGTTCCGAGCAACTCAGAAGATAAAATAATGTTGACCGCAATCCAATTTCATGTAATACCTATCTATTTTTCCAGACAATGTATCACTCAAATATATTGAATGGATCCCAGAACGAACGAAGAAAAACAACACAATTTTGTCTTTTATTATCGGAAAAATTTCTTCGTCAACTACCAATAGCCCTGGTTATTGGTATTGATGGAATCATTTCTCTTTACTGACTCTTGTATTTTAGCTTTTTCTGATTTTGTTTTTTTTTTTTGAGCGAGGTAAAATCATCAAAATAATTCCTATCCCCCCAGGGTAAGGCAGGAGTGACTGTCAAACTTGCACTGACTAAAATCCACGGTGTCCTTCAATAGCCCTTTACGTTCCGGGGTCACGGTTGCTGTTTAGTTCCGCGACCCCGGCAAGCTTTGGCCTTCTAAAACCCGCCCGTCATATTGCTGACAGCTTTTTGAGGAGTGCGTAAAACACGACGCAATGTGGACCCGGGCATGGTATATGATTGGAGAGCGAGTCGCCCATTACTCGCCGTTTGCATGTCCGCGTTTTTTATTGCTATGGATTTACTGTTAGCTCGTATTCTGGGTCAACAGATACAATTTTTTTTTTCATCTGTAGAACGTGTATTGTAATAGTTTCAATGTTTCTAAACCTTTCCAGACACATTGCTATTACCGTCTGAAATATTATATTTACTATTTTGTCTGACACCGTCTTTATTGTGCTACAATATTCCTCGGATTAAAGCCGTCTGATTTATTTATGCTTACCAAAATCATGTATATTTTATTTCGTTCATACGAGTACCTACTGAAATATAATCAATTATGTATCTCATGCAATTTATGTTCTTTTTTATTTTCTAATTAGTTTATCTCTATCAAATAAATCATATTATTGGAAATCAAGATGGCGGGTAATTCTTTCTGATTGGCTTGCTTATCTAACAACACGTTTCAAACAATAATAATTCCAGAAATCACGACTGTCTTTTCATCAAAGGATTCTCTCTTAAATTACCGTTGAAAACATAATGTTAATACAATCTTACTAAACCACTTACCAAGTCTTAGTGTGATGATTACTACAGTGTCCCAAGAGCATCGTTCATTGTAGCTGCCTCGGAGGGAACGTTCGCAGCTCCCAGCTTTCACGTCTTGATTATCTTCAATTCTAGGACTAGCTACCTAGCCACCTACTACATAGAACTACTTTTTGATTAACCGTTTTTTGGACTTTTTTTTATTTCGTTTCGAAGATTCGTCACAACATTTTCTTCAATCTTTTCTAACTCGTCTTAATTGTTATTTATTCATTATCATCATCATATTAGCCCGGGATCACCCACTGTTGGGTATACTCATCCCTTTTTTGCCATATTTCTCGGTTCTGTGCGTCTCACTTCCTTTTGTTATTTTTATTATTTTATAATATCCGTTAGACTAGAGGCATACCATTTTAGTTTAGTACATCCACATTTCACTGGTTATTTTTAAGTCCCATAATAATTAATATAGGGAACGAAGTTATCGCTATCACAACCGTCGACTTAAGTTGCTACTGACAAATTCTATGTGACTTGATGCAATACCATTGATGCCTGACCTGGGAATCGAAACAAGGACTTCAAACTCAACAGTCACACCTACGACTAATAGACCAAGGAGGCAGCTCATAATTATTATATTCTTTTACTCAAGTTTTCCGATGCTAAAGAAATATTTACTCTCTCTTTATCTTGTTTTTTTATTTTTTTAATCAAGTTCTATTTTATTTTCTTCATGTTTTATTTTCATAGTTCTGTTTCAATACGCTTTTGATTAAATATCTGATTCTAAAAAATATTTACCATCGCATTATGTTTTATTTACATAAATGATTGAATTGGAGTTTAGTTTAGCAACGACAAAAACAAGGTTTTTATGAATATAAAAGATCTTATATTTATTTTCAGACAAAAATATTTTTATGGAAGAACACTGAAATTGGTAGTTCCCATTTATAGACTTTCTAGGAATCGAGCCTTTGTGTTCGTAATGAAAATTAGATCGCTCACTACTGCGAGAAAAATATAACATGGAACATGAAGATTTACTATATTATTACTCTTCTTACCTTCGGGGAATACAGTCCTTACGTTCGGTGTACGTAGTTGCTATAAAGTTTCCTTATCTACAACCAACAGAATATCATTTTTCACTTTCCCAATTCCGAAAACCCACTCATGAAAACCCATATATCCTCTTGTTTCTTTCACCTTTTCACAGGCATGAAATTCAAAAACCTCTTCTTCAAAGCCGAGCTTATAACTTGCACCCCACATAAAAGGAAACTGGCAACCCCAACGCTTCACGTGTGCCTTTTGTTAAATACAATGTCCTACTTTATTTGCAGTCCGCTGTTTTAAGAGTGTTATTTGTAATGGGAACGGTGACAAAACCCCAAGGTTTTTTGAACCCTGTTCTTGGAACAAAAGGGTTCCATTTACATCAAATTGCGTGGCTCAGCGAATTCTTGCGATTTACTTTTGATGGGTTTCGTGGATTGTGTCTGGTTTTTATTGTAGATTTGTTTTGGGAGGGATAGCAAATTTTTGATAACATTGCACCTTTCTGTTATGAAGTCACGGGATTGTGAATGATATCTTAGTAATGTTCAGTAAGAGAAATGGAGACGGAGAGAAAAGCTAAAAAATATAAATTATATAAACTTATGTGAAAAATAATAAAACCAAGCGGCAATAAGAGTCGTGTTTTAATGATCACGAATTAGAAAACAAACAGGAAGCTAACGATGAATTGGACTACATAGCTAGTTAATAATACAATAACAAAACAAAGTACTGAAAACTTCTAACTTCAAACAGGATGAAATAATTAAAACAACCAAACATCTACCAACTCAACATAAATCATTAATTCACACTGAAATTAAAATTCACATTAGAAATGCTGTCCATTAAAAGTTCAACAATGTCTCTATTACAGATAAAACAGTTCTCTAAGAAGTTAATGTTCTTTCCGAACACATTTATGGCCCATCAAAATTTCTCTTGTTACCTCCGAGATAAGTTCTCCATGTTTTTGCAATGAAGTTGGAATGAATATGGCTTATACATTTTGCATTGAGCAATTATTACTACTTATAGAGACGACACCACGCATCACCACTATGTCCCATCCAGGATGAGTGCACGCGCACAAGTTCATTCAGTTGTTTGACAGCTTTGGGCCGTGCGCTAGGAGCGTGCATTCATCCTGGATGGGACACAATGGTGATGCGTGGTGTCGTCTCTATACGTAGTAATAATAGCTCAATGACATTTTGGGAGGTTTTTCTGTCTGTATAATGTTCTGGATTGGTAATGAAAATTTTAATAATAAATATGTAATGAATGGTAGTGATAAATATTGACTAAGCCCACGGAGTAAGAAAGTATTCTGTAGTTTTCTATTTCTATTTAAAAAAGACATGAGTTTTAAAAGTAAGCAAATTCTCAATTTTGGCAGATCCTGAATCCAGGTTCCCAGTGGAATCATTTATTTGCAGGTCATCAAAAAGGTATTTTTTAATAAAATTAAAGGTTATGGGGATGGGATTGAGTCTACATCCATTCGCAATGGTGGCTTCGTGTGGAGAAGAATGGGCTAGAAACTTCATATTTTCTCTTTTAAATTATTTTGTCATCATTTCAGCCTTTTGCAGACCACAGATGGACATAGGCTTCTCTGAGGGAGCGTCCCAGCGTACGATCTCCCGCATAAGACCTTCAGGTCATCGGTCTATCTTGCCGGGGGTTTCCCACCCTACGTCTACCTACGTGCGGTTTCCATTCGAGAACCTCCCTACTCCACCTATCGTTGGTTCTGAAGCAGATATTTAACATGAAATATTATGTTTTTATAACACGAATTTGAAATATAATAATATGAAGAATCCAAAAAACATTACGACGTAGAAATATTTACTAGTGAAAATTATTGAAGCAGTGTTTGAAAACTAAAAATGTAGTATTTTTTATTATTTATATGTACTCAAAGTACATATAAATAATAAAAAATATATATGTGGCACTCCCGAAACTGCCGCGATGAAGCTATTGCATTTTTATTTTATTTTAAAAGAAAAAAATCATCATCAGCCGGAAGACGTCCACTGCTGAACATAGGCCTCCCCCTTAGACCGCAAGGCCGAACGACAATGCGCCACTTGCATCCATCGGTTGCCCGCGACTATTTTTTTAGGAAATGAATTATACCACCTCTTCGAAATGCTCTGAATGGCTTTAGTAATTCATCAATTATTATTGTCGACTAATCATTACTATAATTATTATAATCTCAATCTTTCTCGTTATTATTAACAACAAATTTATTTAATTAACCACTCCAAAACGTAGATAGAAGCAATCAAATATAAAACTTTTGTAATATTCATATTGATTGGTCTGTACTTGCAAATAACGTGTTTCGCTCACAAAGTTCAATTTGCATTACATTACAAGTTGATGTTGGATATTGATGAAATACTGCTTTGTTTTTAAGCTATTTGAATGAAAAAGATAATAAAGTAGATGTTAAAAGTATAAAAAAATAATAAATGAAAATAGAGATTTTGGATTCGTGAAATTAAAGGTCTTTATTATCAGCTTCAGAGAAATTTCACCCCCTTTGGTAGGGATGTCACTACTAAAAGGGGTGACTTTTCTCTGCAGCATACATTTTTTTTCCGTGGTAAAATCATCAAATGGACTCATTTTCCTCCCACCCCGGGCAGGGCGGGAGGGACTGTCAGACGACTTGTACTTGTACTGACTAAAATCCACGGTATCCTTCAATAGCCCTTTATGTTCCGGTGGTTCCGGTTCACGGTGATGGAAATAAGTCCCGCGACCCCGGTTGCAGCATACCAGACAACGAAGATACGGAACCGTACGAAAGTAACATGGAACTTTTGAGTATGACTGATTTTTCAAGGGTGTTGTCACTAATTTTTGGTTAGAGACCCTAACTAATGTCGTATGTAATATGGCCGAAACAACTGTTTTAGTGCTAACAGTAGAGTACACTATCATTAATATACTGCTAGTCTGGTTAGGCGAAATTCATTGACGATCCAAAGTACGACCCTTAGTAGACGAGTAGTGTCAGATGAGAATCGTGTAATGCCATCTTAATCCGTATTCTCTGACGGATGCTTTCGATTGGACATCTCAAAACTCGGTTTGGTAAAGTTTGGTTGGTCGTTATTGATTAAAAAAGGTCAGGAACAAGATAAATACCAACATACACTAAATGTTGGTGTAGAATAACAAAATAATATGTACTTTGAAAACAATTGTTTGTTATTTAAGCCACCAGGTAGTTGAACAAATACAAAACAAACAAACTACACAAGCTTGAATACAACAATTAATTTAATTCGTACTTCAAAAGGTCAGTTCGTATCCAAGGGTTGTAACAAAGTACCTTCCAAACGACAAAATACACAATACCGTCACTATAACAATAGTAGTTAGGTACAATTTCCCTTAACTTTATGATGAAAACATGTATAAAGAAATTGCTCCGTAAGTTCCAATTAGTTTTAAATAAGACCTCTCTACGTCTTGAACTGGGTTGGAACATTGTTTCATTTTGTTTCGAGAAGGCAAAGTTAACTCCATGTAGATTGATTTGCATACTACTCAACTTCATTCGGAACATTGCGCAAGAATTGTGTAGTAGAGACTCATTGATAAAGAGTTTTCTGAACTGAGTTTCTTTCTTAATGATAAAAAAAGTTTAATAATACCTGCCAGCTAGCAACTACCACCTACTGCAGAAAGTAGTGATTCTAAACACATGCAGGTTGGTAAGAAAGTTTCTGCAGTGCGAGTTGGACAATGCTTACCAATACCCACATCACTCAAACTTACCCATCACACAGACACACAACCGCGTAACCTCAAACAATTCTATCCCAACTGGTGAACACTTGGCTTAGGCCCGTGCCATCAGGACGTCCCGGATAACCGGAGGAAAAAAATATATAACAATAATAATATACAAAATTATATATAAAAAATTGTATTTTTAAATATTTTTATTATTATTTTTTGTTTTTGTAAAAATATTTAAAAATGTAAATGATGACGAAAAAAATAATTAAAGGAAAATAATAAAATTCCACAACTATACAACGCCGTCTAGTCCCAAGCTAAGCAGAACTTGTGTTATGGGTACTAGGCAACTGATAAAAATACTTATATATTTCTAAATACATACTAAAAATAGATAAATTACACGCAGACACAGAACAAATGATCATGCTCATCACACAACAGTCAATTCACAGTTTATTTCAAAGTCATCATCATCTCAGCCACAGGACGTCCACTGCTGAACATAGGCCTCCCCTTTTGATCTCCACATATACCGGTTGGAAGCGACCTGCATCCAGCGTCTTTCGGCGACCTTTATAAGGTCGTCTTGTCCACCTTGTTGGTGGACGTCCTACGCTGCGCTTGCTAGTCCGTGGGCTTCACTCTAGCACTTTTCGACCCCATCGGCCATCTGCTCTGCAAGCAATATGGCCAAAATACCTACTAGAATGCCGTATATGATTACTTAGCAGAATTTGATCCTTATTAGCAACACTATCAAACGGTGTAATAATACAGGTTGCGATTTTTTTTCCAAAATCAGCGGGTTCGATTCCTGGCCAGGATTTTTGATTTTTCTAAAATCCAATGATGCAGTTTTAGTTTTCGTCAAAATCGGTCTCGAGACTCCTTTTAACGTTTTTCGATATTACTCATAGTTTCGAAAGTAGCCATCCACACCCAGTTGAAAAATTCACCCTGTATATTATATTTCTAAAAACATACATAAATTACACCCAGATACAGAACAAATATCATGCTCATCACACAAACATTTGTCCTGGGTGGGAATCGAACCCACGACCCCCGGCATAGCAGTCAGGGTCAAAATACAATGCATTTTTGCATTGTATCTGTCAGCTTTGACCAAATACGGCGAGTAACCGGGGAGTCGCTGTCCGACCATGGGCCTGGCAGGTCGACGGCGAGTCCTGTTCCACACGCGTTTCAAAGAGCTGTCAGCAATATGACCAAAACCTGCCGGGTTTGCGGGACTATCGGGTAACTGTGGCCCTGGAACGTAACGGGCTATTTAAGGACACCTTTGATTTTAGTCAGTACAAGTGTGACATCTTGCCCTGAGTGGGAGGAGTCATTTGATAAATTCACCACGCTAAAAAAAAACATAACCAAGTTAACTCATATTGTGTGTACTTCACACTCACATAGACAAGGAAAGCTAACAGTAAAACAGATATACACTAAAACGCAACAACCCATACTTACATTTGATACCTTTTGACATTGTTGATCAATAAAAAGAGATGATATTGTCTTCTCGCTATGAAAACAAGAACAGCTGTGTTTTTATGGTTTCTGGGGTTAGAGAGAAAAGAGTAATTTTCTCAGAAAGACCTGGAAATGGTATAGCAATATTTGTTAGGTGTTATGGTTTGTTACTTCGTGGTGCAAGTTTTCAGCGTCTTCATTTATTTTAGGAGGTGTGCCTTGTGATCAAGGCGTCTTAATTTTTAATGGGCCGTTTTAGAATGGATTATCCTGAATTCTAGAGTCAGTAGGTACTTCGTTAGGGGAAAAATGGCTTTTAAAATCACAATGGCATTTATTTAAAACTGTTTCCAGCGGTTTCACCTCGACTCGGCTCAAGAATAGTATCAGTATCAAGATACTAAAACTGTTAGCCTACATCATCCCACTGCTGGGCAAAGGCCTCTCTCCATGATCTCCAGTTGTCACGATCCAGAGCCAAAGTGGACCACTGGTCACTGGTTTTGTCAAGCTCGTCCTGCCATCTTCTAGGCGCGACGCCTTTTGGCTGTGTCGGCTCCTATTGGTCGTAGATTGATGTTATAACAGGGTTTCCTAAAATTTTTCAGCTCACTGCGCACACGCAGGTTTATAATTGTTTCTCGGCGCCCAAGCAATTTGAGACCAGGTCAACAATAAAACGATAATAAGTACCTGGTTCTGAAGTGGCCAAAATAGTAATTAGTAGGAGAAAAAAATGGGCTATCAAGCACAATTAATTTTATTCCACCAGGCCGTGTAAATCATAGAACACAAGAGAACTATTTTTTTTTTTTTCAGTCTTTGAGACTTCGTCATCAACAACAACAAGATAAACCAAACTAAAAAATATTTCGTACAATAATTTATTTTCAAAAAACGAATTAACAAACAAAACGTTAACCGAAGACCCTTCTTCAGTTTCATACATATGTTACATAACAGTAAATGTAACTGCTCACTGTAGCTTACCATGTCGAGAAGCGCATTTGACTTACTTCGTCTAAATTTTGTAGCAATTCCACCCTTGTGGCCTATGAAGCACTTGAATGTAACAGCGGGTAAGCAATCTTTTTTAACCGCTTATGGTTTTCCATAGGATATAAGGGTGCGTTTGGCTTAATGCGTGTCGAGAGTTGGGTAGGTAGTGTCGTTTGTGGGTTAGGTTGAAATGAGTGTCATAGCATGTTAATGGTGGAAGGGTTATTATTTTTAATTTACACTAAAAAAACTGAATTATTTTATTTTTTACAGGTGAAGTACCTGACGCACTAAATAAAATTAACAGAAGATAAAATTGAAATACGATTTGAAAAGGTATTAAACTAATTAGTTAAGTATTTCACTACGATTTCTCAGTGCGATTTTTCATCGCTTCCTTTAGACACATAAAATATGGATTTTGAGAGATGTATTCAGTAACAGTGGTGGCCCAGTGGTATCGGACCCGACTTACGAGTTTTAGGTCGTGGGTTCGAACCCCCCCAGGCGCATTACTTTGTGTAATTTATTTCATCACCACTGCTCTGAAACCGTTAAGGAAAACATCGTGAGGAAACCGGCATGTCCTAGAACCAAAAATTCGAAGACATGTGACATCTACCAAGACGCACTGGGCAAGCGTGGTGGATTATGGCCCACTCTCTCTCTCAGAGAGGAGGCCTGTGTCCCAGCAGTGGGAACATTATAGGCTGATGATGATGATGATTCAGTAACTTGTCACATGAACTTAAAAATTTGGCAATTGACTTCTGAAAAGTTAGCTGTGAATTCGAACTTGCGACTCCCAAAATACTAAACTAGGTGTCAATCGTATTGAAAGCCGTTTTCAAGATTAGTGACAATTCGAAAGATAAAGGTGCATTCACACACACACGTCACATCACCGAATGAAACTTGTATGTAAATGTGCCTGACCGGTGACGTGAGATAGTTTTAAAGCGGGCCCGTGACGTGACGTGACGATGACTGATGAGTGTGAATGCACCTTAATGATGCAATTCTAGTATTATTCAACTACTGTTGGGTCAGAAAACAAAGTAAAAAAAAATATCAAAAAATACTAGAAAATTGTTATATACCGCATTGGATCCACTCTAAAAATAAATTTCTTTTTTCATATTCCACTCCTAACGGGATGGAAAATGGTTATGGCGGAAACTTTTGCTAATTTCAGCAGTGAACCTTTCGTGCTATTTAGGGTCGGTGAAATATTAAATTATTTAAGGATTTTAATTATATAATCATATTGACTAAAAGAAAGAATAGGCCTTTTTCTTGGTATTTTATTTTTTTGTATCTTGACTTGTATTTCATAATTGCTAATTTGGTGTTATTAATTTCATCTGTCTTTGAACAAAAATTTGATTTAAATTTACTTCAATGTAATATGACTATTATGAGTTTAAACTATTTAAAAATGATATCGACTTGTATTTATAAATAAAACCTTAAATCTGGACAAGTATTTATTTAAGCGCTAGTGTTCAACAACAAAAAAAAAACGTGATATATAAGTGAACGCAGAATTTAAACAATCACATCTATTATATAGCAAGTTGTCCCAAATAAACATAAAAAACTCTATTACACATTACAACAGCATTATTCCAGTATTTTTTAATGCCATTACATAGTTTTAAGAGCACTTTTTACTCCACTTTGTCGTTAACTGTCAAACTTTTCATATTACGAAGAGCGTCCACTTAAACCCAAGTCAGTTTAAGGGGCAGACCTTATAGAAACTTTTTCGTTTGCCCTCCTCAAAACAACTGGGACCCTAATCCTTTTCAATATTAAATGTGAATGGGCCTAAATTGTGAAAAGTACCATTAATTAGCTTTTGAATATAAAACAAAACTTCTTTGGTTTCCTTTTCAGAAAGTTTTGTGTAACCGCGTGAAAACGGGTCGCGTTATGACAAGTATTGTCCCTTTTTTATCTGCAGTGTGGATCTGTGTATGAATGTATTATTAGCGAGACTGAATAAATCATGAAGTTCATTTTCAGTGTAACATGCGTTGGAACTCGATTGGCACTTTTCATGTTTAGAATATTTATCACAAATAGATCTATTTACATAAAAATCTCGTATCACGTTATAATTGGTAGTAATTAAAGAAGAATGGACAAAACGTCCCACCCCTTGTAACACTTCCATCTATATATCAAATGAAAGCACTTGAAAAGTGTATCATTTCATTGTATGACAGCAAACCTGTAAACCATGGGAGAAAAAAGTTATTGAGACTTGAAAGTCAAAATACCAACGATACATAATGTTAGGCAGAAGTTGTATATGTCTTAAATTGTATTAATCCATACTCAATGCTGTCTTTGTGCTAATGCATCGTTGACGTTTCTGTATTTAAAAAATGCCAGGAGGGGGGGCGCTTCTTGATTTAACCAATGAGCGCAATGGTAGAGTTTACCGTCAAATAAGGAAGAAAAGAAAGAAAATACGTTTATTTGAGAGCCGGTACACACAACAAACAAATAAAGAAAAAATAATAAATAAAAGAACATGATAACAAATCATGATGCTGTCAGCAATCTTTAACCGATTTTCAGACTACCTTCAGTTCGTCCACGGTTCTTTGCCTTAAGGATTGGGTTTGTCGACTATGGAAGTAGAAGAAAGGCGATAACTATGTGTTACGTGTTCGCGATCTTTGTTGTAGTTATTAGTACTATGATTTTCTCTTAGAGAGTCAGAAGTGGGTGCCGGTTGAGGTCCGGTTATGTCAACAATGTTACTCTTTCTCATGATCTGTACACGTATTAGATTGAGAAAAGCTAACAGCAATGTTTTCTTCCAAAAATCGAAATTCATCTTTTGACATGGAAGTCTCAATAACTTTTTTCTCCAAGAGTTTACAGGTTTGCTGTCATACAATGAAATGACACACTTTTCACGTACTTTCATTTGATATATGGATGGGAGTGTTACAAGGAAAGGGACGGGGTCCATACATTTCTGCCCATTCTTCTTTATATATTAGGTCCTTTATATTACATGGATAAAGAGTTTAATGATGTGACAATTCTCATTATTTATTTACCTAAGCGCATGTTATTATTAATGTTCAAAAGAAAATACCTAATGAATTAACCATCTTTTTTTTATTGCAGGTAAGCTGATGTAAAGATTTTCGTCAAAATTCTGGTAAGAGTATACTCTAAGTAAAACAAATTTTAATTTAAACTTGGTTAAGTAAACTAAAACGTACAGTTTATTCAAATATAAATAATGAAATAATTTCTAGACTCGTTAAAAGTTCTCCTTAGAGAATACCTAAAAATGTAATTACTCAAGCCTAACAAACTTAACCAACAGAGTATAGATATAGTTAATGAAGCTAAAAACTCGTTTAACATTCACATATCATTTAACGACAATTCAACACCCTAATAGCCTTTCAGACATATTCCAAACACTTTTCTAATCACAAAGTCACACACATAATCAATAAAAAGCGACCCCATGAATAAGCAAAAACCTAACAAGAGAAAACTTTCACAATTCTGTCCAATCATTCTATCTAATGCTTACTACAATGTCAACATGGGGTGCCATCAATATTCGGACCATTTGGGTCAGTCCTATCCTTTGCCTACTGTAAAATTCGAAAATATTATGCCCCCAGACCCTGGGAGAGGCTTACACTCCATTAGGGGTTTGATTTATTGGTGCCTACTAAAAGGGTCCCTCAAGGAAGTATCCTCAGCCCCTTACTGTATGTATCACTTACATTAGACGTATGGAAATTTTGTCCTGAAATATTATTTGCTTTGATCGTGTTATATGATACGCGCTCATCGATTTCCCTGATACATCAGATTTAGTTTGAGTGCCTGCTTGAAGGTTAATGGTTGGTGTGAGTTTTGCGGTTAAGATTGTTTTTTAGAGATTGTGATCGCACTTTTACTTCTATTATGATTTTAGGTGTTAGGTTTATTTAGGTTTACAATTATGAGATAAAAACCTTTTAAGGATTAGGCTTAAAATGTTCTTTATTTTTATTTTAGTAAATATTACATTCTTTCAACAGCCTAGCTACTTCATCTAAGTAAAAAATGTTTTAGAAAGGGTATTACATTAACAACAATAAATTCGTAAGTACAACCTAAACTTGTTACCCACATCAAAGTCATTTGAATATTAATTTTAAAACATTTTCATACATTTCTAAGTGATTTTACTTTTTAAAGCTAACTTAAATAAGTATAAAATAAAATAATATTTTATACATTGCCGTAGAATTTCTTTAGTAGAACTCAAGTTACAAAGTGACGTGTAACGAATGAGGAACTTTGTAAACTTTTGGTGCACGAATAATATCGTCTGCCGGATCTTTGGCTGAGGCTGTGCCCATGTTAATGGGCTGAAGCGGGTTTTGGAAACCAAAAAATATGACAATTCAAATAATTATTAATTACCACAAAGTTTACATAAATTGAAAGCACTATACAGAAACTAAAATCCTTTTATAAATATAAAAAATATTCTTTACTACACAACACTTCAATTTTAAATGATTACTAAACATTTGACAACAAGTTATAAATGTGTGATATCGTTAAAAGCGATCTTTTAAAGAGCCTTTGGGTGAATATGAGATAATTTTTAACGCATCATATCAGTAAATATGTTATTAGAATATTATCTTCCTCAGTTAAAATATGCCAAGATTGTATTTAAGGGGACAGTTTTCTAAATAAAATGTCGTAAGTTGCTAGCTCAAATGTAAAAATCCAAGAAAACTCCGCTCATTTCATTTGTTTTTTTTTTTCGTCTATGAATACACTAAGCTACAGAATGACAATCATCTCTCAAGCTCTGTCAAATGACTCCGAATGAAAACGAATCTAATTTTGCATTTAAGTTTGTTTATATTATAGTGTTACATCCTTTTAGCCTTTACTGCCCATTAGTATATATCAAGACAAACCTAGCTCATTTTTGATAACTGCGAATAATAATTAGCCTTCCTTCTTTTTTTAATAAAACGCTCCAGCTACCGCTTGCTGACTGCTCTAGGCACCATGTAATCACCCGAAGTAAAGCTTCAATGGGTACTTTGTAAACTTAACGTTTTGAAATGCACGCAACCGTGGGTAAAACTTGAAATGTCGAGCATTTTGTTACTTGTACAGAGATTTTGTACCGTAAAATGTGTCCTCTAGAATTCGTTTCAAAACGTATTCATTTTGGTACAGTGAAAGTATGAGTTAATGTAGTGTGCTGAATGCAGTTAAGTAGTGTAGTATTTTGTGTAGGAGTTGAACCGGGAAATAATTGTTACAATAGCAGTGTCTGGTAGACAAGATAATTTCAAACTACCACATATGCTGTCAGCATGCTCGGTGTCTTGCTAAGCTAAGTCTTCGCGGCATAGTGTGTAGTAGCCATAACATTTTTGGGAGACGTTTACGGCAACGGACGTTACAGGACGAATTCTGGCCACTGTAGGCTCGGGCATGCGGACGACGACTAATGGGCGCTTGCGTCCAATAATGGACCATGCCCAGGTCCACAGTTTCTTGTGTTCCACGCGCACCTCATAGAGCTGTTAGCAAAATGACGGGGCCCCATTACAGTGTCCCCGGATCGTAAAGGGCTATTGAAAGACAACGTGGATATTAGTCAGTGCAAGTCTGACAGCCTGCCCTGCCCTGAGTGGGGACTCATTTGATGATTTTACCATCAGTTTTGTACGAATATTTTTGCTAATGCCACAGATTAGCACGATTCCACGCAGACAAGTCATAGTCTCTACGTCGAAGATGGCGCACTCTTTCATTCCATGTATGTCACTTTCGTGCTGTTTCGTGGAAGTAAACTAAAATAACAAATAGTTTTAAAAAATCGTTTCATGTCTCAAGACTGGTCAAATCAAAAGCCTCTCCGTACCCCTTTTCATCGTTTCGTTTCTAACATTTTGCATTTCAATTAAGAACTTATTACAATAACCATTAGGTATCAGTCAGTTTATCGCTGAAAATACGAATACCTATATGACCTTCACATCTTTGTTTTTTTGAATTCTAGACCATTTGCCTTAACCTTGCAAAAACCTAGTTGATGAGATAGCCACATTACCCGACCATTTGCCCACATATCAAATACGTCCCACCATACTTTATTTCCCGAATAATATCATCATCATTTGATGCGGGTACAAATCGCAGTAGTTTGGCAAATTGCTCTTTACCCAAGTTTTTTCAGTTCGCCAACTTTGTTGATGATAGTTTATAGACGGCCATTTAGCTAAACGTTTTTCTTCTTTTTTTGTTGGACGAAGATTGTCTGTCATTGGTTAGGCGGTCCTGTTATGACGTGTGGTTTAGGATTTCATTCTGTAAATGGTCTGTTTGTTGGGTTAGTGCTAGGCAGTATAGTGATAGAGTTTTGAAAAACAATAGACATGCATATTTTTCGTTTAATTAATGTATAACAACGCTCATGACGTCAGAACTTTTTTTGAAGTGGTAAAATCATCAAATAAGTACTCCCACGCAGCGCAGAGCGGGAGGGACTGTCAGACTTGCACTGACTAAAATCCACGGTGTCCTTCAATAGCCCTTCACGATCCGGTGACCCGGTGATTCGATAAGTCCCGCGCCGATGACGTCAGGACTTAGTAAAAAAAATACTAATTTGTCACGTATTGTCAACTTTTTCAAGGCGAAATATTTTGTCATAATCTAACTAAGAGACTAATTCAATTTTGTTAGTTTAATAGCCAATTATTTGCTACCTTGCTCGAAAATATTTCCCATCTGAGAGCTTATGTAAAACTGTCTAACTGACTGTTAAAAAATCTTCTTAGACATAATTATCTGATAGCAAAAATCTATCATAAAAGAGCTTAGAAGATTGTCAGAATTGCCAGTTTAAAAGGCAACTCTTAACTCTCGTGAAGTATCGACAAAACGAAACGAATGCTGAAGTTGTAAATGCCTTTAAAAGTTTCATTGACCATTGCTCCTATTAAATAAATATTTAAAAACATAAAAACTGAATTATTCTCAATGGAATTAATTTTTTTATACAGTTTAGTGACCTTTAAAAGAAAAGCCAGACACATTTCATAATTAAATTATTTTCTCAATGATGAGCCAAAAAATATTCTCAAAAATTATATAACCCAGATCTATGAGACATCTTGAGTTTTCTTTTATGAGTGCAATAAAAGAAAAAAAAATACCAAATTCTTTTCAGTATTTTCTTTTAAGTATTCAGGCTATTCACTACTATGTTCATTCATAGATTTATTATCTTTTTTATGCTTTCTTTTTTACAAGATATTTATTTAAAACTAGCTGCTGCCAGCGGTTTCACCCGCTACGACTTGAAAATTATCCCACGGGAACATAAGATCGGGATAAAAACTATCCTATGTGTTAATCCACGTTATAAGCTATCTCTGTACCAAATTTCATCCAAATCCATCCAGTTGTTTTTGCGTGAAAGAGTAACAAACATCCATCCACACATACAAACTTTCACGTTTATAATATTCGCTGTACCAAATTTCAT